>PVIJ01001073.1:0-183242 GCA_004024925.1 Scalopus aquaticus
AAATGCAAATCAAAACCACTATGAGATACCACCTCACACCTGAGAGGATGGCACACATTAAAAATACAGGCAACAACAAATGCTGGAAAGGATGTGGAGAAAAAGGAACTCTTCTACATTGCTGGTGGGAATGTGAACTGGTCCAACCACTATGGAAAGCTGTATGGCGATTCCTCAAACTGCTAAACATGGAGCTCCCGTACGACCCAGCAATACCACTTTTGGGAATTTACCCAAAGGACACAAAAGCACTAATCTGAAAGGATACATGCACCCGTATGTTCATTGCAGCACTATTCACAATAGCAAAGGTATGGAAGCAACCCAGATGTCCAAAAATAGATGATTGGATCCAGAAGATGTGGTACATATACACAATGGAATACTATTCAGCATGGAAAGAAGATAAGCACATGCAATTTGCAGCGACAGGGATGGAATTAGAGGGGATCATACTCAGTGAAATAAGTCAGAAAGAAAAAGAAAAATATCGAATGGTTTCACTTATAACAGGACTATAGGGAGGCAGGGTGGGAGAGAGACACTCAGTTTTGGGGGATGGAGGGGAGGATAAGGGCACAAAATGGAAGAGAGGAGAATACAGGGGACCATGGAGATGGATCACGGGTGAATTGGTGGTGGGCTGCCCAAGGGGAATACAAAATGTAAAAGACATAAATAACAATAAAAAAAATAAAATAAAATAAAACAAAAATACAACGCTATTATAAAAAGGGAAACAAAAACAGTGCAAATATTTTTTTCTGAGGAAGACACAATCCACAGAAATGTTTCGATTAACTTTAAAATACAGTATCTTTCTAACTTGCAAAATTTGGTGCTGTCTTGGTGCCACCGTGTTCCTGTCTCCACTGATGACTAAAGCCTCCAACTCTCCCTCTGTATGGCACAACAGTCTGCACTCTCAGCCACTTTCAATGGCTGTCAAAAGTCAGCTGCCCTAACACTTCTTTAAAAAAGTACATAAATTACCACTTAAAGTTAGAGGTAGAAAAGTAAAAAGGAAACTCCTAATATGCTAACAAGATCCCTATCCCCAGATGAATAACTAAACATCCCAGCAACTTTTCGGTCAAACTCTCATTCCTAAGGAAGAATTGAACCTTTATGCCTTTAACTTTGTGCTGCTCCTTTTCCTGCCAGAATGTATATTGAATCAATCCTTTTAAATGTTATCAACTAAAATCATTAGAAAGGAAGGGCCAGCAAGATATCAATACCATGAAATATAATTAAACTAAATAACTAAATTTAAATAATTAAATAAATGTTTAAGTACTTAGACAAATGAAGACTTGCTGAAGGGTAAGGTTTTGCCATGTTGGAGGCAAATGTAAAGGAGATATCACTACTGAATGTTTGATATATCAATTTCTAACTCTAATAATTTTATTTTAAATTAAGATACTTTATGTAGAATGTGTAATTAACACAATTAAAAAAATTAAGTGTTTTTAACTTAAGACTCTAATTTTTAAGGTATTAATATGGTTTTATGAGTGACCTTTATTATTGTTTTCATACTGTTGTTGCCAAAATCAGAAGGCATAATTTCTTCTAATAGAATGACTCTAATTTAATGTTGGTCAGCTATGGAAAAATAAAGTTTGTATAACATAAATTATCTTTACAAACTTGAGTGCACCGATTATATTAAGTGACAAATATGAATTTTTGGCCATTGAGCAGGAGGTGAATCAATTTCATAAACAGCTCACTGCTGTTTGATCTAGGCTTTTTGACAAGTCACTTGATATTAAAGAACATCAACAGAGAATTAAGTAGATTTTAAATAACAAATTACATGTTTTCCTTTTACAAAAGGAAATTTTATTTCAGTTTAATTTATACCCAAAGAAAATATAGAAGCAGAAACTGAAAAATTAGGCTCAAGTTGTTTAATTTGCAAGAAGGCAGGGAAAATAGTGGATTTACAAATGTATTGTCATGCAAATAATTAAAGTAACTGAAAAAAATAATTTTCTCTTCAAAATATCTTTCAAAATTGATTCATTTCTCATGTACTATTCTAAGATAAATCAGTATATTACCAGCCACACAATCTGCAAATGCAGATTTTCAAAAGACTCATCATGCTAGAATTTTCCCTACCAGATTTGAGAATTTATATTCCAGATTCTCTTATTTGAGCACAAACTTGTTTTTCATATTGTTGATAATTTTGGTATCAAGCATAGAAAAACATGTGTGTGCACCTGTGTGCATGTATGCAAGCACCATAAGAGACCCAGAATTACATCACCCAAGATAATTTGGTTTAAGGAAATTAAACACAAACATAGGTATAGGCCAGTCCATAAAATTCCTACTCAGCCCTCCATAATATTTGTCCTGATTCTGAATAGAAGGCCCTCCTTCATTATTCTCTATCACTTTGTCACTTTCTTTATAGCACCTATTAAAAGCTGAAAATATTTCGTTCATTTGTTTCCTGTTTGTCTGTCTCCTCTGATTAAAATGTAACATCCTCTAGTACACATTTGTCTTCCACCTTCATTTCCAAAACCTCAGCACAAAGAACAATGTAGTAGATTTCAAAAAAATCTTTATTGAATGAATACATGATAACATCTCTGAAAGCTTGACTAGAATACCACTTAACTCTTCATGAAAGAAGGAGTGTGTGCATTGAAATCACTAGATCAATCTGAAATCAGAATTCTAGGTCTAAACTGAAAAAAAAAAAAAAAAAGAAAAGAAAGAAAAGCAGCCTTGACATTCAAAAGCTGACCTTCCACTCACCCTGGACCATGTGACTTTCCCAACAGACAAACAATCTCACAGAATACCAACCTCAGACAAGTCTCTTCTGAGACCACTATAAAAATGAAATAAAACAAGGTGAATTCATGATTTAGGCAAGGCACAAACAAAATCAGTTCTCTGTGCTACTCCTTAAATACCAAACACCCCTCTCTTAGCCAAAATGAGTGACAGCTACTTCTTTACTAGTTGCAACTTATCTCATTCCAGTTTCCTCTCTCTCCTCTCTCTCTCTCTCTCTCTCTCTCTGTGTGTGTGTGTGTGTGTGTATAAAATTCATTGATAGCCAATCATAAAATCACTTCCTTTCTAACGGTCCAGAGTGAATCCTGCTACTTTGGGCCCTCCCCCCAGTGCACCCAACCAATGCCCAATCATGTAATCACATCATGATTGCCCATGGTGCATGCGCTCTTGCTCTACAACCAGTAACACACCCAACTTATTCAACTACAGATGTGTTCCCGGTGGTGTTTGACTAAAGGGCATTAGCAGGATTCACACAGAAAAGCACGAGACAAGCGCAAGAACCCAGAACTTAATATTTTTTTAATAATGGAATAACAACTGCTAGCATTACTTAAGTCACTCCATCATGCCTGGCACTGTGCATGTCTTATTTAATTCCCACAACTCTAAATGAATTAACTTGTTTGAGTTCACTCAGCTACTAAGTGGTAGAACCAGCACTCAAATCCAGAATCTCCATTATACTGACTTCCAGTGACTTATCTGCAAAAGGGAGTTAAATTTTAACTGACTTGATAAAGATACTGTGTTCAGCGTGAGAACGGCAACCTTGGAAATCCAGTAAGATGAGGATCTCCGCATTCCCTCAGGACATCCCTGGAGGCCACAGGCCTTTGCCCAGCCACTTGGCAACTTCTGCACTTCAAAGCAGTCTAGTCTTGGCACTATCTTTGCAACACAAAACCATTTTTCCTTTGGCATACATTTTAAAGCTAAGTGACTGTCTTTCTGACTACGTAAGTCTCTCTGCTAGACAGAATACAGGTTTTGTTCCTGCCAAAGGATCATCCTTTCAATAAAAGCAACAGACTATTTTTCCAACTGTGCCATGAATGTTCCACAGCCAACAAGGAATGGGCTTAATGGACAAAACATCTCTGTTTTCTGAACTAATAACAATCAGGAGCAGTTGCACCCCACCAAAACAGGGCAGAAAGTTGCAGGATTATGCCTGAAAGAAGTAAAAAGATGTGTCGATGAGTAGTATCTACTCAAAACATGATTCTATTTCTTCTCTCAAATTTGGAGGGATATTTACAGGATTCCATTGAAGATGAATTATTGTTCTCAAATGCCAACCTGGTAAGTCACTGACTAGATTATGAAGCCATTTTTTAAGTACTTGGTCTGCAAGTTCCTATAAAACTGGACTAAAAGAAAGCCAGCCAAAGGGGCTCTTTTCCATGTCACCCATATGGCTTAATTCTATGGGGACAAAGTGGGTGTTTACGAGAGAATAATGGAAGGAGTCACAGAAACATGCAGCGAGTATACAATTTTCTACTCAGGCCTGACATGAGTGATTGAAAGTGAACTCCAAAACAAAATTGATGGGGAAAAATCCTGAAATAGCCAGATCTGCAGAAATTTCCAGGAGTAGATCTTCCGAGGAGTTGGAACCCCCAGGTCCACTTCCATTTCACACACTAAAAGCCATTCTTTGCAAGTTGCTTCGTTTTTTCTAGTAATTAATTGGCTAAATCCTGTCCTATGGACTTGGGTCAAGTAATTATTTCACAGACTGAACTAGTCCATATGCACATTTACTGTAGACTAGGTCAATGAAAAAGTAATATATGAAGGGTCTGTCACATTTTACATCACAAAAAGGCTCTGTCCTTGGAAAAGGTTGCAAACCATTGATCTACACCATTTTTCACTATTCTGTTATTATTAACAATTTCATGCAAAACAAAATTTGAGGCCTCCCCGGTGGCACAGCGGTTAGGCGCTGCACTGTGGAGTTGTCGGCAGCGGCAACGAGAGTTCGATACTGGCCGGGGAGATTCCCACATGGCGCAGCAGACCTCTGCCTCACCCACTGCTCCCCTCAGCAGTGTGTTTGTGTCAATTTGCCTGTTCTACTCCCCACTCTGTCTCTGGTGAACCCTCTCGCTGCCCCACACCTCTGGTCTGTACCCCAGCTTGTATGCAAAAATAAATAAATCTTCAAAAAAAATGGAAAACATATTAAAGTCAGTGTTTATTAAACAGCAATTTAATTTCTCCAAACTTGCAATTCTCTAAGGAATTTCCAGGTCACTGAAACATGAAAAAAAGTAATGAAACAGTAGCAATTAAATTTGTTTTAGGCAAGGACCATTAGACACCCTACATAAAAAGTGATCTACTTTGTGCTTCTTTAATATGATTCATACTACAGTCATGTTCAAATGATGCTCATATATATAATATATATTTACATATATACACACATACATACATATACACTATCGTATTTACTTGTCCTTGGTTCTGTTACATTAATTCTCATGCATTAATTCTATTATAATGGGCTGTTTCTTATTGTAGTTTTAAAACACTGGGGGAAGATAAGAACTCTGAAATTACTTGCATTCTACTTCTCATTACAGTATAAATGAAGATGAAAAAATACTACCAAATCACTCCTTCAGATTTCTTCTAAACAGCATTTCTGAGATTCTGTGTTCTGTTCTGAGTATTTCATACATCACTCTTATCTCCTATTTTTTCATTTTAAACTTTTCTTCTTAAATTCCCAGAAACTATTAATAATTCTTAGGATTTCTTTGAAAGAAGTTGCAAGAAAAGACTAAAGCATAGTAATTGCTCTGGATGATGATACTCAAGTTGTTTTTTTTTTTCTTTTCCAAGTATGAGTCTTACTTATAATCAGAAAAAAAATATTAAAAGTAAAATATGAAATAACGATCCTAGCTCTTTACATAATAACTTGCAAACACTACAGCTTGCAGTAACCTTCTCCACTTATCAGACATTCAGATCTCATAGCTTTCATTCAACGTTCATTAAAAAGCATTTGCGCTAGCATGTTATGACAACATAAATAGCCGAGAGTCTGTTCCTTGTTCATATGGACTGGAGAGAACATCTGGTCCTTCCACATGTCTCCACTGCTACTCTCTACAATTAACTGGATTTGTCTTTTTACTTTTTCTGCTTCGTTGCCTTCTTTTACAATCTGAAAACAGGACTCTTGGCCTTCAAAACAGGAAGAGTGTTCCTGAATCTGCATCTCCAGGCTTGGTTCTTGATCTGATAGATAAATCTAGGAAATTCTTCCAAACCTGTTTTCAAAATCTCTTAGTTGTACTAGAGAGATGAAAGACTACAAAGGGCATTCTGTTTAAAAGAAACATTAGATGCTTCCAGTTATTATTTGAAAAATATCCCTATTAAATATTTTCCTATTATTTTTGTGATCAATGCTTTATTTTATACTATTAATTGAGTTTCAAGGAATAAAGTTCTAATTTATAATATTGCATTAGAGGGAATCAGGATTTAATGCAACCATCACACAGGAAGAAATTAAGTAGCAAGTTTGAGAAATAAAGCCCAGGTACCTTCCCCTATTTCCACCTTTTACCTTCTATTTTAACCCTTCATAAAGCAATTCCTTGACATAATTACTTGGCCCTCCTCCATTATTTTCTCACAAACAGGAAGTAGTGAAGTTCTGGTTTTTCATAAAGAAGAATATCAAAAGGTTAATACAGAAATAAAAGAAAATAGCTGATCGTGTTGGCAGACTCTTGGGAAGAAATATAATTAACACAATCATGCTCAGTCAAGCCTCCCTTATTATATTGATAAAAAACTAGGTGTTATAAAATTAAACTCCAAAGCAGTGGTAACCTGATGAAAAATCAGTATGAAAAAACTAACAATTCAGGCCCAAGATCTGAATATCACCAAGCATCTATAAAAATTGTTGTTCCCTTTCTCTCTGTATGATGCAGAGTAAACTATTCTGCCTCCACTGACAATTGCGCAGATCATGAAGGTCATCTAGAATCTGGTGACAATCTATCCCTTCCAACTCATACTAACCTCATTTCTTAAGTACGCTACATATTCCCTAAAAAGTCAGCCACCAATCCTTTGGAGCCATTTTCCTAAGCCTCAACCTTTCACAGACAACAACTCTTCTCTGTTGCTTACTTTGGATTGCAGTTATTTCTAACTGGCTTCTTTGTACTTCATGCACCCAGGCTTGGCAGGGATCCAGAATTTAAGAATAGAATACTAGTGATCTCTTTTCAACCTTCTATTCTTCAGAGCAATGAAATAATTAGGCCTGGAGGTTGACCTTTCTGAGCCCACCTCCTTATTCCCATCACCTCAGACTTGTCCACGCCCTGCTCTGTATCATCAGTCTTCACTGATTGCCCTCTCCTCAGTGTTCTGTGGTGCCTGGAAATGTGCCACAAGCATGTTGTAAGAAAGAAGCTTTTTTATGGGTAATGTGTTTTGCTCCCTGAAATTCTTATTATTGCTGTATTTGAAAAGATGGTTTTTTGTGATCTTTTATTTTAGAATATTGATAAAATCAGAAGAAAAGACAGGTAAAGAAATATCACTGGGGTACCTGACTAGTTTGGTTAAGAGTAGTGAATATTTGCAAAAAGAGAAAAACAAAAACACAGCTCTAAAGATCATTAGAAAACTTGGGAGTATGTTTAGAGCATTTTAAGATGTAAAAATGGAGTAGAAAAGGACACAAGGAACCACGGAGATGGGTCATGGGTGAACTGGTGGTGGGTTACCCAAGGGGAATACAAAATGTAAAAGATATAAATAACAATAAATATATATATATGTATTTTTTTTAAGAAAAAAGAAATGTTAAAGGTTAAAAAAAAAAACCAAGAAAGTGCTTTAGTGCTTTGTATGATTTAGATAGCAAGTGCTCCTTAAAGATACTGGCAGTTTCATTTGCAAGTTACTGAGGAAAGGCAGAGTCTATCATTTAGTATATGCTAAACTGCAAATAACAGAAACCTTAATTTTAAATAAGTAAGAAAGTTTATTAGATTACATAAGAGAAGGTTCGTAGACAATCACTGGGGCTGCAGGCATGAAATGATCAGGGTTCCAGTTCTGTTTGCCTACAGGCCATTCATTTGTTTGACTCTAAAGTCTCCAGGTCAGTTTTCCTCATAGACATTAAAGTCAAAAGAATGAATGGATTGTAGGCAAACAGAATGAATGGATTGTCCCAGGAGAGACTGTCTAACAGAAATAAACAAGAAATATAACAGAAAATAAACAAGGTAGTCTCAACTGCTGCTGGTGGCCATTGTTTATTTTCCGTAAGAGAGACAATCTCTCCCCAGACATGGAATATAATAGGCCATGTTTGGGCCTACTTAGATCTCAGGCTCCCACCAAGACCAACAGTAATGACGGGAAATGCCACACATTTGTTGCTTTGACTAAATAGGACCTACCCAGTAATTGGCAATGGAGTTGATTCCCTAAGTTTTAAGATTAAAATGTAGGAAGGCTGATACCTGAGCCAAATCAGGGTCCTGTCCTATGAGGAAAGGGGGAAGGAGGAGTCAGGCAACCAGTCCCATCCCCCTGCAGCAGCATCAGGATAAGCAGTATGGATCTTGGTGCCCAATAGCCCAGCATTCATATTCTAGCTTCAGAACTTCATCTTAATCACTGTTCTGACATCGCCGGTGACTTTGTTAGCACCATCGTTATTCATTATTATAAGCCTCCTTAGCAGTTTGAATTCTTCACCTAATTTGTAGATCAAGGACTGGGGATTAGGGGGAGTGTTCTGAACAACTAAGGAACTGAGGCTTATAAACTCAATGAGTATTTCCCACTCCATTATGAGAGAATTCCTGTAAATAGATAGAAGCTGTTGCCATCCAACATCCCAGGGAAGCCATAGCACAGACCTGAGCAGTCCTTCCACCCTTTCAGAATTCTCCAGGTGCTCCTGCCCACGAAGATGTGGACAGGACAGGCTCCTGTCCTGTAATAATTTCAGGTCCAATCCTGGCACTTCTTCCCCAGAGGACTCATCTGCTCCCTTCCCAACAGCTCCTCTTGTGATCTATTTACTTCCCAAAGGTCCCATCTCTAAACACCATCACACTGAGAATTAGGGTTTCAACATATGAATTTTGGGGGACACAAACATGCAGTCCATAGCAGCTTGTGAGAAATAAAGAGAACCCTTAAGAAGAGGATGTACACAAAGGAGGTGCTGCCACTGCCCAAGGAAGAGGCCTTCTCACCCCAGAGTGGAGGTTCAGACCTTCTGGGAGCAGTTCCACTGCATGATGGAAAAGTTGCTGAAATGCCATGGGAGTGGAACCTCTTGGAAAGCAGCCCTCCCGGGTTCCAAAGGAAGCTATCCATGAAGAGAAGCCTCTCCTTGGACCTCACTTCAAAGCTGTACGAGGAGTGTGGGGAAGTCGGTCTCTGAGCAGTACCTTGATGGCATTACTAGGCAAGCAGATCATCGAAAAGGGGGCCCAAGGGAAAGTTGGCCACACATGGAATAAGATCTGGGCACTAGAAAAGCAACATTCTCAGCAGGTTACTGGAAAAGTTGACATAACACCAGAAATAGTGTTATAAGAAACCCCTGGAGGTAGAACTCAGAGTTGGGGGAAGAATAGTGAACAATCCTTATATAGAAGAGGGAGCTGGAGGATATCAGTGCAGGAGCCGGGCCCACCTCTCATGTGGGTTCGGGGAGGTTGCACATCTCTAGACTCATTCTAGAAGGTGGCCACTAGCCACTTGTATGCATTTTCACTCAAATTTTAAATAATTAAAATTAAATAAAATTCTCAAATTTAGTTCCTCAGGTGTACCAGCCAGATCTCAAGTGACTGCTGCATCAGATGAGTAGCTGCCACACTGGACACTTGCAGAGCTTCCTTGCCAGGGCCCCTCCCATCAGTCAACAGAGAAGCAACAGAGAAGCAACAGAGGAGCAAGCAACAGAGGAGCAACAGAGAAGCCGAGCCACGCTCAACCCTGAGGCCCTATTGCTGACTTCTCACAATCTCTGTGACACATTCAGAACATCCAGAATGTCTTAAGTACCCTGGTGAAGGATATTTAGAATGTGGGGCTTCTAGAATAGCCACTTTTAATTCCTTGAAATTTCTTGAACATGGTATTAAATGTGTGACCCTGTTACACTTATATTTTCCAAACTGGAGATCCAAAGCCCATTTGTAAGTGTCCTCGGGAACAAGTGTTCCATGCTAAACTAAGATTTGAAAATACTGGATTAAACCCAATTAAAAAAGGTTCTTTCTGCATAGAAGGTAACATACGTGCTCTGTATTCCTCCTGTATTCCTCTGACTTCAAATAGCCACTATCTTCATCTCTTTCCCAACAGATTTCTCCAAGGCTAGGAAGGCTGCTTTGCCAGTGACAGGCTGGAGGTGTGAGAGATTGAGGGCAGCCCACAGCGATGACTAACAGAAGTTAGTGTGTAAACACCCAGCTCCTTTGTCCCTCAATTATAATAATTCTGAGGCAAGCACTTCATATTGTCACCCAGAGTTTCCCTTTGGACATAAGCTTTAGTCACCCCCAGAAATAACCAGCTAACAAAACACATTTTACTGGCTTTTTTCCCATGCTTAAATTACTTCCCCACTTCTCTTCTGTTGTTTCCTAGACCTCCCAAGTAAATTATTTGCCCTTGGATTGTTATTACAGGATCTCCTTCTAAAAAAGAAAAAAAAAACTATGATATTCCATGTGATTTCTTAACTTTTAATAAATATTATCAACCTTCAAGAGAGGAGGAGCAGACACAGCACTCCCCAAACTTGCTGACAGTGAATCCACCTTCTGTGACATACCTGTCACATCTCCCTGCCTGCTGTCCCATAAAACCCGACTAGGGAAACGCTGGATTGAATCATAAGAGGAGACTCCCAGTCTGCAACCCTCAAAAGTGATCTAAGAGTTACTGCAAGCTGATCTTAAAAACATCAGGCTATAAAGGGGTGCTGAGGTCTTGGTCTTTTCTTTATAGAACTTTCTTTCTGCCTTATTCTAGCCATAATGCATTCCCACTAGGTGGCCCCAGTGAAGTTCAGCTTAAGAATGACATCATGGTGCTAAGGGGCTTCTAGAGAGGATCAAACAGGATAAGGAGCAGGAGGTCTATCACCTGATGGCAGACATAACAGGTCAGTTCTGCTGGGAGGGGTAGGACAGAGAAGTAGTAAGCTGGAAATACATAAATAATAAATAGCATAAAAGGGATACTTGTCTTTGCTCTTCACCTTTCAGACTATCAGACTTAGAGAGTAGCTCTGAATGTCTGAGAGAAATAAGTTGAAGATAAAACAGCAATTTGTACTACGTATATTCAGCAGTTTATGGATAACAATTATGGAACCTTTCTCTACTTCCTACCTCGAGATTAAAAAGCTGGATATAAAAATAGAATCTAAAAAAGGTTAAGCAAATTCCTGGTCACTAGAATCAATAGAGGAATAGTGTTGTACTGTGTAAACCTTGCAGTCAAACAGACAGGGTTTGAATAGCAGCCCTGCTGAGTGAATGGGGACTTTACTACATTGAAATGCACTTCGATGCATGAAGACAGAAGTACTTGCCTTGCAGGGTTCTTGTAAGTAATGGAACAAATGTATATTAAATACCCAGTATGTTGCCTCAGAGTACTAACTATTATTATAATCCATTACAATTTATCAAAGCATCTATTAGGTCTTGGTTAAATTATTTCCATATATGTGTGACCAGTCAGAGAAACAATGAAGTTCCCAACCAAGTACTATGAAGGACAGGACCCAGCATGGATGGGCAAAGTAAAGAAGAGGCCACCTGTACAAGCAAAGTCCATCTTCCCTCTCCTGCTCCCCACAGAGCAAACTCAGAGAAGCTTGGCTCATTCCACATGGGGAAGACTAGATCAACTACTTCCTTCAATTACAGACCATTTAAATCTCCCACTAGTGCATAGAAATATCTCTATTCTTCAGATTTTCTGACATTTTCTCAGTCCCTCAAAGTCAAATTAAAGCCTTGAAACTGAACACATTATTACCCATCCACAGGAACATCTCTAAGCCTCCTCAGCCACCCTCCCCCAACAAAACACTCTGGGTCCCACTTCTCTTTTCAATTACTTCCCAATTTCTCCATTCCCTTTTAATCAAAAGTCCTGACAAACAGACTTTTAGATCAAGATCACTGCTTCTGATCCTCCTTTCTTGAACACACTAAAATCAGGACTGAACCTGACGGCTCCTGCCAAACTGACCTCCATGTTGCCGAATCCAAGCCTCACTTCTCAATCCCCACCTCACTTAAGTTTGCAGTGGCATTACCCAGCAACAGTCCCACTCCTCTTCGCAATAGGCCTTCCCTCACGTCAGGGCTCCATGCCTTCTGGTGCTCCTCCTTCCCCCACCCCTTTTCAGGCCCAGTTGCTCTGTAGACCTGTAGCATTGAGTGCTCAATCACATCCTCTCCTCTTCACATCTGTTTCACATCTTAGTGACCTCATCCATAGCTTTGAATATCAGCTATTGGCTCTCAAATGCATCTCTCCAGCACAGACTTGTCTCCTGAAAATAATCTAAATTCCCTCTCTTGTCTTGTCCCTGTTGCCTTTTGTCAGAAAGACAAAAACATTTCCCACGAATCAAGACAGGGGCATTGCCAATAGTCCAAAATAAATTCATTTGTAAAATTATTTATTACTTTTGGAATTTCTTCCCTGTAGCCCCACGGTAAGTTATAGTTGTATGGACTTTTCTTAAACTGTTCTCAGCTCAGGATCCTCATGAACACCTTGGTTTGTCAACATTTCATTACATGCCCAGTATACAGTTATATGAAGCACATTTTAATCACTACAAATAATGGAAAATATAATACAAGAAACATTTTTTAAATTATTACAGCACAGATCAGAAAAGAACATTTTAAGATCATCTTATGATGTAATATAATACAAGATCTAGTTTATAGAAATAATATTTTGCAGCAGTGTGGATTGAAGAGAAGCTAGTTAGATATTTAGAGGTAAATCTAGTCAAAAAACTATAAAAGCCTGAAGTAAGACAGTAAATACTGAGATAGAGTAGGTACTAGATTATTTTTTTAAGTCTAAACTTATGAGGCCAAAGCAATAAGGGTCAGATTTTAAAAAATGAGCTTGAATAAATGACATTATGAAATAAAATTGGGAATACAGAATGTGAACTAGCAGATAAGGGGATATTAATAGATCCTAGTGATCTTTGGTACATCTGGCTTCAGAAACCAGTAATCTTCTTTCTGGCTAGAAAAAAAAGAAGGCCAAAAATACAGAGGTAATTAATAAAATATAGCAGGAAAATCAAGAATCTAATATATATATATATATATATATATATATATATATATATATTCCTGCCCTCCCCCTGGTAGATAAAAAGATACTTAAAAACTAACTGGCTGTTGAGCTTCCCTGGTGGCACAGGGGTTAAAGTCCCAAAACTATCAAGCTATCCGCAGCCACTGTGACATTAGTTCAATCCCAGGCTAGGACATAACCCACATGGTGCAGCAGACCTCTCCTGTCTCAACCTGTCTCACTGCTCCCCTCAGCAGTGTATTACCTTTTTTTTTTAAATTTTTATTGTTATTTATGTCTTTTACATTTTGTATTCCCCTTGGGTAGCCCACCACCAATTCACCTGTGATCCATCTCCATGGTCCCTTGTGTTATTTTCTATTCCATTTTGTGCCCTTATCCTCCCCTCCCCCCCCACCACTGAGTGTCTCTCTCCTATTTGGTTTCCCTATAGTCCTGTTATAAGTGAAACCATTCGACATTTTTCTTTTTCTTTCTGGCTTATTTCACTGAGTATGATTCCCTCTAATTCCATCCATGTCGCTGCAAATTGCATGTGTTTACCTTCTTTGAATTCAGCAGTGTATTTCAGTGGATCTGCCTGTTCTGCTCCCCACTCTGTCTCTGGTGAGTCTTCTCACCCCCTGTACCTCTGGCCTACATCCCAGTTCTTGTATGCATAAATAAAAAAAAATAAATCTTTAAAAAAAAGCCAAACTAACTAGCTGTTCAGAACATCACAGGCCACACTTGTACAACAAGTATTTGGCTAATCCAATGAACATGAAATTTTAGGGAATAAATGAACTAACAAGAGCTGACAAGTTAAACTGAAAGCACTCTTAAATAGATACAAAAAAGTCCTACCTGATAAAGAAGGAAAGAATGGCAGAAGAAGAAAATGATAAGGTCGATTTTTAGAGCAACGATCCTACATGGGGATCACCTCCAGATACTGGTGATCAGTTTGCCTTAATGGTGGCAAATGTGAGTTTTTCTCATCTATTCCTATTTCTAAGACTCATTCCTGTCATTTCTTTTTAGATTCTAGGAATATGTGTGCAATCGAAGTGAAATTTAACTCAAAAACAGAAGAAAGATGTCCCAGGCATTCATTTATTCTATTAACATTTCAGGTCTACCTTAGGTCATCCATCATGGACCTAAACCAAATAAGATGATATCACTGTCCACAAAGGACTTTCGGATTAGTAATCACAACCACAAACAACTTACTCCTTGCCAGGTACTTTCCTTATAATAACTGGTTTAATCCTCACAACAATTCTATAACATAAAGAGTGCTATTATTATCATTGCCATTTTAGAGTTGAGAAAACTGAGGCACTAGGAGGTCAAGTGATTTGCCCAAGACTATACCCAGATAAGACTTCAAATCAAGCAGCTTGGCTGCAGGGGCTAAGTTAGTACCCATTATATTATCCCACAGGCAATAGAAATGAACTGTAAACAATTGAGATGGCACATTCCTAGTATGAGACATTAAAAGTGAGTACCTGCTACAGCAGGAGCCAAATTGCAGAAGGGAAAGTCAAGAAAAAAATTTAAACCCTTGAGCAGGGTCTTGCCAAATAAACAGTGATTCACTGTGCAGTTAGGGATGCAAGTTCCAGATATAGGGAACCTTGTGAGCAAAGGCACAAGATGGGGGCTGGAAGGAATTAGTTCAGGGTGGCTGGAGTAACAACAAAGGTGAGGCAAAGGGCATGGCAAGGGGGCACGCTGGAAGGGTGGGCATGTGTCTAAGGTGTTAGAGGAGTTAAAACAAAAATTAAAATGAGATCTTTACCCAGTTTCAATTAGATCAGCATTTGAAGGTCAGAAAATGAGAGAGACACAGTTTCCATGTGATCAAATGTAATGATATTGTCTCCAACTGGCTTTTATTCAAGTTTTTTTTTAAAGTTTTTCCTACTCTACATTAAGCACACATGGTTAAACATGGGAGTTTAACCTCCACCAAATCACTGAATGGACCACAGAAACAAGGTGGCTCCATAGTTGTGCCCAACTGGGGACTGTGCTTTCATTTCCAGTACCACTAATAAAGCACCCCTCACACCCAAAGAGATCTAAACCCCTTTCCCTTTGTAACCCATGAGGCAACACAGAATCCTAGAGCAGAGAACATTCAGGTTTGGAAAGCAAAGTTGCAATATCAAACAAAAAAAGAAACTTACAGGGAAATAAACAAAAATGTAAAGTAAGCAGACAGTATTCTTTCTAAAGTGTTTTAGACAAACAAACAAACAAATGCCTCTGTAGCAATGTATGTGATACATAAGTTAATTAAGGAAAACCCAAAGCAAAAGCCATTGCAGATGCAGAAGATCTGTGTGCCTGACTGAAAAATCACATCTAGACAGTTCAGGAAGCATCCAGGCCAGAACAGAAACAATTCCCTCCCACACATACTGAAGAGGAAAAGAAATAGGACAATTTTATCAGCATCGACTCACAGCCACCCTTGCCTTTCCTTCCTTCAGCCCATCCCAGCTCAGGTCCTTTCCGGGAGTAGGAAACCAAGCCGACTCCCTTCACCAGAGGTTTGAGAGCATCCAAACACAGGAGTGGCCTCTCACAAGGGGCAGCTGCTTAGTTGAGGAATCACAAGCCGTGATCCCAGGCACATGCCTCCACAGCCTGAGCTGTGGTACTCAGTCTTTGATGCCTAGCACTGCTCCAGATCTAGAAGGAAAATACCCAGTCACAAGAGTCCCCCCTCATCCCAGCCTGATGGGAGATCCATCAAGACAGGAGCATGGGAGAAGAGTGGCAGGCAATGACCACCTTTCCTTCCTGTTTCACCATCCACATAGGTCCTTAAAAATGAAAAGGATGAGCGCAAGCTCCAGCTCATTTGCTTCTATTAGGGAGGTAAATACTTCCTCTCTTCCAGCACCACAAAAATGACTCATTCTCCACACTACCAAGGTGGTCCCTGACACTTCCCTGCTGGGGAGAAGCACAGCACAAGTTTTAACCTCTGATAAACTAGTCTAATATATATACATGCATATACATTTACATATATATGCATATACATATATTAGCACATTCGTTGTACACTAAAATGTGTATCATTCTCTTTCTATGGTGTGAAGTCAAATATTTTATTTTTGAAGCACCAAGTTAGAGAACCACTTCAGGAACAGATTATCATAAATTTTCTGGATTGGACAGTCTCTCATAACAAATTCAGCCACAACTCTGATATCAAAGCAGACATCAAACAAGCAGTGCCTTTACTGAATTTGCCTGACCTGGTTTCACTTCTATCCAATGTGTCATAATCATTCAATTTCAAAATCCAAGCATAGAAAAACCAAGAAAAACAAAGATGGGCTTGTGCTATAAGTGAAATGAAGTATGGATGAGCTTCATGGCTCTTATAAGAGGGAGAGTAGTATATGTATATGCGTGTGTGAGTGTGTGTGTGTGTGTGTGAGAGAGAGAGAGAGAGAGAGAGAGCATGAGCGTGGGAGAGACAAAGAGAGACAGAGAGACAAAGACAGAGAGACATGGGAGAGAGCACTAAAGCAAGCACTTTGGCTGACCCCAAAGCAAGAACTACCCAACTCCTCATCCTGCCCTCTCCTAGGACTCACTTTCAAAAATCTTACAAGGAGTAAGCTTTATTAGAGTTTCTCATATGACTAGTACTCTAATATTCAGAGTCAGCATTCAAATTTATCCCTTAGGCCCCCTGAATTGTTACCTCCCAGTGGTCACAATTTATGATTTGCTTTTCCTTTGCTCTGGATGCAATATCACCGACACAAATATTCACCCAAGCACTGAGGAGGAAGACTGGCCAAGAAATAGTAGTTCTCTCAGTCATCCCCAGACTTAGTTTTATACAAGTTGAACAGTATATCAGGACACTAATTGCCATCCAAATCACAGGTGTACCAATGAATTTGCCATCCCGTAATTTCAACCTCACAATGCTGATTTAAAACTTCATGTTACTCAAAATTTTAAGTATATAGGCCCTAGGATATGTTTAAGGAACTGTATGTTTTCCCAAAAATTATATTAAGTAGTTATTTCTTTTTTCACTTTTGTAAAGAAGACAACATTATCCTAGAAAAATCGCATTTTTTCTAGGATATTTATATTTATACTTTATTTAATTATTTATCATTTATATTAAACTGAATTTTGAGGCAAAGAAGGTCTTACTGGGAAATAAAATTGAGAAAGTGTGTTATAAACCCCAGTTCATATTTATTTCCTGTAAACAGATTCCTCTAAAAGACCAAGAGCATATACCAAAATGAGGGGCCCTGCTTCTTTTCTTCATGGAGTGAATATAATAACACATCAGAAAATGACAATTACGATGCCTCACCTCAAAATCAAACATAAAGTTGAGGGACTATGAATGACATACAGAGGTAGAAGCAAAATACCCTGTCTTATATTTCCATGTTTTCCTTCATGAATCTTTTTGCAATGTGTATTTTTGAAATATATCTATATACACACATATGAGAAGTACAAATTTCCAGTTACAAAACAAATAAGTCACAAGGCTGTAGTGTACATGGGGTCCACAGGCAATGAGATTGTATCGCAAATTCAAAAAGCTGCATAGATGGAAAATAGACTTATGTGGCGATCATTTCACATTGCACACAAATATCAAATCATTACGTTGTACCCCTAAAAACTAACATCATGTTTTGTGCCAACTGTACTTCAATTTTTAAAACCACCATCGAGGGAAGCACTCCTGGTCCTTACCTTTCACTTTGAATGAAGACTCCCTCTTCGCATCTGGCTGCCATGGCAGCAGGGTCACAGATGGAGCAGCTACTCAGAGCTCATTTTACCTTCCTGTCCAAAGGACTCTTCAAGAGGCTGCAACAACGTGCAGAGAACAGGGTGGACAGAGCTCAGCAGAGAGGCACTTGTGCCAAGCCTTGGCAGAAGCCACCATTCAAGTGCAGAAGGCAGGAAAGACAGAATCCAGTCCACCTCCAAGTCAGCAGAGACCCAAACGCCAAACCACCCTAGTGGGGTGGTTTACCCTAAGTAAATGCTGCCCTACTGCCTACTTTAGGGGACCCCCTTTTACCCTTACTTACACTTCTGTTTATGTTGGAGTTTTATATTAAACATGGGGATCTATAAGACACAAAAATGGGAACTTTAAAGAAAGCAAGAGCTGGGCTGTGCTTAGTTGGCTAAAGTGTCTCCTAGTGGGTGAAGGAAGCAGGGACAGCTTTGAGCACCCAAAAGCAGCGCTATAAAAATGCCAGGTCCCAAGAAGTGCCCAAGTTTCCACAGACTAAAAATGAAGGAAATGTTTCTCACTGTATTCTTTCTGGAGAGTCACAAACACAGAACGCTTTAAATGCTCTCAGAAGAGCAGAAATCAAGATGTGGCATCAATAACCCTGGGCAGAGCTGACTACACAATGAGCAGCCGGGTGTGTCACCCGGGGCCTGCGCGAAGAGCCCCTGCTTTGGCGCTGTGCTCTGTGGCCACCATCTCGAAGCTTTTAATGATTATTTTAAACAGGGGCTCATGCATTTTTATTTTCCACCCAGCCCCACAAGTTCTGCAGTCAATCCTGCCATAGGGTTTCTCTCATCATGTCAATACCTCTAAACAACCAGGGGACATCCTTTCGTGGAACTTGGCTTAAAAGAATGGAAAACTCCTTGATGGGATAGTCGCCTCTCTTGTGGTTACCAGTCTACAAAATATGCCTTTTAAATTGTCTGAATTGTTTCATTTCACTTTGTCAAGTGGCCTAAAATGTTTTTCTATTCAAAGAAAAATGGTGAAGGACGAAGAGGGGAAAAATGTATTTTTAAAAAATACCTCTATAAATATCAGTCATGCAGACAGTAGTGTGAATTAGTTGAATTAACCTGCTTTCCTTCTGACTCATGAGTGAAATGAGTTGCAGTGTTTCCACAGGGTCAGCAGGAGGAGACAGGAGAGGCAGACTGAAGTGTGAGTCACTGCTGGGGAGACAATACTTGGGGTCCTCTGGGCAGAATTTAGGACACTGAGAGCTTAGGACAATGGCAGTCGAGTGATTCATAAAAGGAGTAAGAAAGAGCATGCTAAGTTTACCCACCATAGCTCAGTGCCAAAGAAAAATCAAGTCCCGTTGCATACCTTGAGTCCTATTCCTTAGTGAATGAACTTCATTAATTTAGTTACATTATGTTTCAAAAACATTTAACACTCTCTTAGCATCAATACAAATAAACTACACGTTTTCTGAGAGGAAATACTCTTAAATTCCAAATCACTGATTTACCAATTAATTTTCAGAATGCCTTCTATCCAAGAGGGTAAATGTAACCTGGATCCTATTCTGCTAATACACATAACCTAAGTAAACACCATGAAATACATTCCTACAAATGAGATTTTCTAAATGTGCACTGGTCTTTTCCCCAGTACACACAGTTAGCAAATAAATGGTACAATGACTTTCAGCATTATTTGTCAAGAATACTAGTGATTGACAATGAATACATTTTAATTTAGAATATAATGGCACTTTTTTTTTCCAGAAACTCTAAGTTTCTAATTCATCCTTGTGTGAAATGAAACTCAGATGAATTTCTGTGTTTCCATGGAAACCAGCAGGCTTGGCTTGCCCAATTGACAGAGGGATCTACCATCAGTGGTGGGACGCGTTCCCATTTTTCTCTCTCTGCTGGCTAGATTTCAACAATCACCAGCACACAGACCTGGGTGGCCTGCAAAGCCTTTCTCCCCAAAAACCAGCCTGTAAGGGGTAAAATTTAATGAGATACTAGTTTGGGGCACTTTAAATACCTTTGCTCTAATCATAATGACAATCTTCCCAAGAAGTGCTACTGGCCCCATTTTACAGATGGAGATAATAAGGCTCAGGAAAGTAAGGAATTAAAAAGGCCATGTGGGCATAGGATCACCTCTCTGGCCACCTCCCTCCCAGAGAAGATGTAGGACAACAGGAGAGCCCTGGGTGCCTGAGTGAGTGGGTGAAAGAGCTGGGAGAAAGCAGAATATTGAGTACTTGCTGCCCACTTTAAAGCTTATCTCACAGTCAGACTAGATACCAGACCTGAGAGAACAGAAGGAGGCTCGTACTTCATCAGTGAAGATTATCTCAACAGCAGACCCTGCTGCTTCTCAGCTTCACCACCACACTTGAACCTATCATTACATCACCACCCCAAGATCACTACAAAGACTTTCCATAAGTTCAATAAACATTAAGGGGCTAGATTTAAGAGGATGTGAGAGGAATAGCAGCTTTTATTAATCTCATGAAAGATGCATGGTATGTGGCCCTGGGTAAAGAGGATAAGAGAAGCGTCTTCCTTGTTTTGTTATCATCTTGCACGTGCCCCAACAACTCTTACAATGTCCAAAAAGAATCCCTTTGAATCATGTCTTTGAAAATGTACATATTATTAATTATATGATCTGTTTCATTCTCGGTGTGTTCTATTTACTGGCTGAGCTTCACTATCCGAATAATGTTAAATGTGAAGTCCAGGTTAAAGTCGCAACATGTACAGTACTGATCTCTATGTCCTCCTTTTTAGCTTTTCTTTTTTTTTTCCTTAAAAATCAACATGCTTTTTCTCCCGGGTTGTTTTGTTTGTTGTTTGTTATCTTAAATGGTATTTAAGATAATGATTCTCAAATCTGGTTGCTCATTCCGAATACCTGGGGATCTTTTGAAAAACACCATGCCTGAGTCCCAACCCAGATCAAGTGAACAGTCTCAGAAGGGTAGGGCCTGGATATTGTTTATTAAAATAAATTCTCGATGATTCAAAGGGGCTTCCTAAAACAGAGAAGTTTGGGGGCAGTGATGCACATAGGCATCACCTGGGGAAATTTACAAAGTACTGGTGCCTGGGCCCCAACCCCAGAGATTGCCACATAACTGGTCCAGGATAAGCCTGGAAATCATGGTACAAAGCTCCCCAGGTCACTCCAGTGAGCAGCCAAGTTTGAGAACCACTGCAAAGAGCATACAGGAAATTACCATCCAGTAGAAAATGATGACAGTTAACAAGTCAAAAAAGTAAAAAACAAAACTATTCACACTCCTCTGAATAGTCAGAACCCAACACTTCTGCCTCCATGTGGACCCCTTCCAAGCATAATAATGACGATAAAGGTCGTTCCTCACACTTCCACAGTGGGCTGCCTTCTTTATGTTCCCTGCAAGCCTTCCTGTTTGGTTCTTAAAAGTATGGATTTGGCTCTGCCACTTATAAGCTACATACTTAACTCCCTAAGTCTCAGTCTCCTCCATGAAATGAGTGTGCTGACAAGGGACTATGGTGATGGCTTCATGGGTGAACAGGTGATGGGTAACCTATGGGGAACACACAGTAATGTAAAAGATACGAATAACAAAAGTAAATAAATAAAATATTTATTTAAAAAATAAATAAATAAATAAAATTAAGGTTAAAGAATCTGAAAAAAAATGGGTGTGCTGACCCCCTATTGAGTAGAGCCGAGGATATTAAAGATGACAGATAATGTGATCAGCAAAGGGCTTGCCACACAATAGGTGCTCAATAAATGTTTGCTATTTTAATTGCTGGTGGTTTTTCTTAGTTTCTTTTTGGTGATAATGAATAATGACAATTAACATTTACATAGGCTTAATGTTTTCCAGGCATTATTCAAGGACTTTACATATATTAATACAATTTTCACAATCACCTAATAAAGGAATACAACTATGAGGCCAATTTTACAGAGCAGCAAACTGAGGCACAGAGGGGCTGGGTGACTTGCCAAGGCCCCACAGCGAGTGAGTGGCGTGGCCCACGTGGGCTGCACAGCCCTTGTTCCAATCACGTGCAGTGCTGTTTCTCACACTATTCTACCTGACAGCAAGTTCGCCCCTCATGTTACCTCTACCTGCTCATATTTCCAAACTCTGTCCTACAAACCTGAGATCTGAGCAACAACTGGGATTCAAGAGAAACTAATAAGGTCATTCCAAGGTCCACCTGCCATCTCTCCCAAAGGTCAGAGACAGCTCAGTGCCTCCTTCTCTTTGCCCATCTGCTTGATAACCTCTTTGTGTATATACCAGCTGGTCAAGTGGTTTTGCCTCTATCTTCTCTATGTTGAGAGGCTTAAGCAAAATAATGCCTAGGACCTAGTGCTTTCTGTCAATATTATTTTCCCATTTCCCTAAATCAGTTTGGCTTCTCAAGTCTCTCAGGGATTATTCCCCCTGAGCAACATGTCTGTGATTCCATCAGCCTAGTGAGCAGCTGTGCCTTTCATTTAGGCCCTGCAAACTGGCCTCTGGGGCCGGCACACAGAGCCAACTTTGGGAAGTGGCAGCAAGTGTCAGAGGCACAGGAAGGGAACATCACCCCAGTGCGAGTCATTGCCCCAAAAGGCTGCACTGAGCCTCATTTCTTACCTACCTATCTGCTCATTGGCCCCACATACAAGCTAAATTATTTCCTTTTCCCATTATTCCCACAACAGTCTGTAAATAGCTCTGCTTCGCCTGAGTTTACACTCACCCAAGGGGCACACTGCAAACCCTGCTTCCCAATCTCTTGGAGTCTCCCAGGTGGACTTGTTGGTTCAATTTCAACATGTTTCTCAAATCACCCCTGCTGGAATGTTCACAAATGCCAAAAAAAAAAAAAAAAAAAAAATGCCAGTAACGCTTAGATTTTATTACTTCCTGATTGCCAAACCTTTGATTTAACTTCCTAGATGTCAACTCCCAGGGCATTGTTCAGTAGCCTGGCCACACCTGAGTCTCCCACTAACTTCCCTTATTGATGCCCCTGCCCTCTGTCTGGTACATTCTTTCTTCCTAAAACATAATTTTGGAAGTCTTCTTGGTCTGTTATGTTTAAGCCACAGAGTCTACAAGGCTGATCAGCCTAAGTATGGGTAAGAACTCTTCCCATCTTCTAGAAATCCCTTACCAGGAGGAAAGGGCATGTAGGAAACCTTCCTGATTTAGACTGGGGATGGGGGTGATTTCTGAAGCTATTTAGAATGTTGTTTCCCCCTGGTTTCCAGAATAGCTACAGAAAATTCTTTTCTGCAGAATATGTGGTATGAGCTCAACTGTGTCTAGGGGTTACAACATGGTGGGAGAAATGCGTGCTCTGTAGTCCAACTGTATGGGCTGGAATTCTGAACTCCAAGGTAACTTTGGGCTGTGCTTTCCTGACCTCAGTTTTCTCATCCACAAAGTGGAGAAAACAATAGGATTCTTGTGGGAGTTAGACGAAACAATACATTTTCAATACTTGACATAAAATAAATGCTTAAGAAATTATTCCTGAGGTGGTCATTAGTATATTTATTATATTTATTAGTCAGAAATCTTCTCCAGGATGCACTGAGAGCTAATGACTGGGAAACACATCCATAAACAAGGAGCAACACCAGATAAGTAAGATGTTGTCCGACTTAGGGAGAAGAAGGGGCTGGCATTTCTAGCCCTCGCCTGAGCCACCTTACCTCTCCCATTGCCTCACGTATCTCCTTTCTTCCTCTCCTCACCTCTTCAAGGTGTTAGAACACCAGATGAACTGCTGGCTGTTCAATGGGAAAACACACAGAGCTCAATTTTCTCTTATAATATGAAGTATTTTAAAGCATAAAAATTCCAAGACAACCTTCAATTACAGTGGTCAATAGTGAGATCATAACGGACTTAAAAAGGCCCTAATCTGTAGTATCTTGGTGTGCTGAACATGAATATAACCCTGAAAATTTTTGATTAGCTCTCATTTTGAAGGTATTTCATATATTCATTTTACATGTTTCACCATGTAAATTTATCCAGTAGGACTGCAACAATATCCTAAATCAGCCTAGAATGATGTAATATTAGATCGCACTGCATAATACCATCATACACACATCATCCAGAGTTGATTGCATCATTTTCTGATGCAATGCAATACTACTGCCAGGCAGCTGCTGAAGTAAGCTGACATCAGCAGTGCATTAGATAAAGCCCTGTCAGAAAGGTTGAGCACTGAAAATATTTCAGATTTTGTGTGAGACAGTTGAAGCTACTGTTCCATAGAACTGTTATGATTTTATCCATTTAGGCACAATGCAGAACAGTAATACCGCAAAAGTGTGTTCATAGCGTGGACAATTTCTGCTCTATTTGCGGGAAAGTGACATTTGCTAACCAGAAGAAAAGTATCACTTCTCAAGTGAAGAAGGTTTATCATCTTTACTTTGGATGCAAGGTTGGTGACCAAGACAAGCCTTGGGCCTCACATATATGCTTTGCTACAGGTACAACACAGCTTTCACAGTGGTTAAATGGCAAAAGACCATCAATGCCATCTGCAGTCCCCATGGTGTGGAGAGAGCCAAGCAACCACATAAAAGACTGTTACTTCTGCTTGGTTCCTCCTCTTTCCGGCAGAATAACGAAGCAAAAGAAGTTGAGAATAGTCTACCCAAACATTCCGTCTGCATTGAGATGACCGGTTCAACAACTTTCTGCAGGGTGATGAGAAACAAGCATGGAATGCTTTTTGCCTAGTGTCTACAAACTTTCTTGGGAATGTTAGGGCAGAAAACTGCAAGGAACTAGTAGAAGACACGCTGATGCAGTATCAGAAACTTGGCTGCAATATGTCTCTAAAGATCCACTTCCTTCATTCCCATCTGGATTTCTTCCCTGAAAACTGTGGAATAGTTAGTGATGAATATGGTGAACATTTTCATCAAGATATCACATCAATGGAACAAAGATACCAGAGAAAATGGTCCACCACAGTGCTGGCTGATGACTGCTGGATATTCCCCAGAGATGCTCCTGAACTGCTGGACAAGAGGCAAGTGAAGAAATCTAAGAAGCAGTCTATGATTTGATTTTTTACAGGTATTAACCATAGGCCTATTACTATTAGCATGCATTTCGTGATGTAAACATCCATTTATTGCAGATTATAAAAAAAAATAGAGCCAAAATTAGAATTTGACTGTCATATTCGTGTTGAGCACATACAAATTGATAGGAAATGGCTAATTTTATTTCCATGATATGACTTTTGTAAAAATTTGTTGACTAGTGTTATTAATAGCCACTGAAGTTGAAGAAAGAAAAAAGTGGTCAAAGTAATTTTTTCACTTTTAATTATATATAGTATATAAATACAGGGCTTAGGGGTAATATTTACCCTATTTTTGTATTTGTTCAGTATTTAAGTATTTAAACCTAATTCATGTATTTTGGGGACTAAGTAAAAGAGCAATAAGATATATTGTTCCAATTAGACAAATTTTTCCCTGATTCAGAAATTCTACAGCAGTGAAGCTTGTTTGAGTTCTGTATAATGTATATTCTGAGCTCTGCTCTTAAGCCTTGCTAGTATCCATGAGAAAAGCACAGAGGAAGTCTGAAGGGAGAGGAAGACGTGACCCTCGGTTGAAAAGAGGTGAGCGCCCAGCCCGGGTCAGAGTCAGCGGCCAGATGCTCCTGGGCCTGCAGGCCTCCTGCCTTCCTGGCCTCTCACACTAGTATTCTAGGAGACTTCCCACATCCATTTTCTTTAAACACACTTTACAATCTCCTTTTGTAGTTAAAGTATAGCCAGAGAAAGATTCCCTTTCTCTATATTTCATACACACATTCATCTATTAGTGCTGATGCTAAAGACACACATATATTCCAAAGCAGTCATCTACGCGTCCAACGTTATAAGCACGTTGAAGAATCTGAATTTTCCAGAGTTAAGGGAGAGGAACCACTGGTGTTAATCATGTTCCATACTTTTTATCTTTTTGTTTTTATCGCTCAATTAATTCTGTCTAAGTGTTACTCTAATTTGAGTGTTACCTTTTCACTCTTCAGTATGTGCACATGTTCCACTCACCCTCCACAATGGTTACTCATGCCAATGCCCCAGCTCCCCCAGATACTCCTCCCTCCCCTCCCATTCCCTCTGGTGACCGGGAAATTTGTTCACAAGGTCCAAGATTTGTTTTCACTGTATTTTGCCAGTTTATGTTTCTTTATGGTTATTTATATGCCAGACATTAGTAAAATTATCCAAAAATCTATCTTTAATTTTCTGACTTACTTTACTTAGCATTATGACTTACTTCACTTAGCATTATCACTACAGTTTCTTAAATCTGGACTGAGACCTAAGGTAAGTTCCCATTCGAAAATATAAGGCCTGAATTTACCTCAATGCATGTACTGCTAAGCATTCTACTCGCTTTTGGCATAGACATGTTTCCCTGCATTTCACATTTATTCCCATCAACCAAGAGTCACTGTTTAGTGTTATGATCATATTTTAATTGAAAGAGCTCAAATCAAGTATAAATTGGTAGACCTTTTCAGAGGGCAGTTTTGCAATACCTACCAAATAAAATAAAAGTAAAATTCACTTGCCTAAGTGTACAGAAACATTGGTATATGCCTATAAATTATAGCATTGTTTATAATGTGAATATCAGCAACAATATAAATCCACCTTTAGAAGACTGCACAAAATGTTTTTGTATATACACCCATACAATGGGTATATATACAAATATGCAGTCATTAAGAAAATGAAGTTAGCTCTAAACAGAGATAATAAAGTTGTGTAAGACATATTTTCAAGGGGGTAAAGAAACAGGTCAATTTATATATTATAAGCCTACTTATATAAACAGAAGATTAGATTGTTCATATGTTCACATGCTCATTAGACATATGAGCAAACTGAGAATATTATACTTCATATACTAAATGTTTATGAGGCTTACAATGTGCCAGACACTTTTTCACATATATGAATATTAACTCATTCAATCCTCATGACACACCCTGAGGTTGGTATAATATTACTCAGTCTCAGGGAGCCCAAGGTCACATCCTGATAGTCCATGAGGGTTGCAACTGAGATAATGATCCGGGCAGTTTGGTCCAGCATCTCCTTAACTATTACAGAATATTCCTTCTTACCAGTACTGCCTTAATAGTTGTTTAATAAGTACTGCTTTAATTTTTTATAACATGTATTGCTTTTATATTAAAATTTAAGCATTAATAGAAAAAACTCATGGGGGGGTGTATCATTTGTTATTATAAAGCATAAAAACATGTAGCTGCCTCAGGGATCAGGTTTTCAGAACAGAATTTAGAAACATGAGCCAGTTATTTGCCTTTTAAGTCCTGGAAAAAGCAGAATGTATTTCAACTCACCCTGCTTACTGAACTCTAGTTCAAAAGTGTGAGTTGGTTTCAGAGATCCTGCTTTTAGAGACGCATCTATGAGGAGTCAGGAGGCAACCCTTAAACAAGGGAGCTCTCCAGTAAGACCTCCCTTCAACAAAGAGAACAGAGAGCTGATTGGGAGGAGAAGCATGAAGTCACATTGGCTGTGGATACCCAAAGATCAAGCAGATCTTCAGAATCATTGCTGCCCTTTCCTCTAAGGTAGACAAAAATTATTAGAATGACTCTTTGCTTACCTCCTATTGGTGGTTTAGGCATTGACAACCTTGGAGATTTTTATTACTATTTCTCTTAACTGGCATCACGCATGGTCTATTAGATGTACTGAGAGGTATTTGAGAGATTGTGGAGGAAAACAAATAAGAAAATGTAATTAGGTGGAAAACAAAAACAAATAGAGGCATCATCAGCCTTCCCCCACAAGACTGACTGAGGAAGGAAATAGCCTAAGCCACATATATAAGAACAAACAGGAATACATGAATGAGATAGGGAAACCCAAAGTAACCCTGGGTCTGGTGGGGAGAAGAGCAAAGCATCTGGGAACTTCGTCCCCAAATAACAAGCAGCAGCCCATGGAAGCACACAGAAAAGGGGGTGGGTGTAGTATCACAAGGGTCACAGTAGCCGGCAGCTGTCCATAGCCCGGTAAGAGCCAAACTAGAAACTGGAAACCCAGCAGGCACCCTGAGAGCAGAATTCAAAAACCTTCCAAAATTCCTGTAGGTGCGTATGCTTTTCCCCAACCACATGGCAGAAAAAACCAATGTCTTGATTTGGTCATTTTCTCCAGCCTTTAGTTGTTAACCTCCCAAAATCAAGAGACAGTTCCAACATCTAGAGCAAGTTGGCAATGTCCTTGGCTCCCTGGATCACTTTGCAATCTGCTGCTCACACCTCTTAGCCTTCTTGACAGAAGGGAGAGACAGGTTTTCTGTTTCTCTGTGAGATGCCAACTTCTTTTCTCTTCTCATTTGTATCTTCCTTCTTTCTTCTTCTATGACATTTCTTTGGCTAGCTAGAAAGTCTCTTACAGTCCTCCTTATGCCATCTCTTACCTCCACCTCCAACCCCGAACCTCCCCATGTACATTTCTATAGCAGAATCGTTGCAATGAAATCATTCTGACGTATGTACTCAGGCACAAGCAGCGGCAGCTCCCGGTACCAATGGGCAGTTCAACTGCATTGCAAAGAGTAGGGTTCAGAGACCTCAGAATGCAAATTTCATTGAAGAGTCCTAGTTTTCACATGAAAACCTGTCATACTTTGATTTCTACTGAAAGCAGAAACTGGTATGAGCAGTTTACCTGGAAGGCAGTCCCTGGGTGCAGGAATGCTGGAGGAGGAGGGAGTGAGAGAGAGACAGAGACAGAGACAGAGAAACAGAGAATATTTTAAGAGTTCGTTACTGAGGGCCTCCCTGGTAGTGCAAGGGGTTAAGTCTCAGCACTATGAAGCTAACAGTAGCCACTACAGCATGAATTCCAACCCCGGCCAGGGATCTGACCCACATGGTGCAGCAGACCTCTTCTGTCTCACCCACTGCTCCCCTCAGCAGTGTATTTCAGTGAATTCACCTGTGCTGCTTCCCACTCTGTCTCTGGTGAATCCTCTTACCCATCCACCCACCCACCCACCCACACACACACACACACACACACCCCTCTGTCCTACACCTCAGTTCTTGTATGCATAAACAAACAAAATCTTTTTTAAAAAAGTGTATGTTACTGAACAACAAGAGCTCAATTCTGTTGGGGTCCTTTGGCAAGTGTTCAGAGTCCATCCCAAATTACCAGCCCAAAGAGTAGGAAGCTGAGGTTGGATACACATATTTCTAGCCCATCCTTTTTTTCGAGGTTGTGCACAGGAATCTATGTGCATCTCCACTTCCCAGTTGCTCCTGTGCATGGATCAAGAGGGTGCCCATGGCTGTGAAGAAGGCCTTTAAGGCAGAAAGGGGAAAAAATCTAAGCTTGGGGCAAGATGCTATCAGCAGAAGCAAAGTAAGAAAGAACTTGTAGAAAGTATTCACGATGCTGCAGTGAAATTCAAGGGTGAGTAGAGGGGATGGGACACAAAAACCCAACTAAGATATGCTTTTAGTTGAGCAAAATATAATGTCTCATGGTTTTATATTTACTTATTTGTCTGTTTGCTTGTTTATTAGAATAATAGAGAAGACTGTATATTAAAAAGCAGTAATTTTATACTCACACTTCCCCACACCCAGACCTACTCCCCAGAGACAAACACTTATGACCATTACTGGTCTCCTGATAGTTACATCTATTTCTTACTCTTCCTCAAAAAAAATATATTGCACAACCAACCATTATCTCTACACCAACGATTTCTCATGAAGCTTGGTTTTTTATCTCATTCTAACTCTTGTGCCCAAAGAATCACAGAAAAGAAAATGTGAGAGGGGTCTGACCTGGAGTTTATAGGCATTTATACCCCATCAGGGTCAAAAAACTTGGATTCATACCATTTTATTTTGAGGCCTGAGACAACTGTTGAAAACAGAGATAGCTCTGCAGAGGCAGAATCCTAGGAAATAAATGGTGTTACATATCTTAAAATTGATGCTATGTACAAGGCAAATTGCTTTGGGTGAGCACTGCTTCTAACAAGAATTGAATTTCTTAAAAAATTATGTCCAACACAGAGATATCTTGGGACATAGTGACTTTTCTGTGAAGACTCAGAATTTCCCTTTACCCAGGCAGAATATCTTTCATCATTGGGTGAAGGTAACATGTTTAAGGCAGGTATACATCCCAGATTCATTGGGACAAACACAACTGCAAGTAGTCAATCCAAATGGTTCATTAGGGCCCTTGTGAGACCACATCTATGCTGGCATGAGACATCCGCTCGTGCAGACATCACAAAGAGAAATGAACCCAAGCCTGGAATAAAAATTAAGCCCAGCAGCTATGTGGTTAACTGTCTTGATTCACATTTCAACATTGCCACACTCAGCAAACACTTAGCTGTATGATCCTGAGCAAGTTACTTAACTGCTCTGTGCCTTGGATTATTCATCAGTAAATGAGGGATGATAGTAGCATTTACTTCAAATGATCATTATCAGGATTAAGTGAGATAATACGATGCTTCTCCATCTACCTAGAGTGAAAGAATATATTTCTAAAATTTCCAATCTGGTGTGGACTGATACTCCTTGAAATGACAAAATACATATCCCCCAGCAAGACCGTAGCATTCGTGCCTCCAACTGTAGAGCTGTTAGTGGGGCAGGTGCCAGCCACCCTGTCAGTGGCACAAGGCAGGTCGCAGCCTCCTATACCTGTGCCTTCACCTCAAAGGGCTGTTACCCAAACCCTCATCAGTGCAGTGGGCTCCAGCTGCCAGAAGCAGTGCAAACAGGTTGGGGGACCCGATCCTAAAAGTCAGCAGCAGTGTCCTCCTTGAGCAGCCCGTCACAGGCACAAGCCTTGCCTCTTGACCCAAGCCCCACCAGCAGAGCCTCAGGAACAAGCCCCAGGGCAGGTATTGCAGCCACCACTTCCAGCAGCCCTGCTTCTTCAGAGCACCTCCTAAAATCTAGCCAGTTAGCTACAGGCCATGCCTCTAGCAGCCATCACCCTCAGGACACCATGGGCTGCTACTTGTACACACACCACTGCTGGACAGCAAAGACACATCAGGCACAACCCACAGTGATCTCAAGCATCCACAACAAGAACTGGATCCACAGCACCACCCTCTGAGCACACCTTAGTCCAGCATTGAGGCTAAAACAACAAAGTTCCACTGTCTGGCAGGATTGAAGGCCCAATACACAGGGCTGCCCTGACACAGCAGGAAGGTAAGGAGAGTCCACAAAGGGGACACAACTTCTTTACAACCATTTTGGGAAACCAGGGTGAACGGTATTCCAGAAAAACACTTAACATCACCAGCGCAAAATTAAACCTTCAGCACTAAAAGAAATAGTGCTATTGTCTAGAATATAGAGGTAAACACAGAGAACCAGGGAAAATGGGGAAACAGAGAAACACGACCCAAATGGAAAATCAAAACAAAACCCTGGAAAAAGACCCTAAAGAAATGGAGAGAATCATACTACCTGAGGAAGAATTCAAAGAAATGGTTATAAAGATGCTCATAGTTCTCAGGAAAAGAACGGAAGAACTAGAAAAATTAAGAAGCCTTCAAACAAAAGTCAAAGATCTGAGAAATACAATAATAAAACAAAAAAATTATAATACAGGGGTCCAATAAGAGAGTGGATAAAGCAGAGGAATGAGAGAGTTGGAAGATAAAACAATAGAACTCACCCTGACAAAGCAGCAAAATTTAAAAAAAAAAAAAAAGTAGAAGTAAAATGAGACACCAAAAATAGCAAACACAGTGGGATGAGAGGGTGAAAATGCACAGTTTTGGAAAGTGTTGGCTGGGAACTAAACTCTTTACTTGTGACCAAAGCAAATTTTTAAGACAGAAATTCAAATGACAAACACTTCAAAGGAAACTTTTCAGGTGAATATTCTGACCTATTTAAGGTAAAGTCTTTTGTTAACAGAAGTGCTTATAGGTCAACAAATAATACCATTTAGGAATTTCAAAGAAAAAATAAATGAAAAGTCTATTAATAACTTGAGCAATTTGAGGGATTTCTTTAAATTATGAGAAGTGACATCGCAAAACTCAGCTTTCTTCCTTTCTAAGGATTATTCCTCAAAAATCACTTCATGAACCACATATTTTGTTATGATAATTTCCCACATAATTTTTCAAATTACATAAGCAGAAAATTATCTACACAGTCACAGAATTCTTATTAGCATTGACCCATGAATTTATTAATGCTGATTCTGCCCTTACCAGTTCTTTTGGACTCTTGTTATGATTGAGACATTCTTTTTAAGAAGGACCTCACTAAGTTGACAAGACCCAAAAGTATATGATGAATGGAATTAGTATGAAAGATTGGGAATCTTTAGCTGGGAAAAGAGAGTTGGAAGGACAGATAGTCCTTCCAGTATTTCTAGTATTGAACATAGTCAAAGAAAATTAACTGGAACTAATGAAGAAAAGTAACAGTGAAGCATACTGTATTTACACACACACACACACAAGTATTTTAGTATAGAAGTGTTTTAAAGAGTTTTTAACACTGAGTCACCTAATGATAAAACCAAGTATCTGAAGCTCTGTGAACTGTTTAATAACAATAGTGATGGATGGATTAAAGCATGAATACAAAAGCAACGAACACAAAAAAATCAAATTTATTCCTTTATAATGCATCATAATATTGATCAGTTCAATGAAACTAGTGCCATTAACAAAAAATAAACTGGTCTCAAAAACAATTTAGCTCTATTCAATAAGAAGATGGCTAATTTTGACTCCAGACAGTATCTCATAGACAAAAGCTCTTCACTTGTCTATCAACCTGTATTTAACTTGTATACAAACACCTTCATATAAAAGAAAATATTTTCATAAGGTTATATATATTTGATAACAGTTCTGGAATTACTGTGTTCAGTATGATAGAGATTCTGTATCACTTTGGAAGATGTAATCATTCTTCAGCTCAATTGAGAACCCTCAAAACCAAGCCAAACTAATAGGACAGATTCTTGAGAATTCATCACATCCTGAGGTTTGCACTTGAAAGACTATTGTTGAAAGACTATTGTAGAAATGTAATGCATAATTCATATTCCTCAAATGTCTGTAAGTTTCCTCTGAAATTATGTCTTCATTTCCATAAAAGAGCTGTGGAATTCCACAATGCTTGTGAGTCTACTAAACTCAGGACAGTTCAGCAAGAGGAAAGAAGCTTAGCTTCCAATTACCATCTGCTTAAGTCACACATGAGCCAGTCTGGATGTTTTCAGTAGTTTGAACAAAAAACTCAAACTGGTTAAAACATTGAACAAGATTTTACTGGTTTGCATAAATTAAAATCCAAATGTAGCTCAGTTCCTAGGTATGATTTGTTAAGGACTCCAGCTCACTCTCTCCTCTTGACATTATCATTATCACTGTGTGAATTTCTTCAAGATGGCATTGCAGTATGACAGAATGGTAGCAGCAAGTAAGGTCTCCATGTCCATATGGGGGTGGGAGGAGGATGGAGGGAGGGAGAGATGTTTCTTATGTCCCAATAATTCCCAACAAATTTTCCAAGTATCACATTGATTAAGCAATCTCTAAACCAATTCCTAGGACTAAGAGAATCTCGTGCAGTGAATGGCTTAGAACTGAGTTACCTAAAGCAATAATTTGGAGGTAAATAGGAGGTAGGGCAAGACCTAAATATGTAGCATTTGCCAATTTCAATGGTGAAAATACTTCTACTACAGCCTGTAAGAAAAGTGAATGAGAGAAACAGTAAAAACTATGAATAATGTCAGAGGTATTATCAAAGACAGGGAAGGAAGAAATAACAGAACACATGTGAAGCATTAGAGTAAAATAATCCCTTTTCCTGATTAAACACTGCTGAGTTAAAAGCACTTGATATAATGATTCCTTATATAAACACTAGAATAATAAACACCAAAATATTAACAGCTGTTATTTTTTGGTGCAGCAATTATGAGTAATCTTCCCTTTTTTGAAAATACACATATATGAATAAATAGCACAAATACTCTTACTGGTCTCACAATAGGAAAAAATTGCATTTTCTTAATATCATTTGCCAAAACAAAACCAAAACACATCAAGGTATTGATACTAGAATTCAGCACTCCTAATGCAGAGCTTTCCATTTCGCTACGTGTAATCAGTCAATGGCTTTCCTCTAATTCAAAGGAATACAATGAAATTGTTTGTAGTAAAGGAAATGACTGCATTCCCACATTATAAATTTGCTCTTCAATAACAGTCACTCAATTATGTATCACTAACCCTTTATATACCATTATCATTTTTAATTGATCCAAAATAATTTTGTTGATATTCATCTTTTAAATAGTATTTCAAAATTTTTAATTAGATAAAAGTTATCAAAATGAGTGTATGTTTTGTAAGTTAATCATCTTATTGAACTATTTTTGCAGTGCTTACTTAGAGCTGCAAGTGGCGAAAGAATGGAAAAAAGTGATGAAGTTGATAGACTGGCAAAACTATTAATTATGTGAGGAACTTATCAAAAACTAAGTCATTTTCTTTGCCTTAAATATTATAATGTCTGAGTGGCAGGTGAAGTGAAATAAAGCAGAAATTCATCTTTCTTCCTCTGTCCTCCATTCATAAACATTTTTGTTAATTTCAAAGTGGAGAATATGAAAAATAATGAGTTTTTTGCCTGAAGCATATCCAAATCCATATCTATTTAAATTAGAATTTCACCAAAATGGTATGTAATTTTTCAGTGATTCTTGAGAAACAATTCAATAGTTTGCAAATAATTTCAAAACATAAAGATATATATATACATATATATTTAAGAAACAATTTGAATCTATATTTTTGTTTCTTGAATGTTTTTTCCAAATCAGAGGCTTGAGATGAAATGTTTTCTAAGTCTATTCAAGTGTATGCACTTATTTCTGTACCTAGGATATTATTTTACCATATTAGAAGAGCAGCAGTTATAGTACCACTACACTGACATTCATAAGCCACAGCACCTATGTGAAAGATTTGTTGTGGCACGACCTTGAGAGTAGGTTTTCCTCCCTAGGTGTCTGTCTTCCATATTAGATTAGGAACTCCCTAAAGCGATGGATCTTCTTTGTATCACTAGGAACTCTGCATATTGATAGACATAAATAGGTTTTCAGTGGATTTTTGTGGAATAAATCACGCAACAATTGAAAGAAACTCCATTGTGTCCTGTATCTCAAGTTCACTCGTCCAGAAACAACTTCACTCTTTAATTTTAATCATTTATTTTACTGAGGTGCTGTTGGTTTTACATACCTGTATATGTTTCAGAGGTATAGGTCCACACCACTTCATATTTATGGTACCACAGCACACCTACCACCACAGTACCCCCTCTTCTCTTGGGTCCCCATCCCCCATCTCCCCCTGCTGATAGCCTCAGTTCTGCATTGAAATTTCAAAGGTTTGTTTCAGTCTGTTCCTTTGCTTTGTGTCTTTATATTCAACAAATGAGTGAAATCATTTGGTATTTCTTTCAGTTGGCATAATCCCCTCCAGTTTCATTCATGTTTTCACAAATAGTAACATTTCATCTTTTTTTTACAGCTGAGTGCTATTCCACTGTGTATATGTACCAATGTACCAACTCTTTTTTTTTTTAATTGAGGCAACATTGGTTTAAAACAATGTATGTGATTCAAAAGCACTGGCTCACACTCCTCAGATGCATGTCACCACACCACACCCCATCCCAAGGGATCCTCAGCCCTCCACCATATACACTGTGTCACTTCCTCCCACTACTTCCCCCCAAACCCTCCTCATCTTGTAGCCTCAAATCCACAGTAAGATTTCTAGGGTCTATTATTGGTTTGATTTTGTCTGACCCTTTGTTTTTCTATATTCCACATATAAGTGACACCATCTAGTATTTGGTTTCTCCAGACTTGATTTCACTTAGCATTATCCCCTCCAGTTCCAACCATACTGTTACAAAAAGTAACAGTTCTCTTTTTTGATAAATTAGTATACCATTGTGTACATACACCACATTTTTCTAATCCATTCCTCTGTCCTTGGACACTTAGGTTATTTCCATAACTTGACACTGTAAATAAGACCCAAATGAACATAGGACTGCAAATGTCTCTTCAAATTGGTGTTTTTGCATTTTGCATTTTCCAACTAGGAGTGGAATTGGTGTATTATATGACAGAGCTATTTTTAATACTTCAAGAAATCCATTTCCACAGGGGTTAGACCAGTCTACATTCCCTCCAACAGTGTATGAAGTTTCCTTTTTCTTCACAAGCTCGTCAATACCTTTTTTTTGGGGGGAGGGAGTTCATTTTGATCATCCTCATAGGTGATAACTCATTGTAGTTTTGATTTGCATTTCCCTGCTGATAAGTGATGATGAGCACTTTTTCATGTGCCTGTTGACCATCTTTATGTCTTCGCTAAAGAAGTGCCTATTTAGCTCTGTGCCTATTTTTGATTGGGTTATTTGTTTTGTTGTTGTGGTTGAGTTGCATTAAGTTCTTTATATGTCTGGACATGAGCACTTTGTCAGATGTATGATGTGCAGATATTTCCTCCCATTCAAACTGGTGTCTTTGTTTTACTGATAGTTTCTTTGTACATAAGCTTTTTATTTTGATGTAGTTTTATTTGTTTGCTTCCTTTCTTGTGAAACAACAAAGACTTACTGAAGTCAAAATCATGGAATGTTTTTCCTCTGTATTCTTCAATGTATTTTGTGGCTTCAGGTCTTACACCCCAGTCTTTAATTCCTTTTGAGTTAATTGTAATGTAATGTAACATATGAGACAGTAATCTAGTTACCTTTTTTTTTTTTGCATGTGGCTGTCCAGTTCTCCCAACACTACTGGTTGAAGAGACTTTCCTTTCTCCATTTTATCCACTTGGCTACTTTGTTGTAGATTAAATGTCCATTGATGTGTGAATTTATATGTTGGCTCTCAATTCTACTCAATTATATACCACATCTTCTTAATCCTCTCATCTGTTTTTGCGTACTTAAATTGTTTTCATAAATGGATATTTAAAATAGTACTACAATGAACAGAGGAGTGCAAATATCATTTTGAATTAGTGTTTTGGCATTCTTCATGAAGATACCAAAGAGAGGGGTTGCTAGATCACATGGTAAATCACTTTTTAAGGACATTCCATACTATTTCCATGTGATTTGGAGCAGTTTACATTACCACCAACAGTGTACAAGTGTTCTTTTTTCTCCACACTTTGCCGACATTTGTTTCTGGTCTTTTTTTGATACAGGCTATCCTTATTTGTTTAATAGTCTTTTGTGTCCCCATTGTATCCTCTTGGTTCCTTTGTCATACAATAACTGTCCAAATAGGGGTGGTTTATTTCTGGGCTTTTAATTCTATTACATTGGTCTCTCTGTCTTTTTTATTCTAATACGATACTACTCAGTTCACTTTAACTTATAGTATAGTCTGAAGTTTAGGAGTATAATAACATTACTCTTCTTTATTGTGAAGATTGCTTTTGCTATTTGGGGTCTTTTGTGGTTCCATGTGAGTCTCAGTACCCACTGGTACCCCTGCATTCCAGGATATCTTAACAGTCAATGGTACCACTATCAGTCCAATTCTGGGCTTCAGGTCTTATACCCCAGTCTTTAATTCCTTTTGAGTTAATTTTAATGTAACATATGAGACAGTAATCTAGTTACTTTTTTTTTTTGCATGTGGCTGTCCAGTTAAGCTACCTCCATAGAACAACGTTCATGGACATATTCAATAAACATGTATATTGATATTCTTCATCCATGATATCTACCTACATGTTTTCTTAAATATAAATTCCTTTCCTTGCTGGTTTTTTAACTCCTAGCTATTTTCATAGCTATAGATGTTATTACAATTATGACCATTAAGGTCAAAGTCGGTCACAATTACATTCATAGCACATCATCCTAAGATTTTCTCTCTCTGGGTTTGGATTCCAGAAGAAATTCAAGCTGGATCAAAGGAGTCATTTAACTCACTGATTCTGAGGTTTATGAGCAATTGAGCAAGCTGCTGAGGTTATAGATGACCCTTCCTATAAATATCCAGACTACTTAAAGGAATCATCTTCCCTGTGTGTAGCAGCAGTGTAAGAGTTACAATATATCTACAAATAAAAACAAAAGTCAATGTATTAACTGGCCATAAATTTAGGACTCTGGGAACTTAACTCAGGGACTCTTTGTGCTCTATGTTTAAACCCACACAACTGTACAATAGCAGTTTTCTTCATAAACAGCTCTTCTTTGGCTCTCTGGGTAATGTTCTATGAGATTAACTTCATGACTCCGGGAAAATTCATAAAATAATGAGTGACAACAAAAGTGGTTTTTTATAAGAGCTATGGTTGTGAATAATATTAAATGTCTCCAGAGTAGCTTCCATAACTGAACTTTAAAGTAAAATATAGTCAATGAACTGAAATGGTAATAGTCTGTCAAGATTTTTGAAATAAATGGGGCCTGGTAGATAAATTACTTTGTATGGAAATTACTTCAGAGGCTACTCCGGTACATACTGTTTTTGAATGTGTACACAAGATTTAATATATTTAACTTTAATAGTATCTGATATACTATATCTTAAAGTTTAGTATGTTTAAGCGCTTCCTGGCCTACTTGTTAAATATGCCCATCTTTATACCTAGCCCCAGAAATTTTTAATAAATAGATCTGAGGGGAAACCTAGAAGTCTCTATTTTTAATAGGAATCCTTCCCCTTCAGATGATTCTGATACAGGTAGTTGACAAAGCACTGTTTTAAAATAGCCACTGTGGGTGTATATGGTTTCACCACTACTGTAAAAGCTCAGGGAACACAACTGTCGAAAACAAGTTATACAGTTTATAATCTTTGTGTATGAGACACCTCTTCAACCAAAACCCTTCAGATCTTCTCAAGATTTTCCTGTCACCAGTAAGTGCCCTGTTCTTCATGGATTCTGGTTAACTCATTAGGATTATAATCCATTAGGACTTGATGTTACACCTGTGTCTCACCTCCTGCCCCAGGGTTTCACTGTTGATACAGAGGCATGAGACACTGCAGGACCTACTGTTACCCATACACATAACCAATAAGCACTGGCGAAATTAATGTGTCATGAAGCAAAACTTTGATTCAAGCAAATAGATATGGCAGATAACTGTAATGCAGCAAAGAATTATGAAACCATGAATTTTTCTTACCTGACACATTCCTTTCTCATTGAATATTACTAACACCTATGAATTTTGGATAGACTATCTCTAAGAGTGACCAAAAAAGATAGTAAGAAACCATATTCATATACACCAGCATGGATACTGATCTGGCATATACACTTTGCATCACATATTAGTAAAAGAACCTTAACTAAGAATAATCTAAATTATCATTTTCTCACAGATCACCAAATATGGATTGACCAATTTTTATAGTCTAACATGATTTAACTGGATCATAGGAAATTCAATCAGATTAAAAGATATACCTGTTTAACAAAAATGTGATTTGGGTAAGAGAGTCAGAACTTCTATCCAAAGTTTACTTCCATTTCTCAGCTGTATACTTTTTATGACCTACACTAGAACTAGAACATCACATCCACCAAGCATTATTAACTAGAAGTGAACCACAAGTACAGTTCACATTCATATTTACAAGGGGGAAAAATAGACTCCACCTTTTGAATGGGAGAATACCAAAGAATCTGCATACATATAGAAAACCACCATCTGGTTTTACCCTGGAAAGGCTCACTAGCATATTCACATACCAGATCCCTAGTTAAACTGCTACTTTTTGCAGATAGAATTGTGACCATCACTTCTTAGTGCAAAGCTGTACATGTAGACTCCCCCTAAATATTTGTTAAATAAACTCCAAAAAAAGGACACTATCTTCATGGTACCCTGAACACAATCATCACTAAAAACAAGTATTTACTCACATTAAAGGTCTCAATTACAACACAGTGTCAGAGGCATTTCCTTGTTTCACTCTGCAGATAATCATGTAGATCATCAATGGAGTACTGCCCTATGGCTTGGGGGCAAAACTGGAATATGCCTCTTGGACATCAGAACCAGGAATATTGTTCCAGAGGGACACAGAGAAGATTCATCCTTCACTGATCAATAGGTGGGTGGCAATAGATGCTTGGAGGCTGTGGTTGGAGGCAGGTGGCTGCCTTATAAAGTGTGGTGGTAACAATGGGAAGACAGAGCTGAAGAGTCTGGATACACACAGCAGTGACGGAGTAGAATATGTACAGAGGAGCTGGAGTGCTCCCACTGGGCTAGTCCCCCAGTGAAAGGAACAAGGATAGGGAACTTGGATACATTACTCCACACCCTCCCCTCAGGACTGTTACTAACCTTTGAGGCTCACTGAGAATGTGCAGAAACATCACAGTCTTGGGTCTACAACTCCAGAATGGAGAGTTATTGGCAGTGCCACAAACATGAGCCTACTCCCTCCAGAACATTTACACCGGATCCTTGACCCCTCTAAGACCCTCCCCACCTGCTAACTCAGGAGTTACAAGGTAAGTTCTCAGACTTACAGAACCCAGAAAGGCCAAACATCCAAAATCACATTAAAACCAATCACACTAAAACCACAGCACCACCTGCTGGAAAGACAGAAGTAGTTCAGGTCACTAAGATCAGAAACAAAATGGGCAGACAAAAAAACACAAAACAAGGCAGCTTGAGACTTAAAGGGAATATAACACCACAAGGAAAGTAAAACTCTCCAAAATGCAACCACAAAGATATGGAATATTTTATATTCGTATAAGATAGAGGGCTCAAAATTGCCATAATAAAGAAATTCAAAGAAAATGTAAAAAAGCAAAACAAAGTGATATAGGAGAACTCAAAAAGCTAATCAAACAAAATTCAGAGAAGCAAATGAAATCATGAGAAATGCAACTAGTGTACAAAAAATAGAAATTGAAGATTTAAATAAAAAATAAAGGAGTTGTAATATGTAAAAAGATCAACAGAGGTGATTTTGAAAATTCTACAGAAAACTATGGAATTAGACTAGACCAAATGGAGGATCAAATCGTAATAGTAATGCACAAAGAATCCAGATGGAAGAAGAAATATAAAGAAAAACAAAATGAGGAAACACTGAGAACTGACTCTAACATAAGGATATTGGGTATTCCAGAAAAGGAAGAAAGAGAAAATAGAAGTTTTTCAAAGAAATGTTAGAGGAAAGCTTCCCAAGCCTGGGGTAGAAACTAACTATACTAGTCCATGAAGCTAAAAGGACACCTTTGATGTAGGTGTCCTGGTTATCTAAATGTAATGAGCATACATCAACATAGTTGTAAAACTATCAAGGTTTCAAGACAAAGAAAGAATATTTAAAGTGGCTAGAGAGAAGAAGCATACAGAAACATACATAGGTAATATAGAGAATATGTAGATAATATAGCTATGTAGAGATAATATATAGATAATGCATAATATTAAACAGATAATAAACGGAGAGTATATAGCATATATGTGTATGGATGTGTGTGTGTGTGTGTGTGTGTGTGTGTGTGTGTATCTCCAAAGACTTCACTAGAAGACTAATTGAAACAATAAACCAGTAAAGGGAGTGGTTACCAGGTAAGTTTAAAAAATCAGTTGTGGGCCTCCCTGGTGGCGCAGCGGTTAAGCGCTGCGCTGTGGAGCTGTTGGCAGCGGCGATGGGAGTTCGACGCCCGGCCGGGGAGAATCCCACATGGTGCGGCAGACCTCTCCTGACTCGCCCGCTGCTCCCCTCAGCAGTGTATTTCTGATCTGCCTGTTCTGCTCCCCGCTCTGTCTCTGGTGAACCCTCTCGCCGCCCCACACCTCTGATCTGTACCCCAGCTTGTATGTATAAATAAATAAATCTTTAAAAAAAAATCAGTTGTGTTCCCATATGTAAACAATGGTCTAAAATAGAAGGAAATCAAGAAAATCTTCCCATTTACAATCATGTCAATAAGACTTAAATACTAGGAGTAAACAAAGGAGGTCAAGGACTTGTACAATGAAAACGATAAGGCATTTTTATAAGAAACAGAAGACACACAGAAATGGAAAGATATTCCCTGTTCATCTAACATTGTTAAGATGGTCATCTTATCCAAAGCAATATACAGATGAAATAAAATCCCTGTCAAAGTTCCAATAACATTCTTCAAAGAAATAAAATAAAACTACTAAAATTTGCATGAAACCACAAAAGGCCCCTAATAGCCAAAGGAATCATTATTAAAAAGAACAGTGGTGTCACACTCCAAGACTTCAAATTGCACTATGAATTTACATAAATCTAAATAGTATGGAATTGGATAAAAAGGGACACACAGACAAATTCAATAGAATTGAGAGCCCAGAAATAAACCCACACTTGTATGGACAGTTAATCTATGAAAATGGAAACAAGAGTATACTTTAGTGAAAGAAGTCTATTTTTCAAATGGTGCTGGACAAACTGCACAGTTACATGCAAAAGAATAAAACTAAACCACTATCTCACATACAAAAATTAACTCAAAATAGATTAAAGATTTGGGTATAAGACCTGGAACTATAAAATATACAGACAAAAACATGGACAAAACACTCTATGGCATTGGCTTCATTGATATCTTTGTGGATTTGTCTTCAAGAGCAAGATAAACAAAAGAGAATATAAACAAATGGGTCTATATCAAAATAAAAAGTTCCTCACAGTAAAAGAAACTATCACTAAATCAAATGGACACCCTACTGAATGTAAGAAAATATTTGCACACCATACATCTGACAAGGAGTTGATATCTAAGGCCTACAAAGAACTCATACAACTCAACAAAAAGAAGACAATTAACCCAATAAAAAAAATTAAACAAAGAAGACATAGATGGCCAATAGGCATATGAGAAAATACTTAGGCTCACTTATCAGGGAAATGCAAATTGAAACTACAATGAGATACTACACCACAACTGTGAGGATGGCCCTTATCAAAAAACAAGGAATCTCCTCTGACACCATCTTCCAGTTGAGATCTTAATATGAGTAAATACATGGGGTGAGAAATGCATTGTCTCAACAATTGAATTGGGCAGCTATTTAGTCTACAACAAAGAAATCATCAAGCATAAGAAAACAAATCTGTATGCTTTAACTCTATAATATCTGAGGTCCAAAAACAAAAATTGAAAAGAAAAAAGATTCTCCTTACCCTTTCAGAAAATGATATTCATATTCCTAGCTACATTTTTTTAAAGAAACTTCTGCCAAAATGCTTCCATTCACTCCTTTCCCAGAATCAACTTTAAAAAGTCAATATGTTCTCTAAAAGAAAAGAAACTGAAGCATAATTTGTCCAATTTCCACTATCTAGTTATATCCAATGTTCTAACTGACAGTCTTTTATTATACAGGGCAATGAGTCAAGAATATAAATTCAGTCTCTTTAAAGAGACTATTATTCCTCTTACCATAAACTCATCCTTTTCTAACTTAAGAAATATGCCAGTTTAATTACAGAGTAAGTGACTGTGAAAAGTCAAGTTTTGCCTATTTTTGTAAACTGAAACCTCTTAGGACACAAATTACCAGTGTGGCCCACATGTGTTGTGCTAACAATAGACTTGGCCTAGCAGTCAGAAGCAGCATCACTGGACATAAATATAGAGCAAAGATGCTAGTGGTTACTAAGAAACAAAGCAAATTGCATCTGGTCATTTTTTCTTACAACTCCCACTACTGTGATAGTTACTAGAGATGAAGTTATTTCTCTTATTAACATTTTAAACGGGTGACACATGACTCAACAAACTTGCTAGAATATAGGATACATCATTATATAAGATGCCAAAAGTTTGCTCTAATGGCAACTGGGTAACCTGGCTCTTATATACTAGTCATTACTGTTCTCGTGACCAGAGGCTGAGATTAGATGGCGAAAGGATTCTAAGAAGTAAAATATAGGGCAAATGTGGAACAGAGTTGGTATAAGATGAATAGCTGTCCTAACAACAAATTTGCAAGTATGATAACAGCTAATGATATGGGCAAGGCCAGGCCCATTGAATTGACATGATGGAACGAAAGGACAGCAGATTAGGGAACATACTGTGAGACAGATAAATTTGCTCTGAGATCATTCTAGCATGACTAGATTTCATTTTAGTGCAAGCCTTGTCAGACTTGGAAGAGCTGTATTCTATGTCAGGGCATCAGAGAACACCCATTTTCATGTTTCTAAACTGTCACATATGCTTCATCTCTCTGCCATTGTAAAGGTTTCTACCTAGGGCCATTGAAAATTGCTGTCCCCAGAAGACTTTGAGAATAAGAAAAATACCCATCAATCAAAGAGAAATAGACCTGACAAGATGAATTTGCAGATCCCTCCAAGGTTTCTTCTTTCCAATAGGTTTCAAATGGAATTATTCCCCCAAACCATCATATCGGCTTTGCAATCTGAAAGATTTCTCAACTGCAATAAGGCAGCAGTGTCGAATTCCCCAAGTGAAAAGTGAAGTCCCAAAAGGACATCAGAGAGAAAGAAAAGTCCAGAGAATTAGAACTAGTAGCCTCGAAGATTAAGTCATGAGTATTCTTAGAAGGTGTTCTTAAGTCAGTGTGAGATTGTATCAGGGATTCATACATGTCTTGATCACTATTCGTGTGCTGGGAACATTGTTGGGTCTGGAGAAGATGAAGATGAAATTCACTTATAATCTCCAGGATCAGAAATAGGGACTTTACAGCACAGTGGGTTACTTGACATAATACTGAGTAAATTCTAGAGGTGCAAGGAGGGGAGAACAAATACAGCTGAAAGGTCAGTGGAATTCATGGAGGAGGTGACCCCTCAACTAGGTTTTAACAATCAGAGAGAAAAATTCAATAAGGGGAGAAAGGACCAACCAGGGAGGAGTGCTGGAATGTGGAAGGTTTATGACAGCAAAAGCTCTCTTACAAAAATACTGGCCTATATGTTCTCTAAAAGAAGTAAGCCTGAAGCATAATTTATCCAGTTTTCTATATCTAGTTATATCTAATGTAGAGAGATGGGCGGTGGGGCCAAGCAGGATTAGCTGTCTTCTTGAAACTGAACTGATTTAAAATAAAAACAAACCTCAGGGCTTTCAAACATTAAACATTTCAGGAGCACAGTAAAGAGAGAGAAGACATAGTCTCTCTTTTCCTTAGCATCTCCATTCAGTATTGTCAGGGTAATTTGCCTTTCAACTCATTAAAGGCTAAAATTAGTATTTATACTTTTGTAAGTGGAAGGTTAATATTTTGTTTCTGTAAATGTAAGATGTGAATAATTGTAAGGCACTGATAATTGTGTTAATTTAGAATCTTAAAATAAATATGATTAATAATTAACATTGGTAATATTGCTTCACAAACACGACTTCTGAGAGAATGTTCCCTGCTGAGTTGGGTCTCACGGGAGTCTACCACCTTGGCAACTTCTGGAAAATGTGAGCAATAGAAGCAGACAGCCATCATCTCATGCTCTCAAAGACTTTCCAACACCAACCAGGGAGAGTATCCCTCCACCTCAATACTGAGGGGACTACAGATAAAATTATCAGGAAACACAACATCCCTGTCTAAATGAATCAGACTCTCCTCTTTGCTGTCATAATTTGGTAGTTTGAGTAAAAATTTGAGTAGAAAGTGAATCCAAAGGATGCCATTTTGTCCTTAATGCCTCATCTGTCATGAAAACCATTAACATATGATCCTACCTTGATCCTGAACCAGATGTAAAAATGTTTATAGTAGAGAAAAAGGAAAAATTAAAAAATGGAAAAATTAACCCTATATTGATGTTAAATTTCCTGGGTTTGATAACTGCACTATGATTATGGAAGAGAATGTCCTTATTCTTAGCAAACAAATGAGGATGTATTGAGCAAGTAGCAGGATTTCAGCAACTAATTCGCAAATGGGTGAAAAAATAGTAGTATTTAAATTTAAAAAGTAACAATAAACAAAAATATGAACAAAAGTTAGCAATTGGAAAATGAAGGTAAAAGTTTTAAAGGAGTTTTCTGTACAGTGGTTAGTGTTTCTGCCAGTGAAGTTCAGGTATGGAAGCACATAGTCACCCTATAAGAAAAAAGCTCCCTGTGCAAAAGAAAATGGCCTGGGACAGACAGAGAGGAAGTAAGACAGCATGGGGCTGGTGCAGAAGGCTTCATGTAGAGGACATCCAAGGTCTGCCATGAGGACAGGTGAAATTCTGACAGCAGTACCCTGAGTGCCACAGGCAAGAGGTAGTTGGAATGTCATAGAAGACCCCTGGAGCAGGTAGGCGAAGGTGGGTTCAGTCTGGTGGGTGGTCTCAGAATGTGAAGTGCAGGGACCAGAAATAAAGCTAGAAAGGGAAGACAGTATCAAATGATGAGTTGCCTTTAATGAAAAGAAAAGAAGTTTGAATTTTATTCTAGACAACAGAGTTAATAATTTTGAGAAAGTAATTCTTTCTGAGACTGGAAAGTATGTCTTTGAGTATCCTTTGGAGAATTTTACTTGACACATAGTTGACATTCAATAAATGGTAGTGCTATGATGTTTGTAAAAATAAACAGTTATAACAATATAATTTTATTCAAATGCAAATCTTAGAGATATATATTGTTGAAACATGAAATCAGTTTTGAAGGGGAAAAATTATTGTTCCAAATGTCTTACATGTTCTCTTATTTGACCTTCCTACATTTAAAAACTAGAGCAAAAACCTTAGGTAAATACCAAAAATTATGGCTAATGGGTGAGTCAGTGCTCTTAGGTTTCAAGAAACAAAAATGTCGTATTTAACTCAAGCAGGAAGATGGGAAGTAATTTAATAATTGAAGGGAAAGTTTGGAAAGTCAAGAACTAAAGCAGTGACTGTTAAGATGAATTCACCTCAGCTTTCAATCTTTTGGTCACTCTACCCATTCAAAGCCATCCTTGGTTAGGGGAAGGCAGAGAACCCCAATTGTTATTTTCTTCATACTACATGCATGGGGTATTAAAATAGAACGGTTTTTGGGCCTCCCTGGTGGCGCAGCAGTTGAGCGCTGCGCTGTGGAGCTGTCGGCAGCGCGTGATGCGAGTTCGATATCCAGCCAGGGAGAATCCCACATGGTGCAGCAGACCTCTCCTGCCTCGCCCGCTGCTCGCCCTCAGCAGTGTATTTCCGTTGATCTGCCTGTGCTGCTCCCCACTCTGTCTCTGGTGAACCCTCCCACCACCCCACGCCTCTGGACTGTACCCCAGCTTGTATGTATAAATAAATAAATCTTAAAAAAAAATCTTAAATTCAAATAAGAAAGTGTTGAATGGTAAATGAAACTAACAACATATACTGAATAGATAAAATATATGTGCCAGTCAAGGTATATAAATAGGAAAATTTTCAATAGCAATATGGGAAGAGAGGTCTCCTGTCCTGACACATTTACAATCACGCACAATGTTTCTTCCACAGTACTGAGCACAGAAGCAGCATGACCTGGGAACTTCTTAGAAACGCAAGACCAACACCCCCAGGTCTCCTGGATACTCAGTGTGGGGAGCAGGATAAGGCCTGGGAAAGGCCAGGGGAAGCAGAAACTGTGTTTTTGAAAACTGTCTGGGTGATTCTGATACAGGTCAAAGGTTGAGAACCACTGATATAAATAATCAGCATTCTAGGTGAGAGTCCTCTGAGGGCAGAGGAGGGCAGAGATGATGCCTCAGGTCTAAATTAGACCTTGAGAAATAGGTAAGAGGAGAAGAAAGAGGTCTTGAAGAGGCCACAATCAGAACGCACACATCCATTGCATCCTCCTTGTTTTTTTCCCCTGGATCTCGAAGGCTTCATTTTGAAGATAGGCTGAATCACTGCATTTCAGTTTTAAGAGTGGATCTTTAATTATGGTTTTACCCATTGGGTAACTCTAGTCTTGGGTGCTAACACTTGAGCCAATTTAATCTCTCACATGAAGTAGTTCAAGCAGTACTTGGAGTGTTAACAAGGTTAAAGTACTAATTTCTAATCCCAAGAAGTTCATTTAAGGCTACTGCTACCTTGGTTACCTTACAAACTCTATTCAGTATCTCTCACTCTCCCCAATACAAATGGAAGTAAATTTTAAAAGGAAAACATCCCAAAGAATAAAAAATAAAGAGCATAAATTTTAAACTACCATCCCAAGGAGAATTCCACATTGCAATGAGTTATTTAAAACTTGGATAGCAGCTTGTTCTACAGTTGCAGCTGCAACTTAATAGCCAATCACAGCATGGCACTGTATGGGAATTTCTAGCACTTTTGCAAATAGTTCTAGGGCTCATCAACCTGCTTCCCCAAATGCTTCCCCAAATGCTTCCCAGCAAATGTGCATTTCATTTGCCAGTGTTCTACCTCCTACACACCCAGATTTCATTCTAGCACTCCTTGAGGTTCCAAGTATAGTGAGAACAAGCAGTTGAAACTGCATAGTTAAAACTATACCTATGAAAATCACAAATTTTCTTTCATTTTTTAAGATTTATTTATTCATGCATAAAGAGCTGGGGGGTAGGTCAGAGGTGTGGGAACAGTAAAATAATTCACCAGAGACAGAGTGGGCAGCAGAACAGGTAGATCTACTGAAATGCACTGCTGAGGGGAGCATCGGGTGAGACAGAAGTCTGCTGTGCCATGTGGAAAGCTCCCTGGCCAGGATCGAACTTGTGCTGCAGAGGTTGCTGCTGGCTTCATAGTGCTGGGATTTAACCCCTTGCACCACCAAGGAGGTCCAAAGACACAATTTTTCAAGCCTCTCTGTGAAATCTAACTAGACCTCCTGCTCTACACACTATTCTGCTTCTTCATTTACTCAGAAAACACTGTAAGTACCTCCTGTTGGGAGAGGCCACCCACCCTGGAGCCTGAGTATCCTGTATGTTCTTACAAACCATGTCAGGCTGCGGTTCTCCTCCATCTTCAGACACTGAAGATTTAGGCTTGGCCAAGTGTCACTGTCGTGAAACTGCTTGCTCCTTCTGGGAGAGTTATTAGCTTGTTTCTCGCTGCAGTATTTGCTGCTTGCTCAAAATGTGCTGGGCCTCTGGCCCTGGGTCCTGAGCTGCAATATCCATTTTTGTATAGCGTCCATCAGACCCATTAGGTCCCACAAAGGACCCTGGGCCAAGGAACTGCTTCCATCTTGCTAATGCTCCTGCTGCTTGCTCCGCTCTGAGCAGTCTAGTCTTGTTGTCTACTTTTGACGCCTAAAGAGTAGCAGGCTTGCTCCTTGCCATCCTCTATGAGATTGGGGTTAATGACAAGTACTCTACGCAAGGACCTGTGATGGCCACTGTTGCCCAATGTTCCAGCACAAAAGGACCACAAGTCCTGGGGCCCATCAGGATGCATGGATGGACTTAGACTGATGAACAAGCTTTCTGGATCTTCAAGCAAGACCTTCTGAAAACTAAAGCTTTCTTTAGTTTAGAAACTAAAGTTTCTTTAGTCTCTTATTATGGAATAAGAGTGAGTAAAAGCAATGGGATTCATTCTCATGGAGGACACAGACATGATTCGTCCAGATCCTCCTTCCTTGTCCCTCAGGGACAAACGACTCTAATCCAGTTGTTTGTCCTGAGGGACAAACGACTCTGCTGAGGCTGCACCCTTCCCAGGCCGTTCCACATCCGGTAACTGAACTAAACAGGATCATAGAGGCCAAGCTGTTGTGGGCAGCTGTGAGGGCAGCGTTCAGTCCACAGCTCCCTCAGAAGTTGACTGAGATTTTGTTGAGTCCTAATCTCAAGCTGACTTCTCCCTCTCGTGCAATTTTACTCACCCTGTTTTTATCCACAGATGTCAATCCCTAATAAACAATTATATCACAAACTCCATTGCAGCATTTGCTTCCAAAGAACCTAACCTATGACAGTTGGTCCTGGAAGTGGGCCAAGGAAACAGAAGACAAGATGGGGTTTTAGAGCTAGATCATGCACCACCTGGTAGACAGTGAAGCCCAGTTACTGGTGGTAGACACATACAACCTAGTACAAAGAGGGGGTTCAATTGTTAACATTCTTACCAATAGTAAACCAATATTGTACAAAGGAAGAAGGAACAACATTATCAGGCAAGATGTCTGAAGCATGTTAGACATAAAGAGAAACTAGTGGCCATAAGGATAGCGGAACTGGATGGCTATTACTCAACGCCATCGGGGCTCAGCATAAAGATAAGAAAAAAACAGCTGAAAACCAGGGTCTCCTTGTCACATACAGAACAACTCATTTTCTGGAACACAAAGGCAGAGGAATCCAGCAACCAGCCCCAGGACTTAATAGCGTGAGTGCTGAACTCTGGAGAGTTAAAGCAGGTCTGTTATGCAAGATCAGCCCTAGATAGAAAAACCTGGGATCCTGAACACAGGATGGGGCATCTGCGTAGAAGCTCCTTAGGTTTCACTCCTGAGACTCCTCTGAACATTCTGAGAATCTAGATTTGGCCTGCTTTTCCCTGTTAAGAGTCCTCCCTACCCACCCACTGCTGGAGGGTTTTCTGTCTCATGCCTTAGGAGAGCAAATGTCTTATAAAGGCCTCTAGCATGCTGATTTTCCCTTGCTCATCTGACTCCATCATCATAATCAACATTAAGGGTTAATGTGATATTTGGTAAGATGTACAGATGTCTTTGGATCTTCTTAGAAAAGAAAGCAGGAGACTTAATATAGTCCCTGAGTGGAACTGTAAATGTATTGTTGTCCATCTCAGAAGAATGTAAACTTTTTCTGACCATTTTTTTAATAATATAAAAAAGAATGCACCTGCCGATTCATTGGCCATGTAATCCAGTACAAAGATTCATACACTTTTTCAGCATAGGGCCAGAAAGTAAGTATTTTAGGCTCTGTGGATCACAGTCATTTTTGGTCTCAGCAGACGATCTAATAGAACCCAAGTTAAACTTCTGGTCATTCTTTGCCTAGATTTGATTCCCTAGGCAGCATCTTCTCTTACAGGCTGTTTGATTTATGGTCCCATCTCAAGAGACATGGAAGGTTAGTTTTGGCAAATTCCTTGTGTTCTTGACCCTCTTAAGGTAAAACAGATCTCAAAATTAAAACCCTCCATGCTTCACATGCTTTTAGCTATTGTAATTAATGAAGAAAAGCAAAAGGAGTTTTTGCTAATAGGGTGGTGGGCATTTGGGACAGGCATTGTTCAGAATGGTATTTTTCACACCCGGCCCAGTGAAAGGATCTTTGCTGTCATGCAGGGTTTTAGATTTGTCAGCAAGCTCCTGGTTTTGCTGTCTCCCTGTGCTTTCTCTGCAGATTAGACCAGAGCTGCTGAGGTGAAAGATTTAGGTTTAACTAGACAGGTTTAGCTAAGCATAGATAAGCACATCGTTAACCAAATTAAACTTTGGTTATAAATATATCACTCATTAATCATTAATCTTGTACAATCAATTCTCATTATTTGAGGACTCCCTATTTGTTAATTTGTCAGCTTGTTAAAATTTATTGTAAACTCAAAATCAACACTCATGGTGCTTCATAGCTACTAGTGGACATGTGCAAAGTGCTGAAAAATTTGAGTCACCCACTGTACCAGGTAACTGCTGAAGTCTCAGACTGTAAATAAGGGTCTTTTTTGGTTGTCTATAACTTACCATGTTTTTTGAATTGTGATTTTTGTTTTTTTGTGATTTCACAGTATAAAATGGTTCTTGAGCATACTGTTAAATTTAGTCCTGATTAGTGTTCCTAAGAGCAAAAAGACTGTGATGAACCTTGCAGAGAAAATACGTGTTAGATAAAGCTTTGTTTAGACATGAGTTAGTGCCACTGACCATGAGTTCAATGTTAAGGAATCAATAATATATTAAACGAGATAACTTAGAACACTATGCCTAGAATTCCTTATTTATCTTCCATGTCTTCTTTTACTATAGTCATGGTTTTTTAATTGATCATAGCTATAATAATTGTTTTACTCTGTTAATGTCTTTCATCTCTAAGTCCATTTCTACTAATGAACTTTTCTGGTTTTATATTACATTTTCCTGCTTGTTAGTATAGTTAGTAATTTTAATTGGCTCACAGACAGCCTGAGTTTTACATTGTTAAAGGTAATACTCTTCCTTTAAAGAGTATTAGTCTTTGTTCTAGAAGTCAGCTAATTGCAGTATATTTTAACCTCTGTGAGACTTTTTAAGCTGTCACACAGCAGATGTAAATGAGTGCTTACCGTACAGGCAGTTTACTACACTATTAAGGCATGAACTTCTGGAATTTCTACTGAATGATCCCAGTGATCACCAAGGCATCTCCATCTGGTGAGTCACAACTCAAATGCCTCCCAGTCCTGTATGAGGTTTGGAGATTGTTTAACAGCTCCCTGGTCACTGTGCCCTCCTTCACTGCGTTGCACACTTACCTGAACATCTTAGTATTCAACAAAGACACAAGGGGATCCCATGAAAACTTCTACCATCATTTTTCTGCATAGTTCCCCAAACATTTAACTGTCTCAGTCTCTGTTAGCTGTGATTATTGCCTCTTGAACTCAGAAAAACCAACATTGTCTGCGTAGGATCAACACACAGCCTCTCAGTGTCATAATAATGAAAGTGCCCCCAGGCAGAAAACTGGAATTATAGAGCTTATCTATGTCCCTTCGCTCAAGAATCATATTCCTGTGTCAGCTAATGTATGAAAACAGGTGTTCCATATATTCTCCAGCTTTCTAATTTGGTAGGGCATATTAAATCCAATTTGTATGACTCCATTATGATCAGCAGAGTAAGTCTATGAATACATTTTGAAAGGTTATAGCCTACACAGATGAATCTGAAATTTTACCATTCTTCTGTTATACATAACTTCAACCAGCATTTATTGGGCTCCAACTATATATAATAACGCTATAATGTGCCATGAAGGACACAGAGTTTAATAATAGTAGAACTTTCCCAAAATTAAATTCTAATCTACTATGGGTTGTTACACTGCAGTGATTGTATAAAACATGTTAAGGATTGTAATTGAAAAGATAAAGCAGTACAGAAAAGGAAGGTAATATCAATAGCATTAGAGATGGCTTCCAGGGGATGGCATTTGTGCGGATCCTGAAAAATGACTAGAATTTCAATAAGAGGACAGACCAACAGGAAGTACATTAGACTCAGTGTTTGGTGAACATGTCTTGATTGACAATGTAGCCATGAATTGGACAGAAGAGGGGAAATAAGTTGGAAGGTAAATCTAGCAAGAAAGCTAACGGTTAAGTTTTTGTAAATGTTTATGACATTCCAAAGAACTTGAACATGACAGGTGATATTATTTGTCCAGATTATCAATGTGGAGATGATATGCACAGCCCTCCAGTAAAAAAAAAAAATACAAAAAAAAAAAACCCTCAGATTTTTAGTATTAAATTCCTAAAACATGATATTATCCACTCTGCCTTAAACCCTCACTCTTTCTTAACAGGCTCAATTATCCAATTGCTGCCTACTCTCAATCCATGCCCTTAATTTCCTTTAATCTATTGCCTTTCATTAACTCAGCATTTCCATCAATCTATAAAAAAAGAGCCCTTCCAACTTGATTCAGCTCCCTCGGCAGTCGTTTCATGGGGTTCATTTATTCAGTATTTAGTTAGTATATTTTAAATGCCAAGAGTGTAAAAAGCATATAGCAGATACAATAAAAATAATACTATCTTCAGGAGTTTGTATTCAGTGGGAGAGATAGATGATAAACAAGTAAACAAATGAACAATTCGACTGTGGTATTTTAAAAAAATAAACAAGATATTATGGTAGAGAATAGGCTAACTGGAATGAGGAGGACCAAGATTCTAATCTTGAAGTTTCTTTGAAACGTAGAATCATCCCAGACTTAGTGGGTCAGCATTTGCGGTTCAACAAAAATTTATTGCAGACCCCCACTGGCCAGCTGAAACTGCACCACTAACCAATGTAGAAATAGAGGTGCAAGGAGATCTGCCAGTGAAAGCTGAATTATGACCTTTGTCATAAGCAAATATGGCCTCTAACTCAGGAGGGAGTCCAGAGTTAAACTTTAGAATTGGGAGCTAAATAAAGGAAAAAGTTTGTGATTTACTCTTCAGGTAGTCATCTGTCAGTGAATCTGATGAACCAGTGGTTCTCAACTTTACACTTTAAAATGATATGGAAAAATTTGAAAAATACTGATTCTTGGATCTTACTTCTAAAGATTCTGGTTTAATTCGTCTGGGTGTATAATCTGTTGCTGTATTTTTAATTTCCCCAGGTAATTTTAACTTGAAGTCAAGATTGAGAGTGACTATAGAGCAACAATAACCACAGAAATGGAGATATGCTCAGCATTGCAGCCCTGGGTTAAACTATTCCTAGAAGAAGTTGCTTTCCATATAACAGTGCATTCTTGGACTACACTAATTCCACTAGTGTTAACTTTAAAGATTTTTTTTTTATTTTTTTTTTATTTTTACATACAAGCTGGGGTACAGGCCAGAGGTGTGGGGCGGCGAGAGGGTTCACCAGAGACAGAGTGGGGAGCAGAACAGGCAGATCAGAAATACACTGCTGAGGGGAGCAGCGGGCGAGGCAGGAGAGGTCTGCCCCACCATGTGGGATTCTCCCCGGCCGGGCGTCGAACTCGCGTCGCCGCTACCGACAGCTCCACAGCACAGCGCTTAACCGCTGCGCCACCAGGGAGGCCCCCCACTAGTGTTAACTTTAATTGCCTGATCCATAAATATTTATTTCCCAAAGTCACATGAAAAAAGAATTATTCAAAATGTTATTGAAAAACTTTCAAGCAAAATGGCTACAGATAGTCATCTCTTAACCAGTGATCTCCACACATACAATCATTAAAAAAGCAACTGTCATTGGTGCACGGTGATGAATACTGAAGAGATCAAGTAACTTACAACTTGAATTGTGTTACCTTTGGTCAAAAATCTTGCAATTGCTTCTTCCCATCACAAAGCAGAGAATGAAGTTTCTGACTAGCATGAAGAAATAGCACCACCAAAACAGTCAAATGAAACCACAGTCTTCAAGCACTACTGTAAGGGCAGGAAGAGACCAGGCGCAGGTTCGCTATGGAGCTGCACAGTCGGGTCTAAATGGAGGGAGTTCTGGAGCCCTTGGTGGCGTTTTAGACTTTTATGTTTTCTTATAGAGAGCTTATAGAGAGGCAACCAGGTACAGGGCAGGCAATGGAGGAGGGCAGAGGGCCGGAAGGCTGGCAGGTCTCCCGGCCGCCGGTGAATCTTCACTCGCTCAGGCTCTGGCAGCATCCCGTGGTCTCTCTGCTGCACCCCAAACAGTCCTCTGCTCCATGCTCTGTTCACTTCTGCTTCTGCTGCTGCTGCTGCTGCTGCTGCTGCTGCTGCTGCTGCTGCTCCTTCTTCCACTTACAAGCCCAGTCTCTGGCTCAGGTGTGCCCACTCACACAGGCCCACACCCCACTCCAGGAACGCATGTGGGCCTGCAGAGGTCCATCGAGGGGAAGGCAGAAAAATCTGATGACTCTTTCATTTTCCCTACGACTTATGCAGCCACACAATCTGAAACTATAAAAACTAAACTTGAATATTAGTGATTAAGTTTTAAGCTTCTAAAAGTTGGTATAAATAAACCAAAAATTTTGAAATTTAAAGTTATCCATGAATAATCTTTAGTGACTTCAGTCGTCCAATTGTTTCAAATTTTTTTTTTTTTTTTGCAAATACTGCATGTTTGCATTTTTTAAGCAACATTGTGTAGGGTAAGTGAGAACTGTCAGGTTTCCCACCCCCCCCCCGCCCCCCGTGATGGCCCTCCGCAGGCCTACACGCATGCCTGATGGCAGACACCTGGAGTGGGGTGTGGGCCTGTGTGAGTGGGCACACCTGGGCCAGAGACTGGGCTTATAAGTAGAGGAAAGCAGCAGAGCATGAGTGAACAGAGCGTGGAGCAGAGGACTGTCTGGAGTGCAGCAGAGACCACGAGACACCACCAGAGAGCCCGAGAAAGTGAAGATTTGCCTGCCAGCCTCCCAGCCCCTTGGCCACCCTACCTGCCCTGTACCTGGCTGCCTCTCTATTGGTTTCTTGTAAGAAACCAATAAAAAGCCTAAAAAGCCTTGAGGGCTTCAGAACTCCTCCCTCCTTCCTTTTGACCCATCTGTGCAGCTCCACAGTGAACCTGTGCTTCTTGGTATCTTCCCGGCCTCTACACATTGCATTGCAACATTATATAAGGTTCAAGTGTACATCATTAATAATCAACACAAGTATATACTACATTAAGTTCACCACTAAAAGCACAATTCTGTCCTTCACTATAAAATTGATCCCTCCTACTCAATTTGTTATAGTATGGAGATTTTTGTTTTTGTTTTTTAATTCACCAAGGTAGTATGCAAGGTATGATTTGTGTAGAAAATCCAAACTACTTATATCCATTATCACTCTGGGTTTCTCAAAACCCTGCTAATGTGGAATAGAAGATGCCACACACATGACCACTTTTCTCGAGAGAAACCAAAGAAGGGCAGTATCTACTCATTCAGTAACCTGACCGCTGAGCTCAGAAAATCAGATGTTCCCACCTGAAACCTCCAGTCTTAAAAGAATGACTCAAAGACTCAGAGATGGCCAAATGTAGTGAAGCCAAGAGTTCTCTGAGTTAACTTTGTGGGTTATAACCAATCTGAGTAGAACTGCACTCAAATTCTTCATTCTTTCTTCCCTTACAGATCTCTGTAACTTCTCAGCATACACAGAGTGGAATAAATAAATACACTTGGCCTTTTCTGTAGAACCAAGACTAGATTCTCTATATATAATTTTAATATTCAGAAATTCCCACCCTCATTTTTTTACTCTCGTCCATCCTTTTTAATTCTACATAAAGCTTTTGTGTAAATTTAAGCATGCTCTTGAAAAATAAAATGAAATCGTTCCATTCAAGTAGGTCTTTACTTTCCTTTATCTTCCCACAAAACTATATTCACAGTTAACCGTCAGTGAGCACCCACCACCATTGTGGTCTTATTCTTTGAATGAGAAACAACCAGAGGGAGTTTTTTGGACAAGAAACAGCCAGCCATTGCTTAATTACCAACTGTGAGAAATTAAGTAGGGACCTAAAGAGAGATTGAAAGCTTCATTATCTTGTCTCTTCCACATAACATACAATGTCAGAAGCAGAGTTCAGATTTGTAAGAGTGAGGTCCACACAGGAGAAAAATGTGATAAATTAAGTCACCTAATTTCTGAGATTTTTCTATAACTTCGTACAATTATTACTTGAAATTTGTTCAAATTTCAAAGTGTTAAAAACAGTCCAAAAGGAAACAATTATAGAATTTGGGTTTGTAATGGATAAAACTTGGTTCTAAGACCTGAAATCATGAAAACATATGAAAAACACTCCAAAATATGCACCGGATTCATCTCAGCAGCAAGGAAAACCAAAAAGAATATAAACAATAGGGACTACATCAAACTAAAAAAATTCTGCACAGCAAACGAGACTGTAGCTAAAATGAACAGACACTTAACTGAATGGGAGAAAATATTTGCACACCCTACATCTGACAAAGGATTGATATCAAAGATCTACAAAGAGCTGATACAACGCAAAAAAAAGAAACTAAACAACCCAATCAAAAAAATGGGCAGAGGAGTTAAATAAAGATTTCTCCAAAGAAGACAGGCACATGAAAAAGTGTTCATCATCACTTATCATCAGGGAAATGAATTTCAAAAGCTAATAACATAGCACCTCACACCAGTGAGGAAGGCCCATAGAAAAAAGACCGGAAACAAGTTCTGGTGACGGTATGGAGAAAAAGGAACCCTCCTACGCTATTGATGAGAATGTAGACTAGTTCAGTCCTGGAGCAAAGCAGTATGGAGAATTTTCAAAAGACTGAAAATGTATCTACCATACAACCTAGCAATTTCTAGGTTTCTACCCAAATAATACAAAACCAATAATTCATTCCTTTGTTGATATCAGCACATTTACAATAGCCAAGATATGGAAACAACTTAATTGCAAAAAAAAGATGAGTGAAACAAGACGATGTGGAATATATACACAATGGAACACTACTCAGCAAGCAAAGAAGATAAATTCATGCCATTTGCAGCAACATGGCTAAAACTGGAAGAGGGTATATTAAATGAAGTAAGTCAGGAGGAAAGAGATAAATAATAGATGGTGTCACTTATATGTGGGATATAGAAAAACCAACAAAGGGTCAGACAAAGACAAAGTTTAAAATAAACCCTTGAAAACTGGCCATAGATCTCTGGCTTGCAGAGAGGAAAGAAGAGGGGTGAAAACATAGGAGTAGGGGAAGAACAGAATGGACTATAGTGAAGGATTATGGGTAGGAGTGCTACAGTGACTACACCTGAGGAGGGAAAACCTATGTTGTCAAAACACTAGCAAGGAAGTAAAATAACGGTACTTCAATAACAATTTAAACAAAGGGGAATTTACAATGTTGGGACACAGACATAGAAATCCACTTGGGAAAAGGTTACAAAAATTGTCCACTAGTTATTTCCACTGGTCAAAAACCCTAGTGGGTCTCACCCAGGGAGCACAGCCCTTCACAGATAAACCACCACAGAGCAAAGAGGTTGGCACCAAAGGGAGCAATAACTGGGAAAATTTCGCCCACCCCCACCCCCCACAAATTAGCATTGTTCAAATGGACAGTCAGGCATTTATTCTTTGAACAACATAAGTAAAAACTTAGTTCCCATTCAAAAATGGACTCTGAAGAAAAAGTTGAGAAGCAATTTGGAGATTTTTCATAATGCTGCAGTTTGATGTGGTAAATCTAAACTTCAAAAGTTCAACATCATGCCATTAATTACATTCAGCTTCAAATTAAATGATTAATTTCACTAAGTTTTCTAATAATTTCATACTCGGCAACAGTGAATTACACAAAGACCCATTGGTCTACTAGGGCATATTCTACCCATTCAAGCATAAAAAACAAAACTAACAAAAACAAAAAGTCTTAGGCTGGTGCTGTCCCCACCCAAAGGGGACATTCGCCTCTGAGCCAGGATAATACTTCAGGCCCAGCAGACACATAGTACTGAAAGTTTTTGGTTTTGAGCTTCAGGATTCTATATTTCTAGAAAGGTGTTGGTTCAGAAATATATAATACTTCCAGTAAAGTCTAATTGAGTTATTATTTTGTTTTGCTAAAGCAACATTTTGCTTTGACAATCTCAGATTTCTTTTTCACTGTCAAATTGATTCTAATTCTCATTTTATTTCCCCCTTTCATGTCACATTTCTATCAAATTATGAAAACAAAAGTGTTGGCATAATTCTCAAATTATGCAAAAATTGAAAAATTGTTTTACATTATTAACTGTCAACCACACAAGTAATTTTCTTTAAAACCACTTTTGGGAAAAGGGTAAAGGAAGAGAGAAAATAGAGATTGCAAATTTCCAATCAAATTCTACAGGCAAGATTGCTAATAAAATTACTAATATTTTAAAGGAAATAACATCTAAACCATATAAAATAAAGATTTAGATTATGGCTTATAAAATTTGACAGAATTCTAAGTGACAGAATCAGGATAAATATGACTCACATACCCAAAGTCTCCTCAGAAAATCATGAATCCCCAGGAAAGGCACTGACAAGTCCCATCTGTGAAATGAGAGACAGCAAAGAGAGACACAGACTAATTCTACACCCAAGATGCCCAATCAGAGTCAGAAATTGCATCTTTAGGCTCATGACTTCAACGTAGAACTCTTTGCCCTAGATAGGAAGACAATTAATTCTTCATCAAAGGGAAAGTATGATCTTCAAAATTAACATCCACCCAAGGTCTCCCTTTCCTACTTCCACCTGAAGTCTCTATCTCAGCAGTACCAACCCCCAAAAGCTGACACACAAAACAAATACTTCCCCAAAATATCTTACCTGTTGCCAACCATAAGTGGCTTTCTTAGAACTATTGCCAATATTTATTTTATTAATATCCAGTTGCTGCCTCAATTTCTAGCTCTGCTAACATCATGATTTTCTGCCAATCATTAAAAGTCACTGACAAAAATGCTGAGACTGCTTTCCTCACTGCAGCAAGAAAGGCCTTTGCAAAAGACAAACTGTTTCATTCTCCCCTTCTTCCTTTTTCATTCCCTCTCTTTCCTGAACAGTTCCAGTCCAAAGCCACCAGATGGGACAATGCAAGTCAGGAATCCCAGCTTGAAATCTAAGCAGTTGCCTGAAAGAAGGTCATCAGGATGCAGCACACACAAACATCGGACCCAAAGCAGCCCTGCTCATCACTAACCCATTAGGACTGGAGCTTAAATATCAGGAAATTCCACTGAAATGGAACCTGCTGACAAGGTTCTTTTGGGAGAGATCACAGAACCCAGCAACAAAGTAAAATCTCTCTAGACATCGGTTTCCTCTCCCTCTCAATATGATGCTATTCCCAGCACCCAGATTGTTTTTTTACTTCTTAACATCCTACTGAGCTCTTTGCAGACAGTTGTGCCATCATTTTAATTTATCATGGAGTTGACACACAAAGTCCAAGGCGGGCTGCAATGCCTGTCCTGCCTGGATCAAAGCATAGATATTAGATATCAAGTCAACATTTACAGTCCCTAGTTTTTATTCCCAAAATCTTAGTCTTAGGTAAGGGCTAATGAATGGGGTGATAAGGAATGGGGTGACAATGTACTCTCTTTTACATTTTCAAATATGAAGGAATTATCTGGAGGCAAGTACAGGAAACTGATGAGAATGGCTGTCTCAAGGAGTGGAGTGACTGGGGTAAGGATCAGGAATGTGTGGCAAAGTGCCAGTCAGCATTTGCACTGGAAGCAACAGAAAGAGCTCTGATTTATGTAGAAAAGGAATGTGTTGCAAAGATATTGGATGGCTTAGAACCACCCTTATCAGGTTTGTGGGACTCTAAAACCAGGAATAATGTTCCAAATAAATTCTACCTTCTGCATGGAGAAGGAAGCCAGAATTCCTAACACAGTATGTGGACTCGGAATCTACATAGCCAAAGAGAATTACAACCCAGCAACTATACTTGTAAGTTTATATCCAGAAGAACTGAAAGAACTCAAACATGTTTGCACCAAGGTTCACTGCAACATTATTCACAGTAGCCAAAAAGTGAAGCCAACCCAAACATCCATCGATGAAGACTGGTTAAACATGAATCATACTCAGTGAAATAAGCCAGAAAGAAAAAGAAAAATATTGAATGGTTTCACTTATAACAGGACTATAGGGAAACCAAACAGGAGAGAGACACTCAGCAGGTGGGGGGGGCAGGGGGAGGGGAGGATAAAGGCACAAAATGGAATAGAAAAGAACACAGGGGACCATGGAGATGGATCACGGGTGAATTGGTGGTGGGCTACCCAAGGGGAATACAAAATGTAAAAGAGATAAATAACAATAAAAATATATATTATAAAAAAATATATGGTATATACATAAAACAAAATATCATTCAGACTTAAAAAGAAATGAACTTCTCATACATGCTAGAACATGGATGAACCTTGAAGACATACTGAAAGAAACAGGCCAGTCACAAAAGAACACATATTGTATGATTCCACTTTAGGAGCAGTCAAATTTCTAGAGACATAAAGTAGACCAGTTGTTACCAAGGAGTGGGGTGGGGAGGGCAGTGGGAGAAAAGTTATTCTTTAATGGGCACAGAGTTTTTGTTGGGATGATAAAAAATAATGGGCATAAACATTCTTTTTTTTTTTTAAAGATTTATTTATACATACAAGCTGGGGTACATACAAGCAGAGGTGTGGGGCGGCGAGAGGGTTCACCAGAGACAGAGCGGGTAGCAGAACAGGTAGATCAGAAATACACTGCTGAGGGGAGCAGCGGGTGAGGCAGGAGAGGTCTGCCGCACCATGTGGGATTCTCCCTGGCCGGGCGTCGAACTCGCGTCGCAGCTGCCAACAGCTCCACAGCGCAGCGCTTAACCACTGCGCCACCGGGGAGGCCCTTGAGAACATTCTTAACGCCATGGATCTGCACACTCACACATAGTCAAAATGATAACTATTATATACTCTTAAGCACAAAAATTAAAAAATTGTAAACACTCAGACATTGGTTTCCACTGTATAATCTTCTGTATATTTATATCATAGGCATATGTTACCAATTTAAAGCAGATTTTTAAAACAAGAAACTAACTTTATGTATTTGCAGGACATGTTTTCAACTATGTAAAAGAGCTCCTCCTGTATCTAGAAACTGCAGATTATTGAGAAAAACTACAAAAATCAAAACCTGCATCTGTGTGCAAATATAACCATTGGTGTAAATAAATTCATGCACTACTATTATTCCTCTCCAGGAGCAAAGTACAAACTTTCTCCGTTTCTCCCTCTTCTCATAGTCCAACCCAGCTTCCTGTCATGCATATCAAGAATTTCATAATTCTAGCAATCTCTCATCCAAAAAAGTTCTTGACATGAGATTTATCACTTCCTCAAATTATAATGCAAATTTTATTTTTAATGTCTGTGAGCATTAATTACAGGACTATCAAATAAGGATTTTCGGTCCTTTAAAAAATATATTTTCAGGTCCTCCCTGGTGGCCTAATGGGTTAAGAGCAGCACTATGAAGCTATCCAGAGCCACTGCAGCACAAGTTCGATACAGGCCAGGAAGATTCCCACATGTCACAGCAGACCTTCCTGTCTCACCAGCTGCTCCCCTCAGCAGTGCATTTCAGTCGATCTGCCTGTTCTGCTCCCCACTCCTCTCACCACCCCACACCTCTGGCCCACACCCCAGCTTGTATGCATAAATAAATAAACCTTTAAAAAAATACTTTGTCTATTTTATTTCCTAAAATAAAGAATGTGAAGGGTGTGGAAGCTGTGACTAGCCTGAAGTGTGCAGATAACCACAATGGCACTCCATTAGCATTAACATGAGCCACGAAGAAACCAGCTAATCAACCTCTATTTGTTGGCTAACACTTTGCACTATGGCATCACACCATTCATTAGAAATACTAGAAATACACAGGTCAAGTAACTTCTCAACCTTTAAGACAAACCTTGTATGTGCACAGCACTGCGTCAAAGTCTTTATTCTACTGAATCAAAGACATCAGAAGGAAAAGGAAACATTTCCAGTTCTGCAATGTACCATGTTGAAGTCCTTAAGAATAGGGAGTATGTTTTAGGCATTTTCCTAAAGTTGGTACTTAAAAGATGTTTGAAGTGATGAGCAAATGAAGAAATGAAGTGGAAATCCGGGGCACCTGTCTCACAAGTCTGCAAGGCAACAATCAGTGGCCTCGCCTTCAATACTCAACTGACAAACTGACCATCAGCCCAAGTCGGCCTGTGATGGAGCTGAGCTTGGGGAGCATGAGCATTTATGGAATGCTGACTCTGCTCCTGACACTTAACTATGAGATTACAAGGGAAAGGGGTTCCTGTTGCTTAGGGTCTAGTGGGGGAGACTAGCCGCCTGCCTACCTTACAGAGCAGGATGAGAGGGGCTCTCAACAACGGTGAGCAGAGGGCAGTAGGAGGCAGCAGAGGGAGCATCCAGTGCAGCACCACAGAACATTCTGGTATGTCAAGCAGGGACAGCTAGTCTGTGGCAGAGTGAAAATAGCATAAGGAGAGATGTTCGGGAAAGTTCTGTAGAGCAGGTCTGGGGGAACATCACAGGAAAGAGGAGCAGGGCAGGAAAGGCCAGGAGGAAAAGCTGGAGAAAGAAAACAATGTCAGGGTAGGGGATATATAACTAAAGACAAATTTTACTTACCTTCTGGCTTTTCCCCGGGAGGACTACAAGGATGGTGGCTGGCTGCTTGTTCGGACAGTGAACATCAGCAGTAATCAGCAGCTCAGGGACGGGGGCGTCCCTGGAGCCAAGCACAGCACTGTGTGAAGAAAGGAGCCCAGCACACCGCCTGCCTCTGTGCCCCGGCGGTGCCCTGAGGGGGCTTCTGACCGGCCACTCTCCACCCTGACACAGGCCAGTAGGCCCTGTCGCTTCGGCCTGGACTGGAGGCAATGACACGAGGCTCTGTGGCTTTTAAACTCCATAGGCCCCCTCTTGTCCGCGCTTCTGCTCCCACGTTTTCAGTCACCTGCAGGCAACCAGTGTCCGAGAATATTCCCATCCCCCACATAAGGTACAATGACCCCCTGCTTTTTGGAAGAACATATTAGGTCACCTGGTTTTTATGAAAGACCTACAGGAGCACCCTTTGATTCCAGGAATTTCACTTTACTACACAGCCGGAAAGCAGCAGGCGCCTGCGTGATGGCGGCCCCCGCCGCCCCGCCCCCAGAGCTGCTTTCCACAGGTGGTGCCGGGAGATTCCGGCCTCCACTGTGTATTTGATGTTAGCTTTGATGTGCTATTTAGTATGATTCAGTATGACTGGTTATTTGGGGGGTCTGGGAACACTCAAAATTTTTCCATATAAATTAATGGTCAGTGCTTCCTCACTTTATGCCATACAGGTTAGAAAAGTTTTCATAGGGTCGCGCTAATTTGGGGGTGGGGGGGACATAGAGCGAGAGAGGTGTTGGATGGAGAGCACTGTGTCTAATTTATAAATTAAATTTTATCATAATTATGTATGTATATACAGGGTTTGGTAGTCTCCGTAATTTCAGGCATTCACTAGGGGTCTTAGAATGTATCCCCCACAGATACAGAGGGATGGAACTGCTCTACCAATTTCTCCAGTGACCCTTCTTGAATTCAGATCCCTTCTCTGAAAAGCGGATGGGAAGACTAGGTGTCTGAACTCCATTCTATTCCTAATAATTCCTGACTCCACATTCCAGGTATAGAAATATGCGGGTGCTCCCAGCTGAGTCATGTCCCCGCTGAGTACCTCAGCCGGTCACTGTCTTTGGAGATAGAACTTTTAAAGAGATGATTAAGGTTAGTGAGTCATATGGGTGGCTCCTAATTCAGTCTGTCTGGGTGTATTTATAGGAGGAGGAAGCTTGGACACACGGAGAAAAGGCTACGTGAGGAACAGGGAGAAGGAAGCCACTGAACAAGAGAAGCTTCGGGAAAACCAGACCTGACAACTCCTTGCTCATGGACTTCCAGCCTGCAGAACTGTGAAAAAATTAACTTCTGTTGTTTAAACCACCGTCTGTGATGTTTCGATGTGGCAACTCCAGCAAACTAACTCGTTTGATAACAGGCCAAATGTTTAAGGCTTAAGTTGCCCAGGAAGAGGACTTCCTCAACTAAAACAGCCTTGGGTTCTTTTGACATTCAGCCAGTTCACCTAGAGCTCTGTGCCACGTTTAATAAGATGCAATTCAATATACAAACATTGACTGAATTCCAGTCACTGTGACAGCATTGGCAGCACACATCTAATTCTCTAAGGTCATGGATTGACAGAGGAGGGAGAAAGGACAGATCAGTCAAAAATCTAACACTAGTCAAAAAAACTTTCTCTCTCCTTCATAAGTAACCTGAGACTCAAATAAATGATGGATTCTCCTTAATCAGGACTGATCCAGTCGTTACCATAGGGGCTAACAAGCCACAAATAAGTATAAGAAGGTAGAAAAACCCAGAAATCCACAAATTTGAAATAGCCGTCCCTGTAGAGGAGAAGCTAGAACTCCTCATTGTGAGGGAATCCCCCATCTCAAAGAGATAATAATTCAAGAAGGGAAAATACCTATGAAAACCTCCCAGCAATTATCATCAGAGCAGCTTCCTTCGCTAAAACAGAAATTGCTGAATGGAAAACAGGTTAGATCAGGCCTCTGATCCATTTATATCTTTCCTCAACAGAGAGAGAGAGAGAGAGAGAGAGAGAGAGAGAGAGAGAGGCTTCTCCTTCCAGGGGTCCTCTCCTCTCTCAAGAAAGGCTGGCACTCCCAGGGACTGGTCCTGAACTTCCCAGAATCTACCCTTACCCCACAGCCTAAGCCACATCCTAGGCCAAATCCTCAGAATACTCAGCAACCTCAACTGTAGCTGCCAACCACCCCAACCATCATCAGCCTGTAGCTCAAGGCCAGAGGCTACATATGCTTGAAACTGGGCTTGAGAGCAGCACATGGAAGTCAGGATGCTCTGTGGACAATTCTCTGAAAGAATCAGAAACTGGGGCTGGGATTTATGTAAATGTGAAGCTGGTGTTTGGGCCAGAAAGAAACCCAATTGTTGAAGGAACATATACAGAAACCATGTGTTGAGAAAGGAAAAACACTGGACTAGGAGACTCTGTGTCTCCTTTGTCGTGTGACCTTCTTTGCTGTGTGACCTAGGATAGGTCACCTGACTTGTCTGGATCTCTTATTTTTTATTGCCACTGAAAGAAACAAGCATCAAACCAATCTCTACGGTATTTTCCAGCTCCAAAAGTACTATTGTCTTTCTTCCACTCATTCTGGTTAATTTTCTTCTAAATTGATCTTTAGCCCTGTCTCTCAACATAAGATCATGTCTATCAACAACAATGTTATTTTTGTTTTTATTATGGATTGAAAATACTACTTTCTAAATGTATAGTGGGTATTTTTTGGCTTCCCTTCCTGTTGGAAGACTCTCCCACCTTAAGAGTTGATGCTTTGAACTGAACTATCTTCCCCCCAAATTCGTATGTTCAAGTCCTAAACCCTCGTATCTTGGAATGTGACCTTATTTGGAAATAGGGTTGCCGCAGATGTAATTACGTAAGATGCGGTCATTGTGGAGTAGATCAGGCCTCTGATCCATTATGACTACGGTCCTGATAAAAGGGAAAGCAAACACACACATAGGGAAGTCGCCATGAGTGATTGGCAGGATGCTGCCACAGGACAAGAAACTCCCACTGTGTGGGAGGGGCCTAGAACATCTTCCCCTAGCACCTCCAGAGGGAGCATGACCCCCCCTCCAATACCTTGATTTTAGATTTGTGGCCTCTAGAACAATGAGACAGTACATTGCTATTGTTCAAGTTTTCCAGTTTGTGGCACTTGTTTTGGCAACCCTAAAAAACAATACAAATGGTGAAAACCACTTCTCACTCTAAAGCCACGAGCACCAGCCCCCAGCCTTCCCAGCTTTGCCTGGGATTGGAAGAGGACATATGACCTGGGTTCTGGTGATCAGACATGCTGCACACCCGGCAGGGCAGACTAGCCAGATCCAGTCCGACAGCGTGCAGGGGCAGCTCCGAGAGGCGATTACAACGGAAGCTGCAGCATCCAGCTGAAGTCTCAGTGCCAGCAGGGTGGTCTGGGCCTGACAGCAAGGGCAGCAGTGCTCACTGGAAATCAGCGCTTCCAGAAGGCTGCCTGGATGTGGCTAGTGAAGTTTCCAGGAGTGAAGTAGTCCACAGTGGGTGGCTCCAGGGGCAGCAGCAAAGCAGCACAGCTGGTTGGTCAGTATTCTGGACACTGTGACACTGACAGGAGCTGAGTTTTCAGTGACAACAATGACACAGCTGACAGCAGAAGTTTCTCCCAGGTTCTCTTCAGATTTATACTGCAAGTGCATCACTTTTCCTTTGGGAAATGTACTATTCCGCTTGGAAGTCAAGGTTGGTGCCACATAAGTGGATTCCTCCTGCTAGGGACTTGACATCCTCCTTCTTCACTTGCGGGACTTCAGGGGCTTCCAGACGTTGTGAACGTTTCCCAGGAACACGGAACAGACCTATGGGTCCCCTCCGCGTAGGGTGGAGAGGCCAGAGTGGGTTTCTGTGGCTTGAGTTCCTGACACATGGTATGCTTCAGTGTTAAGTAAACTCTGAACTGACATAGTGGCATACTATAAATCATACAACTTTATAAAATAATTTAATTTAAAATGTTTATATTCTGTAATATGAAAATAACAGTCACTGACATTTAGTGAACAGGACCATGCACCCTGGTCAAACTCTTGTTACCTCAATACAACAGCACCCTGAAGTAGACCATCTTGACTTTCACAGACAGAGCATCCTGTGTTTGGAGACTTGCCCAAGGTATGGACTTAGCAGATGGCAAACACAGGATTTGAACCCATACAACTTGACTATAATATATGTGAAAGGAACTCCCTGGACCAATACTGAAAATATTTTTTTAAGATTTATTTATTTATACATTCAAGCTGGGGTACAGACCAGAGGCATGGGGCAGCGAGAGGGTTCACCAGAGAAAGAGCGGGGAGCAGAACAGGCAGATCAGAAATACACTGCTGATCCTTTCGGATTAGTGTTTTTGTGTCCTTTGGGTATATTCCCAGTAGTGGTATATGCACCGCAATGTTTATTGCAGCACTGTTTACAATAGCTAAGGTATGGAAACAACCCAGATGCCCAAAAATAGATGACTGGATCAAGATGTGGTACATATACACAATGGAATACTATTCAGCATTCAAAAAAGACAAACACATGCAATTCGCAGCAACATGGATGGACCTAGAGGGGATCATGATCAGTGAAATAAACCAGAAAGAAAGAGAAAATTATCGAATGGTTTCACTTATAACAGGAATATAGGGGAGCCAAATAAGAAAGCGACACTCAGCAGGGTAGGAGAGGAGGGGTAGGCCTCAAGAGCGGGGAGGAGGGGAGCACGGAGGACTATGGTGATGGCTCCACGGGTGAACAGGTGGTGGGTAACTTATGGGGAACACACAATAATGTAAAAGATATGAATAACAAAAATAAACAAAATATCAAAAAAAAATACACTGCTGAGGGGAGCAGTGGGCGAGGCAGGAAAGGTCTGCTGCACCATGCGGGATTCTCCCTGGCTGGGTGTAGAACTGGCATCGCGCGCTGCCGACAGCTCCACAGTGCAGCGCTCAACCGCTGTGCCACCAGGGAAGCCCATGAAAATAATTTTTTAATGGTACTACTAAGAAAAAAAATTGAATGTTTGGACTTAGAACTAGTATGTTAAATTGGCCTTGATGCCCATTTGTCTGGAAAAAGTTATGTGCATCTTTTACTGAAGAAAAAGAAATGAACCAGGAGCCCTCTACCTCTCTGGTAATGGCCCAAGGGAAATCGATGTAAATAGCTAATACTTTAAGGCACAGATTATTCAGATAACAGCAAAGAAAGGGTCTTTATTTGAGAAGTTGTGTTGTGTCAGCTTAATTTATAAAACTAAATTCATTTTTTAAAGTGTTAGCCATTACAAATTCTGAGACACTATGTGAAGTTTCTGTTTGGTAAATGAGAACAGTTGGAAAAATAAATATGTGCAGTGAAAAGAGCTAAAATATCTTGTTGAAAAAATAAATTATGATAACTGTGAAATTTAAAGTATCTGAACAAATGTCCATTCTTAAGTTTATCAGAGATGTCACCATCAGAATTAAAGTGTCATTTCTGGAAAAAATGTCAAGAAGAAGGGAGAAAGCAAGTTCTCTGTTGGTGCTTCGAATGTGTGGGATCAGGCAGGTCATCTGAGTCCTGCCTTCTGAGTCTTCAGCAGGAATCTTCTCTTGCAGGACTTACTGTGAAAACTAGAAACTTCCCTGTTTGTTCACCGAGAATCATGCAAGTGCTACTGATTCATTACCTCCCAACTGAGCTTGAAGCGATCGGAGATCTTTCTATCCTGGATGGGGTACATCACATCTCTGCACCTTGGCTGGTGAGAACAAAGGGTGAGAAGGCCCCTGCCTTCACCTGCCAGACCCTTGATTCTCTGATGGCCATCAGTGTAGGCTGCAGTTGCTCCTGAAGTCCCTGCAAATTCCCACAGACCTTCCAGATAAGCCACCATTTAACTCCTAATTATTTCCCTCTACCTTCTCCCCAACCTCTGAGATGGGAAGTATCATGGAGAAGCTGAGGATTCTGAGACTCACTGAGGCAAGGACTTACAGTTCAAGTATTCACAAAGCTTAGAGAAACAGTTTGAATCTATTAAAGCTAAACATGTGCTTACCCATATGAGGTACTAGAAAATATATATATTTGTTTCTGCCCCCTGTTCTAGGCATGAATGCCTGAAATCCTTGTAAATTCCTCAGTGATAAGAGACTGGGATTTTATGACTCTGGGTGACTCCTGGATGAGAACTGGTCACCAGAAAGATGAAGCCATGATTAGAAGTGTGGAGTTTTCAGCACCCACCCCCCCACCCCCGCCACCTCACTCCTCATCCTCCAGAAAGGGGAAATAATCGATGATGCCTATGTGAGGAACCTCCATACAATCCCAACACCAATACTGGTGCCATGCCTGGCATCTGAAGTGTGTGTGTTGGGGTAAGGTGGCAGTCTTGTGGGACTGAATCCTTGACCTTTGGCATCTAATGCCATCTCCAGGAAGATAATATTAGAATTGAGTTAAATTGCAGCTGGTGTTGCAGAGAATTACTTGGTGTGAAGAAAATCCTCCACACATTTGGTGATCAGAAGGGAAATGTGCTGTATGAGTAGGAAAGAAACCCACAGGAAAGAAACACATAGTAGGGAAGTATGAGGTTTTCTCCACATATAGGAAGGAAGAAAAAAACCCACGTTTTTCCATTTACACTTTCTGACCCAGCAATTCTACTGTAAAATCTATACCCATGAAAAATGTGTGCATGTATTTCCTCCAAAAGAGGAAAATTTTTGCTTACATAGACAAAAACTGGACATAATTTGAATGCATATCAACAATACAATGGATAAACTATGGCATAATCATATATGATTACACAGCAATAAAAAAATAAACTTTTTATATTCAACAATGTGGATTGAATAACATTGAGCAAGTAGATGCTGGACACCAAAGTGCATACTGTGTGATTCCATTTATATGAAACTCAAGAACAGGAAACATAAATCTGTGGTGCAAGCAGTCAGTATAGGGGTTACCTTTGTTAAAAAGAGACACAGCAGACCCAGAATGAAGTCATTTGTACTAATCCCTTACGTTAGTCACCAAACCAAGAGTGACTATCTAATTTAAATGCATTTCCTCCCTTCCCAGCAATGTAATCTTAATCAGTCCTGGTCCACGTCACCGGCCAGGTAGACCCCTCTTCCCCCAAGGGAGGATAGCTTTGCCCTAAGCAATCTTCTTTTGCTAAACCACCTCTTTCTCTGAACCTCTTTCTTACTATAATAACCTTCATTTTCTTTTGTTTTATTGTGTTGTGTTTTTTTATTGTTATTGTTTGGATTTTTTTCTTAATCCCTTATTTTGTTCCCCTATATTCCTCCTATAAGTGAAACCATCCAATATTTTTCTTTCTCCTTCTGACTTATTTCACTGAGCATACTCCTTTCTGGTTCCAACCATGTTGCTGTGAATGGCACTATAATTCAGAGGCACTCTGCAGGGGAGGGGGAAGGAAAGGGATCAAAACGAGGGCGGGAAGAGTACAAGGGACTATGGTGATGATGCACAAGTGAATTGGCGGTGGAAATTCTAAGGGGACAACACCTGAGAAAAGAAAGAAAACACTGTCAAAAAAAATGAATGAACAAAGATGTTATATATATATATATATATATATATAACATCATTTTTTACAATTCCTTGAAGGTCCCTTCTACTAACTAGATAGGATGCTGCCCATGCATGAATAGTTAAATAATATCTATTAGGTCTTCAAATTTACATGGATGAATTTTGCTCCCTAACACCTCTGGGTGAGGGTGGGTATTGACAAAAAGGGGGTAAGGGAAACCTCTGAAATGCTATAAGCATCCTAGATATTTGTCCTAATAATGATATACACAGGTTAAATTCAATTGATTTGTATATTTCTGTATGCATGTGACATTATTTCAAAAAGTAAGGTATAGGCATTTGAGATTCAGGACTCAGTCTTAAAACAGTGAGGAGGAGATTTCAGGTGGCAGGTCAGAGGCCTCAGGTCTCAGCGGTCAGATAGCTCAGGATTCAAGGCTATAGCTCAAATATCTGAAGGTGAATAATGATAAGCACTGCTATCTGTAACCACTTTTTATGTGCCAGATTCTAGAAAAAGCATTTTACAAACATGACTTCATTTACTGCTTAGAGCTGCCTTACAAAGCAGGGACTGTTACTATCCCGTTTTACAGAACAGTTGCTCAAGATCACACTGCAGTGAGTAGCCACATGAGGATGCTAAAGTGTATGTGTTCAGGGTGGAGGAACAGAATGGAATTAAGAAAGGAAAATTTGAATTTTCCAGGTTCCTCTGTCCTGAGCCTTTATATTTCTTGGTAAAAGATTAATAAAAACTTCTAAAACAGAAATTCCTTTCCTTCCCTAGGCAGCCAAGCAATCAACATATTAAAATGAGGATTGCTTTAAGAGAAAGACTTGAATCAAATGCTGCAAACCAAGTAAATGTGGTAGGGGGTCAGGATAAAGTAGAAACATAGCAATCCTTCCCGTGAAGCAGGTAACAGCAAACTTTGTCCTTAGGATAAAAGGGTTTGCTGAATGATATCTAATAAGTATAAGCATTTATTAAAGGTAAGCTATAAATAAGCAAGTTTTGAAGAAATCAAAAAGCTTATCAGACTATGGGAAGGAGGGAATTTCTTGTCATGGAATACAAATGGGAAGCTCCTTTTTCTCTTTTCATAGAGCAAAAAGAATTTCTTATTCCAGAAAATCCTGAATTATCTCAAACATAGTAGGCCTAATTTAACACCTTGAATGATTATCAAATGGAATTTTCAGAAAACAAAGACAACAGACATTGAACTTTGAACACAGCATGTCAGGCTTTGAGAAGGAGACTTGTTAAGAGAAAAGGCCAGTCTCTTTAAGTTTATCAGTTTGACATGTTAGAGGTTAGGATTCCCAGTACAGTCAACACCCAACTTCTCGTTCACATCAGAATCTGTGATACCTCCCATTCTCCCAGGCTGAATAAAGGCCAGGAAAATTCCTCCACCTAAAGTATTTGCTGTAAATTAGAGCAAGTGTGTCTATAATATGGTTTAAAGTAGCACCTTGTTTATAAAAATTTATAAACAATCCACATACCATTAACATTTTATGTTGAATAATCATTCCTCAGGTAAGAGAATTTATTTGCAACATAACATTTTAGCCCACATTTTATATGAAAGGACTCAAGATTTCTTCTTTAAATTAAACCATTATAAATGGAAAAAGGGGGCCTCCCTGGTGGCGCAATGGGTTGGGCACGGCATTATGAGGCTGTCAGGAGCCACTGCAGCATGAGTTCAATCCCGGGCCAGGGAGATTCCCACATGGTGTGGTGAACCTCTCCTGTCTCACCCGCTGCTCCCCTCAGCAGTGTGTTTCCGTCGATCTGCCTGTTCTGCTCCCCACTCCGTCTCTGGTGAGCCCTCTCGCCGCCCCACACCTCTGACCTGCACCCCAGCTTATATGCAAAAATAAAATCTTTAAAAAATAATAAAATAAAAATAAAAAACTATAATAATAAAATAAATGGAAAAGGGGGGATTTCCTCTTTAGCATCATGAAAAAATAGTATGCTCACATGAGAATCATAGGAACCCACCTAGCACAGCAAATGATCATCTAGCTTCTCACTTAATATTTTCAGATTCCTAACTTATGGTCTTTGCCATTGCTTATTTCTATTTCTACCCATTATTACTTATTATGCTTCTGAAGGAAATAGAATAAGCCTGCTTTTCACAGAGAAGTACTGTTTCAAAGAAATTACAATGTTCATCACCCCTGCCCTACCTTTTCTATATCCAGCTAAACATTTGCAGTACTCCCAATAAGATACTTCTTTCAAGCTCCTAAACATCTTGAACACCTTTCTCTAATTTGTCACCATCTCCCTTAAAACTCCATATTGGGAGGTGAACTGAATGATACAGCACAAGATGTGGAGCAATGAAATAGCTGTGGTCTGCGGCCTGTGACTTCCAAGGTGATGTAAGCTTTCTTTAGAAACCATGTCACACTGCTGGCTACTGCTTTAAAAACATTGAAAATGAACTACTTTCTCTGAGATATGACATTTCACTTGCAATATTACACATTATTTCCATTTTTCTTTAAAGTTACATTCATTGAAGCCTTTCAATTATGGGCCAGCACTGACCTTAAGCCAAATCAATGGTAAAGGAGTTGATTACTGATGCTGGTCAGGAAACGGTTCTTTTGTTGGCTAGCAGAAAGGTCACTAGAGTGCTTTTATAGAAATAAACTAAAGAAAATGCTTTTTGAATTGGGCATTTTCTTTGAGATAAAGGGAGAAAACGAAATGATGTGGACAGCAATTTCCTACACAGGGGGGAAATAATGAGCCATGAGAAAAGGTAAAGTCACATAAAATTACATTTGTGTGTTACTTAGGTGACACCATACCAAAGAGTATATAAGAGGAAAGGGGAGGAAAAGCAACATACCATTTTTAATGCTATCTCTCTGATTTACAGGAGAGAGACAGTCCTATCTCCTAGAAGTTGTGCTTCAAAGAAAGATGCAGTTAGAGAGACTGGCTTTGTAATCAGCCTTTGGACAATGGCTGACAGAACCCTGCCAAAGATTTATGAGAGAAATGTTCCTGGGACTAGTCACCAACTTTTTAAAAAATTCAAAACACTCTCATTCCTTTTTGCTATTTTTTAATATATTTTAGCTACAGTTGGTGAAACTATAAGTGGAAGGACAAGAACTACGCCTCCATTAAGGATAACTGACAGAACACCAAATATAGCACATGAAAATTAGTGTGATTGTAGCCACACAGTCATCAGACAGTATGTATTTTCCAATGATGTTATGGTTTGAAAATTTTTGTCCTGGGGCCTCCCTGGTGGTACAGCACTGTGGAGCTATCCACAGCTGCAAAGCGAGTTCGATGCCCAGCCAGGGAGATTCCCACATGGTGCAGCAGACCTCTCCTGCCTCGCCCGCTGCTCCCCTCAGCAGTATATTTCGGTCTATCTGCCTGTTCTGCTCCCCACTCTGTCTCTGGTGAACCCTCTCACCGCCCCACACCTCTGACCTGCACCCCAGCTTGTATGCATAAATAAATAAATCTTTAAAAATTTTTTTTTTGTCTTCCCAAAATTCATATATTGAAATCCTAGTCCCCAGCAGCATGTTATTTTGAGATGGGACCTCTGGGGAATGATTAAGTCATGAGTGTAGAGACCTCATGAATTTGTCCTTATAAACAAGAGCCCAGACAGTGGCCATTCTACCATGTAAGGACTCAGAAAGACCGAGAATCCAGAAGGCCCTTGCTAGACAAAAACTGCCAGTATCTTGATCCAAAACTGTAAGAAACAAATATGGTATTGTTATAGCAGCTCAAACAAAAACAAACAATAACTGTGCACTGTGGAAATGTTCCACAAGAGAACCATGAGGCATGTGTTGTCACCACACCCTCACCCCTCAGAAAATAATAGTTTCTATTATCATGAAAGTAGCTTTTGGCGAGAGTAATCACATGTGAATTTCCTTAAGTCCTTATTCATTTCCTTAATTTATCTGCTTAAATATTTAAAATTTAAGAACAATTACACCTAAGTGATTCAAGAAATGTAATTACAGAGAACACTGTTTGACATGGATATTAAGTATGTAGTTTATGCATTAGATCCACTCAGAATTCTTGGAGCCACCTTGTCAGTCACCATTTTCATTTTCTCATTATTTTCCTTCCCAAATATCATTCTATCACTTTCCACTAACCCTCAACCACCTCCACTCACCTCCAGGACAAATCTGGCTGTATGTATGTAGCATAGCCTATTACAGGAAATTCTCTGTTCCTTTATGGGCCCTATTGTGTTAAATAAGGATGTTCTTGGTTACTTCTGAAGCTCTGGATTTCAACCCCAGCTACACCTAAGACTCCCTTGGAATTTTTTTTTTTTTAATACAAATGCCAAGGCCTCAACCTCAGAGATTCTAATTTAACCGAGGGCGTTAACATCAGCAATTCTTAAAAGTTTTTCAGGTGATTCTAATGTGTAGTAAAGGTTAGAAATTATCATTCTACCGCTCCAACATACCTGCAAGTTGTAATACATGCCATCAGCAACAAGTTGTCATCACTACAGGTTTTTCTTTTTTTTTTTTTTTAAAGATTTATTTTTTTATTTATACATACAAGCTGGGGCACAGGCCAGAGGCGTGGGGCGGCGAGAGGGCTCACCAGAGACAGAGTGGGGAGCAGAACAGGTAGATCAGAAATACACTGCTGAGGAGAGCAGCGGGCGAGTCAGGAGAGGTCTGTCACGCCATGTGGGATTCTCCCGGGCTGGGCATCGAACTCCAGTCGCAGCTGCCGACGGCTCCACAGCTCAGCGCTTAACCGCTGCGCCACCAGGGAGGCCCCACTACAGGTTTTTCAAGGGGTAATGTGAAGATGATTCCTACCTAATAGTGAGTCCCAGAATACCCTCAATAATAAATAAGATCAAGAATTACATATCTGGGGCCTCCCTGGTGGCACAACGATTAAGCTCTGTGCTGTGGAGCTGTCGGCAGCAGAGACACTAGTTCGACACCCAGCCGGGGAGAATCCCACATGGCGCGGCAGACCTCTCCTGCCTCGCCCGCTGCTCCCCTCAGCAGTGTATTTCCGTTGATTTGCCTGTGCTGCTCCCCACTCTGTCTCTGGTGAACCCTCTCACTGCCCCACGCCTCTGGCCTGTACCCCAGCTTCTATGCATAAATAAATATTTTTTTAAAAAAGAATTACATATCTGAGAGGGAATACTAAGATGCACAGGGAAAAGCAAACACACAAGAATGGTTCAGAAAAACACTAAGGAAAAGTTCTATCTATTTAGCCAAATATTAAAACATGCTACAAAGTTTCGATACTTAAAATGGTGGCACATGAATAGACAAATCAATCAACTGGAAAGTTTAGAGAAAGACCCATATTTAAAATCAAGCATATGATAAAGGGAGCATCTCAGATTACTAGAGCAAAGATAGTCACTTGCCATTCATGGTGTTGAAAACAAATGGTTATCAAACTGGAAAAAAAAAAAGGTACAATCCTTATACCAAAGAAAAAAATAAAGTTCAAATACATCATAGATCTAAACGTAAAATATAAACTATAGGATTATATATGAAAACATGAGTAAAATTCTCTTTAACTTTGGAGTAGAAAAAATTTTTCAGGCTTCCCTGGTGGCCTAGGGATTAAGTCTTAGCATGATCACTGCTACAGCCTGAGTTCAATCCCCAGCCAGGAGCTTCCCACACGGCACAGCAGACCTCTCCTGTCTCTCCCTGCTGCTTCCTGCAGCAATGTATTTCAGTATATCTGCCTGTTCTGCTCCCCGCTCTGTCTCTGGTGAATTGTCTCACCCCCTGTACCTGTGGTCCACACCCCAGTTCTTCTATGCAAAAAGAAAGGAAGAAGAAAAAATTTCTAATGATGACTCAAAATTAAGAAGTAATAAAAGGGCAGATTGATAATTTTAGTATGTATTGAAAAAAATTAAAGCTCTTGCATAGTTGAAAATAATCAAAAGACAAGCAGAATATTTTTAATATATACCAACACTAAAGGGCTAATATCCTAAGTCTATTTTTTAAAATGAGATAAAATGACCAAAAATTCTAAGATGGGCAAAAGACATGAACAGATAATTCACCAAAAATGGTATAAATAAGGATTTCCAAATGAAAAGATGTTTACCTTTCCTCATAAGTGATAATTAAAACTTTAATGAGATCACATTTAATGAGATCACCTATCAGATTGGCAAAGAAAAAAAAAGCTGCACTTATTGGCAAGTTACATTCCATTTGGCAAGTTACATTCCATTGGTGAGACTGTGGGGAAGACTCCTACACATGTCCCACACATGGTAACGCAAACTGGTGTAGTCACTGTGGAGGGGGATTTGGCAATATCCAAAAAACTACATGTACATTTACTAGCCATTTGTGCTGCAGATACACATCCAATAACACCAAAATACATGGGTATGAGATGATGCAGTAGAGCATTATTTGTAACTGCAAAATACTGGCAACTTTCCACGCATGTCCAAACTAAGGGGACTGGTTGCATAAACACACCACGGGCCCATCACCTTTAAAGGGTGAGAAAGATTTCTATAAACTGATACAAAGTGATTTCCAGGAGGTATTAAATTTGGTCTTTGAAAAAGCATAGATTGTATGCTTTCTGTGAAAATTTTAAAAAATTAATGCATATATTTCCTTATTGTTTTTTAAAAAGCAGAAATAATAAGGCATTGAACAATGAATTGATTACCTACAAGGGGTAAGAAGGAAGGGGGAAATGGGAGAGTGCATGGAGAATAGCTTTTTGTATAGTTTTGATATTTGAAACATGATCTCTTGTCTAAATCATGAGGTTGAATCAGTAAGAATGGGAAGGAAAATCTCCTAAAATTGAAAGCAGACTGAGGGCCTCCCCGGTGGCGCAGCGGTTAAGTGCTGCGCTGTGGAGTTGTTGGCAGCAGCGACGCGAGTTCGACGCCCGGCCAGGGAGAATCCCACATGGTGCGGCAGACCTCTCCTGCCTCGCCCGCTGCTCCCCTCAGCAGTGTATTTCTGATCTGCCTGTTCTGCTCCCCACTCTGTCTCTGGTGAACCCTCTCGCCACCCCCATGCCTCTCTGGCCTGTACCCCAACTTGTATGTATAAAAAAAAAAAGAAAAAAAAATGAAAGCAGACTGAAAACTTCTTGGATGTCTCATTACAGGATTCTCGTTGTGTGAGGAGAGACATACAAATATTCAGATTTGTAAAGGGGTTCCATCTGTGAAAAGCTCAACAATTCCTTTCTGTGGCTAACTTGAAGTTTATATTTCTTGGACTACTTGCACTTTTCACTGGTCACTTTACATTTGTGCCAACATTAGACCAGGAAAATATGAAGTGCCTTCGAAAGGCAAGGCAGAAGTCCAGGTGCAATCAGACCTCACGTCCCACAAGTGGCTAAAAACAAACGTAAACATTTACAGGTATGCAATAGAAGGCACTGTCCTTTTAATCAGCCTGGCAGTCGAGAGTCGTTAATAAAGATCTTTTGAGCCTTGGGTCTTAGCAGCTGCCACAAAACTCAGAGATCAACAGAGAACGTTCCCTTCATTCTTCATATAGGTGCTGCATCCTCCGTGTCTCAATGACAATTTTCTATCCACAAACTAGGTAATGTCACTGTGCATCTGTGCCTGCCCAGGTGCTGCATGCCTCACCTCTCTAGGAATACCAAGAAAGCCACCCAACCTACCTGTCTGGTCTTGATAGCCTCCCACTCCACCAAGACAGCTGCACAAACCTTATCTGGCCTCCCCAGAGTGGTGAAGCACTGCCCCCTCTTTCCTTTCCATCCCTTCTCCCCCCATTCCCTGAACATACCCTTAGTGTGGAAGCTATATCAGAGTAAAAGTAGCAATCCTCCCACCTTCCCCTCTTATTAAGAGACCTTAATCTTGTTTGTATCCCCAGTTCCTGCCCGAGGCTAGCACTTGACAAATCTTTGTTCAACTGCATTGAAGGTCTTTTGTCACCAAAGTTCTTTCGAGTAGAGTATATGTAAATAAATCTGAAGTATGAAGTGGATAGTAGACAGTAGCTTTACTTCTCAGAGAAGGATCAGTTCTTGCAAATGCCCTTGTTTTAGGGATCAGAGTGGAAAATATGGAAGGGGCATTTCACTGATAATGAATTAGCAGGTTTAACTTGTGGAAAATAAATTTCTGGAGGTGTCTTTCAGGGTGACTGAGATTTCCATGAGAAAAAGCAGCTAATTATAAGAAGCTTGATTTAGAGTGTGGTCTTAAAAGCAAGTTTTAAGCACAAATCATATCCTTAAGTTATTTTCTACCTAGATTTGTGTTCTTTGCTGATTAAACATACAGTAGCAGTGAACTACTTTACTTAAAAGAGTTTTCTTACTCTAAGAAATTAAGAGGTGAGATGTTCATTTAATTTTGCCACCTCCCAGTTCATGTCTCATTCCTTCTCACGAGGTCTGGTGTTCTTCCCACTCCTATGCAGGATGAACAGCTTTTTTGGAATGTGATTATGAAAGCACCATCCCATTATATATTTGTCACTTCTGCCCTTAATACTCACTCCAACTTTGCTGTAAAGTACCAAGTAGCATATTTTCCTTAGTGTGAATTTTTCTCATCACCTTCTAACTTGGGACACAAAATCTGCACGGTGCAATTTCCTACAAATACATTTCAATTTGACAGTTTAAGGGGCAAGCATATCACTGCACCCTCTCTGCAGATTCGAAGGTATTGTCTGCACCCTGCTCCAGTCAACAACGAATACAATAGCTCTGAGGTCATCAATCTCTCCAGTCTGGCACATTAAAGTCTGTGTCAGCAGAAGAGCAAAAAGGAAACTAAAGAATGAGAAAAAAGGTGGACAACTAGAGAAGTGGGGAACGAAGGACTGACAGAGTATGAGAGCATTTAGGAAAAGCAGAATGCCACCAGGGACTGCCTGGCTCGAGGTTTCCTAATAGTCAGAAAGGGGAAGCTTTCTGAATTGAGTTCAGGGTCCTTCCAGCAACTGCTATCAAATGAGTGTTCTAAAGCCTAACATTGCTTTCACTTTAAAACCCAGTAGGAGGTATGCGGTAGTATGAGAAACAGGGATCTGAGGTCATGTCACAATACTATGACACAATGGTTAAGTCACTTAACCTTTACATTTTAGTGTCCTCATCTGCTAAGCGAGGATGACACCAGCCAACATGTCTATTTATCACCATATACTTGTTACCCTGGTATACTGTGTGACACATAGGAGGTGGTCAATTAATATTTGTTAAATGAACTGTAAATACATTTCTGAATTATGTAGAAAAAGGAATTATAGAATCTTTCAGATAGAAGAGTCCTTGACTATCTTTAAGATCTTATTTTGTTTGCTATCAGCTTATTTTACTTAGTTTACTGCCTATTTGGACTGAACAGTTTAAGAATTGATATAATTCAATCAACACTACAGTAACAATAGATGTAACCACAGTATCAAAGATACTCTTCTAAATTAATGTTCAAAAGTCCTAACAAAACTCAGCTTCAAGTTCTTTTGAGGAAACACTTTACTAGCCTACACATCCATCTTCAAACATGTCACAAGACAGGGCAGGCAGGAAAAAAAAGTTATTTAAACAATATTGTTGTCAAAAAATATCATTCTTTTTTCTGGCCAGTCTTTAACGGTATTAACCTCATAGGATTCTTGATATTAGACAGCATCATGGTAAGGTCAGTGCTTCTAGTCTTGTTTCAGGAAAGCTGCTACTGCAGGCAGCATACATGACAGAACTCCCTCCTCACTAAACATGAAAGAGATGTAATACACAAGACAACAAAAAACATACACACATGACTGAAAGAAAAGAAAAATAGGAAGAAGCTGATTACTTGTGAAGAAAAAAAAAGTCGATGGTCTTAATCCTCATGAGGCAAAATCATGAATAATAAAGGACTTAATGCTTTTTCAGAGTGGAAAAATGGTTGACAGAGCTAGTGTTCTGAAAAGAAGAAAACTGCCATAGCCTAAATTCTCAGAACATTCAGACAGTAAGTCAAATTCTGGTGTTCAAGGAGACAGGTTTCTTACCTCAAGCCTCTTTTTTTTTTTTTTTTTTACTGCGTTTAACATTGGTTCGAACACCCTTTCATTTCCATTTTCTCTTCTTTAAGGTTGTCATTTTGGCCATCAACTTTTAAACCATTATTTTAGCCCTTCACTTTCACCTCATTTTAAATCAAACTTTAAACAAAAATTGATTTTTCACCTTTCCTCATTTTATACTGCAAACCCCAAACTCTTATTTTAGTTCTTACCACCACACATTAAATTACATAAATCTGAAAACTGACTATATATACTCACCCTTTTATATCTCAAGAGGACAAAAGAGCAAGATTCTAATTATAGCCCTGCACACCTGATCCCCTGTCTGCTAACTTTTACATCCAAGATTTTAAAATTTCCTTAAATAGAATTCTTTGCCAGACAAAAACAACTCATAAAATATTAAGTTTCCATGTCCAGCAAGGGTTGTGTTAGTTTCTCCTTTTTGGTTTTTGCTTGTTTCCCGCTTAATAGGTATGAACTTTTAAAATGCCCTCTGGCACACACATAAATAGCAAAATACCTGTAGGTAGCATTGCAATATGCAATGATATGCCAGGGACATGATCTACAAATCAGTTTCTTAGAGGTGTTTAGTGCAATGATGAACATACCAATTTCTACTCTTTACTTAATGAAGAAAAAGTATAATCCAGATCACAATAGACTTTTATTAACTTAAAATGACATTGTTAGTTGTCTTCCAATCTCTCATAAATATACCTTTATTTGCTTCCTCCCAAATTCTTTCTGTTGTTGTTATATTGAGGTAATGTTGACTACATCACAGTATATGTCTATACCTCTATGTATTGTAGGTCATTTCACCACACCCACCACCAAAGCCCCCAGCAATTTTACATTGTACCCCCTCTCCCCTTTATTCCCACCCCATCATATCCCCTTCTGGTAGCCTTAGTCAAAGTCCAGTGTGCCTTTCTTCCTCCTGTTTTCACTCCTCTGCCTTTCCCCCCCTCTCCCCTCCTGGATGTCTCAGATCTATGATCAGCTTTCAAGGTTTGTCTTTCTCTGACCTTTTTGTCTGGTTTCTCTATATTCCACATATAAGTGAATCCATCTGGAAATATACCTTTATTTGATACAAACCTACAGGTTTTTCTTAATACCACATGATCACAGACTTACAGTTATCAGCTTTTTGTAATGATTAAAACAACATTCAAATAATTAACAAGTCACTTCACTAAAATACTTAAAATATTATTCTGGGAGTGCTTGAAAGCTCTGTGAATAAATAGTGATTAATAATAAATTTAATTAGGTATTTGGTGTTGAAGATAAACACTTTTTATATAAAACATTGCTTTAATAATTATTCTACTAATAGGGCTAGTTATTAGATATTAACATTTCTAACACTAAAGAATAAAGCTTTATCTTCACATTTATTTTATTCATAGAACTCTTATCAATGAAGAATGTTGCAGTCAACCATAGTAAACTGGCATATTATAGCAAGTGAAATTCTGTAGAAGTGAAAAAGAAGGCTGTAACAAAAGAAACTAGATCACTACATTACATATTCTTTATATAAACAGCTCGTGCGAAACAGAATTAAATGCAGACCAAACGCTTTAAAAAGTTTTTGTGTCTAGATGGCAATTACAATCTCATTACTAAAGAGAAAACGAACAATAATAATACAGAACACAGTATTTTAATGATTATAGCACATTTAACACCTTCAGCCACCCAATGGGTTCTCGGTTCAGATTGGCAACTGAAATTTCACATCCACATGAGCTTGCTTGGCTAAGGTCACTATTTCAGAGAGCTTTACAACCTGAAAGGAAAAAAAAAAAATTTGTCTTTTTTGACAGAAACATAAAGTCAAAACTCCTGATAAATTTGAAATTAATTTGCCACTCTCAAAAGATACTAAATCTGAGATTCTTGATAACACACACTTCAATACCCTCTTATTTATATATACTGACTTATAAGTAATATATATTTACATAAACTAACAAAATAATATATAATTAACCAGAGGGTATCGATTCAGATTGTATACTATATCTAATACCATAATTATTTATACATATATTTTAATATTGTTTATAATTTTAACTCATAATGAGAAGGTACTGACTATATTCATCTGAAATATGTACACACCTTATTTTTATTGTCTAAATTGTATATATCTTACAGACAAAAAAATGAGCATTTTGGTTTGAAATCTCACAATGCAAAACATATCTAAATACAAGTTTGTTTTTAAAAAATGTATACAATCTTAACTTACAGTATTGGGATGGGAATATGTTGACGAATTTGTAGTTTACTTTCTATCAGTAAGTTAACAATTGTCAGTCTGAATTCCAAGGCCCTCTTTATAACCTTTCAGAGACTATCTAGCTGGTTCCTATCCAGCTTTTCTTCTACCCAGAAGAACAATTAAGAGGAGGTTAAAGTCATGTACCTTGGGTTCAAATCTCTATTCAGATGCTTATGACATGTCATGAATAAATTCATTTTTCTAGTCTCTGTTTCCTCATCTATAAACGTTATATCACCAAATTCATATTAAATGACCTAATACTTGGGAGAAAAAGCTAAGTACTGCATGTACAACAAAGAAAATAAATGGTAGCAGTTGCTAACACCATCCTCATGATTATTAAGATTGTCATGACTTTCATAATCTCCTAGTCAGTAGAAAACTACAATAACAATTAAATCAACTGTTTGCTTTTATCTTTCATAGTCTATCTAATCAAGAGTCTGCTGATTCTTCTTTCTTTTCTTGTCCACTAAGTTTTCCTTAGTTCAGGCAACCAAGCATATTTTCAGAGACAACTTATAACCTACTTATTACCTCTACCTCACAATTACTGCACTAGCAGAATCTCTAAAAAATCTACTATCGCTCTCTTCCATTCTCTAATTTATCCTACACTTCAAAGTCAAACAGATCTTCTGAAACACTTTCTTTCCTACAATTCCCGTGCTCAAAAATCTTAAAACTCAGGAGGGAGAGGAGGGAAAGCAATAAGGACTGTGGTTGGAAAAAAATAAAAATAAAATTCTATTTACACAAAAAATATACAAAAACAGAAAACGTCTATTATGACTTTAAAAAGAAGGCGCTCCCTCTTTCCTGTTCAGGTCCAGGCTTCCTGCTTCTATTCTACTTTCTGAAATGCTCACCAGAAGGCTAGGACCCATCTAGTTCTGGAACTGTTAAATTTCACAATCATTTCTGTGTCCAGAAACTAAGGATATGAGTGCCTGTCTACCTAAAGAAATAAAATAAAAAAATAATGAGAATTATTATAAATTCCTCTAAACTGCAGTTGAACTTTATTTGCTAATAAGTAGTTTCACAAAGTATATCCCAAAGGAGGGCCATAAGAAATTTATTATTCTTATGAAATGACATCCCATAGGACACAAGCATATCTCAAAAGTCTATTAATTAAAACATATTATTAATTAAATCACAGAGCCACAAAAAGGACTCTATGAAATGTCTTTAAACATAGAGGGAAAAAGTGTCAAATTCTCATTTGGAAACTTTTTTTTCTATCTACTAAGGCAGGTGCATAAGATATATTAGTTAATTAAAAGAAACAAGGTAAAATAAATGTTACTATCATGTAACATGGGAAAGCAGAATGACATATGTACAAATACACACACACATAACACACACCCACACAAATACACACATATATGAAAATGTATAGTATACATTAGTTGTTTTAAAACAGTGAAAGGGTGAACCAAAAACTTCTTTAAAAAAAAATATCTTATCACCTACTGGGAAGAAACAGGAACTGGAATAAAAATTAGATTCTCTAAATATACCTTGTTTTGTCATTTTAACTTTGGAGTCACATAAATATTCATGTAATATAAAACAAAAAAAATTTAAGCTCTTCCTTAAAATACAATAAACCAAACTGTATTATCAAGCAGTTAACTACTTCACATGAATTTTAAAATCCAGTAAGTGTGTGAAATACTCCAAAGGACAGATAGAATTACACATTAATATCTTAAGCTGCTTTCAATAATCACAGTACAGACTGTCATGTCTGTACTGAAGGACAAAGCAAATGAATATCTGTTAGTATGGCATGGAGAAAAGAGAAACAGATCTCAAATCAGACAAAACCTGTACTCCAGAATTTACTGATGCATTTATCACATTGAAAATACAGATTTTCTTAGATTTGTCATTCAAAAAGCCTAAAACAATGAACTTTCCAGTAGGTATGAGTACCCGTAAGTCCCAAAGTGTGGCAGGTTAGAGTTTAAATACCATTTGGCTGATTCGAGGTCTGGAGCAGGAAATGTAAAGATGAACCTGAAACATCTCATTATATCACAAAGCATGTCAGAGAACATGGATAGGACTTAAGAGTCAACTTGAAGAGGTTCCCACTCATCAAAGATGGGTTTATTGGAGGATAAATAAGAATAACTTAAATGGTTTAAAGCATATCAAGTATGTTTGACCATGAGTTTAAGATACTATGTGCAGATGCACACAATGCACACATACACACATCTAAAAACAGAAAGTAAGAAACAAAAATAGCTTGGGTCACCTTTGTAGGACATAAGGAAATAACCTTATTATTTTGAAAACTAGTTAATAAAAATTAAAAATCCAGTAATTATTTCATTTTCTATGCAAAATAGTAATAGTTGATACAAAGCAATGTTACTTTTTATAAGTATTCCAACATAATGAATGGAAAATGCAGACCCTGTGGAATCATACATCAACTATAAAATATTCCTGCTCCTTGCTCCTCAAAATCATATGTGAATACAATCAAGCCCATAAACTGAACTACCATTTTACAGGAAAATACAGGAGTAGAGGAACATTGTAAATGAAACCCCTGAGAAAGAGTAATTAAAATTCCTTCTATGGGAAACATTACAAGACCACCATCCTGGTTTTTTCAGTAATAAACTTCCGAAAAGAAAAAAAAGGGAGAATACCTATAGATAAAAAGAAACTTAGTTACATTAGACAGTTACAATAAAAACTTATTTTGATCCTAATTCTAACAAAAAAGCTTAGACAAAAAGTATTTGAGAGAATCAGGGATGTCAAAACTGATTTTTTTAAAAATAAAACATAAACATAGTACCATCATCTCATCTGAAACAAATAATTTCACTGTATCATTATCAATCTTTTGCGAATACATGATGATCTATCTAGATTGAAATAATGTTTGAAATTTGTTTCCAAATAATCATAGCCTTGAGGAAAAAGTAAGAGCACAGATGAGACAAGATTGGGCAGATGATAGCTGTTTAAGACGGGTGATAGGTATATAAGGTTAAACACCACTATTTAGCTGAAACACTAATTATTAACAATATGAACTGGTTCATTTTAGAATCTTAGTGTTTACGAATCTTTTATATGCTCTGCAAATTTCTCAGAATAACAAAGCCTATTTACCATTTTAGCAGCTTCATCCAAGTCATCACAAGCAAGAATCTTAAGTCCACTGTCCGCTATCAACACCTTAGCATCATCAACTCGTGTACCTAAAAATGATTTATGCAAATATAAAGATGATTTAAATATTGACACAAAACCATTTAAAATATCTGCCAAAATATGCTGCAAGTATGAAATTTCAACATAGGAATGCTTCCATAATTTAGTATAAGTGCTTCTAAACCAAAGAAAATACTGTAAAAGCCTGGAGTTAGCTTGTAAAATATTTTGCCTTACCATATCCATAGTAATTCAGGTGAGTCAAAATTCAAGACAAAGCACAACAATAAAAAGTCTTTCAAATTATACCAAGCAAAACTACAGTTTGTCCTAGTGTTAGAAAACCTACAAAAACCCATGTTTTTAAACCTCCTATTAGTAATATACTTTTACTTAAAAGACAAAGTTATTTAAAAACTGTATTCTAAATGAAATTTCACTGGAATTATAAACTTTTAAACAATTAGTTTATGGGAAAACTGCCCACTATAATTTACACTTACCTTGTAACCGTACCACAATAGGTATTTTAATTTCCAAATCCTTTACTGCCATGACTATACCTTGTGCAATAATATCACACCGCATGATTCCTCCAAAAATGTTGACCAAAATAGCCAGTACCTATGAATAAGATGATTTGGGTAGATTAAAATTTTAAAAGAAGAAATATTTGTCCTCCCTTCTCAAGAAAATACTTGTACATGTGCCTTTTCATAAAAACAATTTCATGGAAATACTTTCATCCAAACTACCACCATCAGGGGCTCCCATGGTGGCATAGGGGTTAAAGTCTCAGCACTATCAAGCTATCGCCAGCCACTGTGACATGAGTTTGATCCCCAGCCAGGGTGGTAACCCATATGGAGCAGCAGACGCCTCCTGTCTTGCCCACTGCTCCCCTCAGCAGTGTTTCAATAGATCCGCCTGTTTTGCTCCCCATTCCATCTCTGGTGAATCCTCTCACCACACCCACCCCCCCACCTCTGGCCTACGACCCAGTTCTTATATGCATAAATAAAAATAAATTTAAAAAACAACAACAACAAACCACCACCATCACTTGAAGTCCAATACCCAAAAGAACTTATTTTCCTCTTCTTAAGTAATCTCAACACCAGGCTTTTATTCTCTCTTATCCCATAAGAACGAGACCTCCAAATCCATCTACTTGTTTTCTATAAAACATTGTCGCTCACCACCACAATTACCCTAGATCATGTTATAAGACAATGTCACATGCAAGATCTCCTCCATTAACTATCATCTCTTCATTTATCCCCATCAACTCAACCAACTTTTCATGTAAATCAATATTTCCTTTAAGTCCACTCCTGGCTACACTTCACATCCAAACCTCAAGGTCTGTTTGGATTAGCATTCTTTCGTCACCATACTGACTGCCTGAATCACTATTCTTCTAGCCTTTCCCAAAGCCTCAGGGGCCCAGAGAACTCTGACTATAAGCAACCTTATCCATCTCCCATGCCCACTGTACTGGCTTTTCTGAGAATGTCAAGACATGAAAAAAGTGGACAAACATTGAGCTATACTATGCAATCCTTATCTTCACCACCACTATAACTGGATCTTCAAGAATGAAGGTCTAAAAATTTTAATTTAATGGACTAGAATTCATTGAGGTCTTGGGCACCGGTATTACCTCCCTCCCCCCAACTTCATTCTGGAGAGTTACAATATGCATCTCAGGGCATCATATAATATTTCAGCCCTAAAATTAATGACTCTTACCATGTCACTTATACCTCCAGTTCAACTAATTACTACCAAGGACAAATCCTTGACCTGTCCTGAATACCAAATGTGTGAATCCCATTCTCAATCTCTTCTCCTTTCATCTTTAATACCTTTCACCTCTAAGTTTATCAAACATAATCTTCTCCTCATTGAAAGCTCCTAGTCCCACAACCCTTTTCTAATGTCCCGGTCTATCACCCAGTTAGTCATTCTTTACCCTAAAGCCTGGACCATCTGGGTGAGTAATTCAATGATACTATCATGTGTAAACTTAATTCTCTCAGACCCATTCCTCTCTCATACCCAGTCTTCCTATGCCATCCTGGTTCAAGTAAAGCATTCTTTGAAGATTCCAGTGTATTAGTTTATCTACTCCAACTTTAAGGAAAAGCAAAACAGTAAAGCAAAGAAAATCCCTGAAATACTAGCATAACCTGAAGAGTAGCCTTAAGAGCACTGCAATGTATGTCATCAGCAATTCTTTTCTTTGTAGACTACCTCATGCTCTTCTTTCACTTCCTAAGCGTGCTATACTACTCCAAGCTCTCTAACTTTTATCCTATGATCCTCCTTTCTCCAATAACCCCACCAGTAAGGAGTAGCCCCCTCTCCAACACTAACCTTATCACTAAATTACTGTAACTCTTCCAGGTCCTCATTTCTTTAACTACACTCAAACTCTTCAGTTTCAACTTTTTTTTCTACTTCCAGCTATAAATAGCTCAATTTCTTGGTCTTCTGAACAATAAGCAAGCAAACATACACCTCACAGTTCTCTTCAACCCTACCTTCACTCAACTGATAGCATTAACGTCCCTGTGTGTTTTCATAAAAAACACTCTGAAAAAGTAATCTCTCCTAGACTTGTCCACTTTCCTCAATTCCCAATCATAACTTAACTCATTGCAACCTGGCCTCATCTCCTCTCCCTTCAACTATTCTTGCTAAGCCTCCCAATCATCTCTTTTAGTCTTTACTTGGTCAGTCCTACAGCATTTGACACTGCTGCCTACCCCTTTCTCAAAATTCTTCACACCCTACCTGTCAATGTTACCACTCTTCCATGATCTGTAACTATGTCAGCTTATTAGCTATCTCTTTTATTGGACCATCCCTCTCTATTAAATTCTTCAACACAGAGGGGTTACATGGGTCATCTCACCAATTCCTAACATTTTGACTTTTCTCAATATACTGAGAACTCTCAACTGTATGTCCAACAATTAAAAGGAGTATCTTTACAACTGCTTATTATATATAGTCACCATAACCCAAACTCAATATATTAATCAGAAATATCTATTTGTCTACATTGCTTCTGACAGCATAAAAGGGATTATCGGGCCTCCCTGGTGGCGCAGCGGTTAAGCGCTGCGCTGTGGAGCTGTTGGCAGCGGCAACGTGAGTTCAACGCCCGGCCGGGGAGAATCCCACATGGCGCGGCAGACCTCTCCTGCCTTGTCCGCTGCTCCCCTCAGCAGTGTATTTCTGATCTGCCTGTTCTGCTCCCCGCTCTGTCTCTGGTGAACCCTCTCACCGCCCCACACATCTGGCCTATACCCCAACTTGTATGTATAAATAAAAAATAAATCTAAAAAAATAAATAAATAAAAGGGATTATCACCCAATGATTCTCCCCTGCCAGAAGTCCTAATCAACCCCTTCTCCAGGGCCTCCCCCAAAAATGAAAAAAATGAATTTAATTATTCTCAGAAATGTCTCTAAACTACATTTCTTTGCTTTATTCCTACTGACACTGCCTTCATGTTTTTGAACAAACAGGTATAGCAATCAAATTGCTCTCTCATCAGTGACTCCTTTCTCTCCATTTCACCCTCTGTAAGAGTTTTACCTTGTTAAAAAACATTTTTTTAAAATAAATATAAAGGTAGTGTTTTATGTGTTTGTAAGTGCTAGGTGAGGCAGAATTACTATATTTACTATATATTTGGATATATTTACTATATCCAAATTTCTTGGATAGAGGGCTCTTTATAACGTGATCTCAATTTAATATTGTCTCTAATTATTCATCCCAGTAATGTTATATTTATATATGTAGGCATCTTCTCATTACATGAACAAAGTGACCCTCTCTGGATTCCATGGTTTTGCTTATTTTCTTCCCCTTGTCTAACTCATTCAATTCTCCAACCAGCTCAAAGTATCACCCATTTAATAAAGGCCACTCTTATTCTTTCAGTTATCAGCTTGAATTTATTCTTCCACAGCCCTATGTTCAGTTTATCACCTCAGCAGGACTATAAATGTCTTGAAGAAAAGGATCATGTATTCTCAAGCACAGTGCCCCAGTGCCCAACACAAAGAGACAATAAGTATACAACTACTTCAATGCTGTCTACATTGTCACCCTAAGCTCCTGTTCTATTTCCAACTTCAATGCACTTCTTGTCAGTCCCCAATATTCTTCATATGCTTTTCTCCATTCTTATAGCTAGGCCATAAAAGCCAGGCTTAGAAAAATAGCTAAAATTCTAGTTCACCTTAGCAAGTACTCAATAGGTAGCTAACTAGATAATACTCTGCTTTTAGAGTTTATGACAAAAGAAGCTATAGAAATGTGCTTCCATTAAAGTGTTTACTTTTATGAATAATTATTAAACAAGAGAAATAAAGCACATTTTATCTCTCAGTTTAGTTTATCTCAGTTTACCTCTTTGTGAAACTGAATAAGGCAAGTAAATGTACAGGTATAAATTATAGGCCTCTGCAGTCAACTAACATCTCCAGAAGTTTTTTCATAGTAATGGCACCCTTTCCCCATCACTACCATATATAGTAATATTTAATACTAGTATTTCTTCACTTTGTTCTCTAAATCTCAAAAGGGAACTTTACTCTTTTTTATAGTTACCTTTTACTGCATTGAATTCAATAACTTTACCACATTATTGAGGTCTTTTGAATGTTAATATACAACTAGTATAATCACCACATCTACTGATTAATCAAATTATTTCTCAACATTCAAATTCTAAAACATAAGCCCTACCCATACCTTTTTATCTGAAGTGATAAGCTTAAATGCTTCTGTTACTTGATGGACTGTGGCACCACCACCAACATCAAGAAAGTTGGCTGGAGTTCCTCCGTGGAGTTTTATTATATCCATTGTGGCCATAGCCAAACCAGCACCATTTACTATCAAGAGAGAAAAATGGGTTGTATAAAGCAACACAAAGAAAGTCCCTTAAGCATAGTCAATCCAAATCTAATGTGTGGTACCTAGACAGCCTATATTTCCATCTAGGCCAATGTAGTTGAGATCTGCCTTAGCTGCAGCTTTGTCCCTTTCATCTTCCTGGGTCCAGTCCTGTAGATCAAAGATTTTCTTCTGACGATAAGATGAATTAGAATCAAAATTGATCTTTGCATCCATACACAGCACTGTGAAGTAAAAAAAAGGAAAATGATCTTAATCTCAAGATATACAATAAACTATCTTTAATCAAAAGTTCTTTATGGAAAAAAACATTTTTGTTACTTATCAAAAGTATTTCAATTTATTTTCATAATGACTTCAAACTGTTTCCTGCAAAAGAATCCATTTTGATTACAACACTGGCAGGAAAAAGGGCTAGTCATTGTGGGCATTTCAGAAACCCAGTGACAGTAAAAGTATAAGCTATTTAAACGATTCCATTCAAATGCACTGCTTTTATATTATCCTGTTTTCAGAGCATTACTGGAAAAATATGTCTAAAACCCAGCTTGCAATTATTCAAACAATTAAACCAGCACAATTAAGAGAACTATTTCATTCTATACAATAGATACATTCCTTAAAAAAAAGAGTACACAAAGGAAATAATTCTAAATTTAATTGTCCTTAAATTACTGGTTTAAAGAATACAGTGGTAATTTTTCCCAAATTAATTTCTATCATGTCATATAGTAACTTAGTACCAAAAGAGATACTCTTTTAAAAAATATTTTTGAAACTTAAGGTGTACCTTAAAAGTGTAACCTATCAATCTGTATATGTTTATTAGCTATACAGCGGACATTTGTCTAAAGCCTTCATTCAAAATATATAAAGATATTGTGAGAAAGGTTTGATCAGAGTCTGAGTTTGGACTCTTGTAAAAATAAAAACCTCTCATTCATTCTAACAGCCTTTGTTACCTTCTGCAAGGACTATTGTTACAGCCTCCTAAAAGATAACCCTCCTCTAATCACTTCCTACTCCAACGCTGCCAATATATTACCTTTTACTAAAAATATCCCTGTCACATAACTGTGTCATACCTAAGAGCACAAGTTCTGTAGCTGATTGCTGAGGTTCACAGCTTATCTCCACCACTAGTCATGTATCCCTGGGCAAGTCACTTAACTTCTTTGTAATTAGGACCTATTATCCATATATACATACAATATATAATTTTAAATATATACATATTTATTATATGTACAATATATATTTACATGTTTTATCTATATTTATTATATAAATATGTGCATTATATATAAAAATGTATTTTTGTAAATAAATCTAAGAAGATACATAAATCCTACATAAAGTAAATAAGTCTTACTTAAAAAGATACAAATCAAAATTTACATATGTGAAAAGACAATGTATTCCTAGTTGGGAAAAACAACTAGGAAGATGTTAGCATTTCCCTATTCATGATTAATGAAATTCTAAAAAAATTTCAGTACTTATTTGTTCAAAAATGTGACAAAAAGATCTAAAGGTTACCTAACAATAGGAGACAGTAATTTGACATCCCAATGCCCATAGCAGGCTCATAGCTTCAGGGAATTTATGCTCATATGGGACGGTAAAGCAGTTTTCCTGAGTGAGTTACCTGCTTTCACAATATTTCTTAAGCATTCCTTGACTGTACACTAAAAGTAAAGTGTGAAACAGGGGCCTCCCTGGTGGCCTAGGGGTTAAGTTTCAATGGTATCACTGTGATGGCCTGAGTTCAATCCCGAGCCACGGAGCTAACCCACATATGGTGAAGCAGACCTCTCCTGTTTCACCCACTGCTCCCCACAGCAGTGTATTTCAGTAAATCCGCCTTTTCTTCCCCCCACTCCGTCTCTGGTTAGTTTACGTCAACTGAATTTGTAGTAATTTGTTACAGCAATCAAAAGAAACTAAAACTACCAAAGGACAGCAATGGAAAATTCTCAGTAGAAAAAAATACATCCAAGAAAACATGAAACATTCACAACACTACTTAATCAAATAATGAAAAACAAGACACTGTTTCCTGATTATAATTTTGATAGGGATTCAATTCAATTTAACAATAATTTTGGCAAAAGTAGACAACAAAATAAACAGTGTTGGCCTCCCTGATGGCACAGCGCTTAAGCGCTACGCTGTGGAGCTGTCAGCAGCTGCGACGCTAGTTCGACGCCCAGCCGGGTAGAATCCCACATGGTGTGACAGACCTCTCCTACCTTGCCCGCTGCTCCCCCCAGCAGTGTATTCCCGTCAATCTGCCTGTTCTGCTCCCCACTCTGTCTCTGGTGAACCCTCTCGCCGCCCCACGCCTCTGATCTGTGCCCCAGCTTGTATGCATAAATAAATAAATCTTTAAAAAAATATTAAAAAAATAATAATAAACACTTTATTAGAACAACTTTTCTGAAAATATGACAAAATCATCTCAAAATGTTATTACTCTGAACCAATAATCAATACTTATGTTAAAAATATTAATAATAGGGGCCTCCCTGGTGGTGCAGCGGTTAAGCACTGCGCTGTGGCGCTGTCGGCAGCGGTGACGTGAGCTCGAAGCCCAGCCGGGGAGATTCCCACATGGCACAGCAGACCTCTCCTGCCTCACCCGCTGCGCCCCTCAGCAGTGTATTTTTTTTTTAAAGATTTTATTTTATTTATACATACAAGTTGGGGTACAGGCCAGAGGCGTGGGGCGGCGAGAGGGTTCACCAGAGACAGAGTGGGGAGCAGAACAGGCAGATCAGAAGTACACTGCTGAGGGGAGCAGCGGGTGAGGCAGGAGAGGTCTGCCGCGCCATGTGGGATTCGATTCTCCCCGGCCAGGCGTTGAACTTGCGTCGCCGCTGCCACAGCTCCACAGCACAGCGCTCAACCGCTGTGCCACCGGGGAGGCACCCATCAGCAGTGTATTTCCGTTGATCTACCTGTTCTGCTCCCCACTCTGTCTCTGGTGAACCCTCTCGCCCCCACGCCTCTGGCCTGTACCCCAGCTTGTATGCATAAATAAATCTCTTTAAAAAAAAGAAAAAAATTAATAATAAAAACATAATATTATTGACCCCAAAATTCTACTTCTACAAATCTATCTGAAAGATGATATGCCAAAGATTTTATAAAAAGTTTTAAAACCTTTAAAATTCTTTGAAAAATATTTAACATGAAAAAATTAACATGAAAATAGTTTAAAAAGGGCAGATATAAATTTAATGGACAATTTCCCAATTACAGAAAACATTAACTACATAAAATATTAAAAGGGCATTGTGTAATGAGATTACAGCTTTTCTCCTACCTATCTGTATTTTCTAACACCTTACAAATTTTCTATGATTAATATACAGTGTTCTTAATAAAAAAAATAACTATTTTAAACCAATATAAATGCATACAAAGAAAAGAAATATTGAACACAGAGAAAACTTATTAAGAAATTTAGTGAAAAAATATGGCTATAGAATTAATTCACAAGTGAAAAGAATTCAGGGGTATTTCTTTCAGTGTTACTAAGTTACATAATCAAAAAAGATCTGTCTCATAAAGATAACCCTCCTTCACTGTACATTTGTTTTAAAATGTATACAAGCTATAGCTCTTTAAATATGTAATTACTTTTAGTTTTATAAACTACCTCTATTATCACAAGAGATTTCCTCATTTTTCTTTATCCAACTATATAAATGATCAACCAAAAATTGATTTTTATAATAAAAAATACAAATTAGTCAAATAAATTACAGCAGTAGAAGCAGTTAATATAAAATATCAAGAGAAAATTAGATTATAATAAAGCAACTTATATTTTAAAGAAAAACTGCATGGAAGACATGACTAGAATCTGATTTACTTTTAAAAAGACGAAAAAGAAGAGATGTGACAGTGACAAGTTAATCCTATTTCTCTTGTGACTAAATATATTAAAGGTACTCTTTGTACAAGCAAAAGAAACAATAACCAAGATGAAGAGACACCCCACAGATTGGGAGAAAATATTTGCACTCCATAAAACTGGTAAGGGGCTGATATCAAAGATCTATAAAGAGCTTATACAACTCAACAAAATAAAGAATCCAGCCAAAAAGTGGGCAGAAGAGCTAAAAAAAGACACTTCTCCAAAGAGGAGATGAGGTGGCCAACAGGCATATGAAAAAATGCTCAACATCACTTATAATCAGGGAAATGCAAATCAACCCACAATGAGATATCACCTCACACCAATAAGAATGGCCCACATTAAAAAAAAAAAAAAAAAACTGACAACACCAACAAAAGCTGGCAAGAATGTAGAGAGAAAGGAACCCTCTGACATTGCTGGTGGGAATGCAAACTGGTCCAACCACTTATGGAAAGCTGTGTGGAGGACCCTCAAATTACTAAAAATCGATCTACCATATGACCCAGCAATTCCACTCCTAGGAATATACCTAAAGGACACAAAAACATTAATTCAAAAAGATACTTGCATTCCTATGTTCATCACAGCACTATTTACAATAGTTAAAATATGGAAACAACTTAAACGCCCCAAACCAGATGACTGGATCAAGAAGATGTGTTATATATACACAATGGAATACTATACAGTAATCAAAAAAAGATAAACTTATGCCATTTACAGCAACATGGATGGAGCTGCAAGGGATTATGCTCTGTGAATTAAGTCAGAAGGAAAAAAAAATACCGGATGATTTCACTTATAGGAGGAACATAGGGAAACCATATAAGGGATCAGGAAAAAAACAAAACAAAACTATAAACTGGAGACATTCATCAGGAAATGGGGAAGGAAAGGGATCAAAACAGGAGGGAAGAGCACAAGAATCTTATGGTGGTGGTTCACGGGTATCTTGGTGACAGTAGTTTTATGGGGACAACACCTGAGAGGAGAAATCAAACATTGTATAAAAAAGAACATGATGTAAAAACATATAAACAAATTTTAAAAAATACAAACGGGGGAAAAAAGTAAATCAAGGAGATTTTAGAGAAAATTGTTTATTGAAATCACATTGTGAGAAGTATCATATTTTCATGCTAATGAAAGATATTTATGTTTTGGGAATATCTCTCCTATAATTTCTTCTTTAGACCCATAAACATACTCATCATAAGATGTTATTATGTTTTGCAAAAAATCCAAATAATGTTTGGAATGGTGCTAACAAGTAAAGAGAACAAAAGTGAAGAAAAGCCTTTTTTAAATTAAACTTATTATCTCCTCCTTCCTCTTAAAAAAATAAAATAAATTATGTTCCAGTCAATTGCTCTTTTGTACAATAAAGATCCCTGATATTTCTAAGGTATAAACACTTCTAGAGATTGAGATTCTCCAAAACTACAGCCATATACTCTACTCATACTGTATCAGATACTCAAATCCAGCAATGGTCAAAAACCTTCCTGCAATGATAAAAATCTTCTATATGTGTGGTGTTCCATACAGTAGCCACATGTGGCTTCTACTGAGTATTTGAAATGCAACCTAAGAAAAGAACATTATAATCATATCATTTTAATTACCACATGTGGCTGGTGGCTACCAGTTTAGATTTTAACCTCTCCATGTGATATATATATATATCAAGGTTTCTGTTTTAACAAGTCTTTTAGTATTTGTTCATATTCATTCCATTCACTATAAAATAAGCTTCTACATAGCAAGGAGCTCAATTCCTTATGAGTTTAACTTCCTTGCTGAAGTACACAATAAGCAGGCAAACACACAAATATATAATCAATGTTTAATAAAGAAAGATACTTTACCAGCTCCATCTGAATCTTCTACCATTGGATTTATTTCTACCATGGTTGCATCATATTTCAGAAAAAGGTTGTATAGCTTGACCATGTTTTCTGCTGCAGAATCCACAAGATTAGGTGGAAATCCCATCTTCTGTGCAAGCTGAAAGCAATTTGCCTATTTATTACAGGTATGTTGCAGATGCCCAATTAATATTAAATCACTGAAATAACAAGTCTCGTGGTTTATAATTTAAATAAGCATGAATCATTTGTATCAAACATTTATCAATAAAATGGCAGCTACTACTAGTAAATGATTAAACAAAACTTATTATTCTAAATTTTCACAAGGCAGGTAGTATGACCACTTTCCAAACAAAAAGCAGATTCAGGGAGGTCAAGTGACTTGCTCTTCACCTATATACCAGTTCCATTGTTTATCCTTTAGCTTCCTACTGCCTCTAAGCCTATAGCCAACCTGAATTGAAAGAGGTGGGTTATATTTTATTAACACTGTATAAAAGCTGGAATGACAACCCCAATAGTTGAAGCAATGACCCAAATATTAAGTCACCCTATTTTACTTCTTGGGTAATTTATGAAGAATGCATACCAAACAATAAGGGACACATCCAGTCAAAGAAGTATTATCTCATTATTCAAAAATCTAATGAACACTTAATATATGGTAGACCCCAAAGATACAAATACTTAAGTTTCTAATCTAGTAAAAAAGTTCAGCCTTGAACAGATTCTTAACTAGATATATTTATAAAGCTTTTTAAAAAATACATATATACCAAGGTCCTAACCCAGAAGTTTTGTTTCATCATGAATCCATAATTTTTAAAGGTCCATAGCAATTATGAACCACTTTTGATGCTCAAGACACTATGAAGTTTTTCCTTCTTTTCCAGTTGCTACCTAAGGTTGCAATACATTTGCTTTTCAATAACAGAAAATCTCTAATTGGATGAATACTATATTTGCAAAAAATCAAATTCCAATTAAGTGGATGACCAAGCTAAGAAATGTGATTTTTGGTAAGACAGTTCAAAGAATAATATGAAATAAAGTACTATTTTATTAAAAAAGATTTTCATTGGGTTAAAATTCACTATTTTAAATTTAAACATCTGAGAAATGCAACATAATTCTGACCAACCCACTATGACATTAACTTGCCAAGCACTGTGATAGGTACTATTTCTGTTCATCACTCAATAATCTATCTTTGTAGATAATTCCCTCTAGATTCCCTGAAAATTAAGTATTTTCTTTTTCATCTAAATCTAACTGCTCTACTGTACTTCAATATCTCAAGCTTATTTTGACATGCTTTCCCATTAACAGTTATTTATTTCATTCAAAGTTTCATATGCAAACTTTTTCTTTTTAATGGGCCGTTTTTTTTATATATCTAAACTGAACAATTAAATCCAATAGTAGTATTACAAACATTACCGAGCAATTCTCACATGCTATACTGTTAGGTTCCATGGTTGGGTTTTATTTTGTTTTGTTGTGTTGTGTTGTGTTTGGGGAAGAAGGGAAAAGTAGAAGAGAAGGATTATACAAGAAAGACAGTACAGAAATCTAGTGTATTGTGCGTAAACATGCACAGAAAGTCCACAGCTTTTTTCAGATACTTAAAAGCATCTATTAACCACTAACCCCAAAATAAAATCACTAAGTTAACAAGAATATATAAGACAGTAACCTCATGATTCCTTTCAACTTAAAGAAAATAAATGAGACACGAACATGTTAAACGCCACGATGGGGATGTAAAATCTATACTATGAGAAAAAAGGATAACCACACTAGTTTCTTTAACAAATAAAAGAAAAAGGATGGAGAGAATGAAAGGGCATCTATAAATTAGAAAAAGACATTAATGTATAAATAAGAAATGAAACATATTAACCAACAGCAATGAAAGATCTCACATGGATCCTAACTCACACTGTAAAGGAACATAAAAAACCTGAACTAGTTAAGGAATTTGAATGACTAGGTGAGTAATAAGAAGAAATTATTGTCAGCTGTATTAGGAATGGCAATGGTATAGTGGTTGTTTTATAAAGAGCCTTATCTTTTAAATACATATATTGATATGTTTATGGAGGATATGAATGAAAATATTGTAGATACCTCTGAAAATTTTTATTTCAAGCAAGATATTGACACTTGAAAAAATTTTAGCTTTTGTCAATCACCTTGAATGTAAAAGTTAATTCTCTTTAAGTATTATAATTATCCAATCAAAAGATACAAACTTTTCGGAATAAACATACCTTTACAGCTTGCTCCTTTTTAATGCCTTCTACAATATCTACAGGTTCTTTAACAATGGCCTCAGGAGTCTCAGCAGCAACATCTTCAATGTTGACACCACCCTGAGAACTTCCTATTAACACAGGACCCTAGCAAGAGGGGAAACAGCCAAAACACCTGGGTTTTTATCTTGCACCCGTCAATATAAAAAATTTTAGACTATTTGTGCACACTATCAGACACATGCAGCTATCTCTCCCCACTTCTGTTTTTAAATTTCCTTAAGAATTTATTTTCATGTCTCCTACATTGTGCCCCCTTATCAGTGCTCAGATGAAATAGAAAAAGGTGAAAAGGAAGATGATAATAATGGCTCACCTGCAAGATAAAGACTAAAAATATACACAAAACTTATACCAAATAAGTTAATATAAACATATGTGAAATATACTCTATGTATTTCTCATAAGACCTGAGGATCATTAAAGTATTATTTAAAAAAACATTAGAGGGCCTCCCTGGTGGCACATCGGTTAGGCGCTGTACTGTGGAGCTGTTGGCAGCAGAGACATGAGTACCACACCCAGCCGGGCAGACTCCCACAAGGCGCAGCAGACATCTCCTGCCTCACCCGCTGCTCCCCTCAGCAGTGTGTTTCTGGCGATCTGCCTGTTCTGCTCCCCACTCTGTCTCTGGTGAACCCTGTCGCCGCCCCGCACCTCTGATCTGTGCCCCAGCTTGTATGCATAAATGAATAAATCTTTAAAATAAATAAATAAAAAATAAAAACATTAGAAAATCATAAAAACAGATTACTGATATTTAAAAGGAAAAGTCTAATGAATAAAGTTCCAGATTTTAGAAGCTCTAGTCCCACTGTAAAAAAAAAAAATAAAGCTACCCTACTTTGAATAAATAGTTCTGGTTTTTAACATGAACTATTTAAGAAGGTAAACTATAAATACTAAATAATTAAAGTTACTAACTTTTAAGTCCTCCAAAATCAATCAAGGAAAAAAACAAAACAAATGAAGAGATTTGCTAATTTACGGGCAAAACTGTACATAATTTTAGTATGCAAAAACATTGTAAATCCATACTACTAAAGATTATTTAATGGCACAGGAAATTACCTCAGTAGTGTTATATATGGAAAAATGATGTAAAACCTTAGATTCTATTCTCAATTGTGCTTTTTTTAAACAAACTGTGCTTAAATGTGTGCCCACCCAAGAGTCACAAAAACAAAAAAGTGATGTGGGAAATAAAATATTAAATGTTAAGACTTTGTTATTTTATGTGTCACTATTTTCCAAAAATTTTTTTTACAATGAATATGTTATTCTTAACACATTGTATGCGGGAAACGTATTTATACGTTTTACGTTGACTGGGAGTAGAGAGTGGGACACATATTAATACTTTTTTTATAGACTAGCGGTAGAATGCAGGTAACGTATAAATATGTTTATTTTTATACCTAAAAAAATTAGCAAAAATGGCCCGCGCCACCTGTTAGCACGCGATAAAAACTACCCACAAACAATGTGTTAATACAGGAAAAAAAAGGTTTTGACTTTCATGAAAACAAGAAACCTAAAGACTAATTTCATTTCTCTATTCCAGCACTAGTATTTTGAGTAACAAACTCATTCGAAGGTATAATGCAAAGGAAGAATACATATTCATTACTGTTTACAGAATGAAATAGTCCTTCAAATGCTCAAAATAAGGCAATAGCTAAAAGAAAATAATCTTTTCCTCTTAAGAGAGCTAAATGCTTTTTAGGTGAAAAAATGATTTAAAAACAAACAAAAAACACTGACCGTCAAGGAGAAAAATAGGGTGGCTAAAGAACAGATAAGTGGGAAATTTATGTTTCCCTGCACATATTTGTAATTTTTAAATTTTGTACCATGTGATTGGATTCCAGTATACATGTGTAGTAAATAAATAATAATAGATGTGTAGTAAATAAATAATTTGGCTGACCTTTGTCCCCAGTGTCTGGGAGGTAACCATGAAACCCTCTACTATACTACATCTCAGAGTTAATGATACCAAAGTGACTCACAAGGGGCTCTCTATATAGTTAATATAAGAAATGACTCAAGCAGGCACTGGTCAGCCAGAGACACCATCAATATGAGTAGACAGCTGGAACTTTGACTCTTTTATCAGCCCACCCTCCTCGGAGGAGTGGGACCTGGAAATTGAGTTCAAGCGGTGGCTAATGAGTCAACCAATTGTGCCAACTTAATAAAACAAAAACAAACAAAAAGCTCTGCCTAAAGCTTTAATTCAACAAAAAATGACCTTTATTTCCTAAAGAGCTTACAGTTGTTTAATAGGGACCCGCCCACAAGGATGGATAAAAAAGTTAGTTTTATCTCAAAAAGCAACACCAGTCAACTCCAAATTTGTCTACCACATTAAAATTAAAGAACATTATGTGTTTGGCCAAATAGTTTTACTACCAGTAGTTTTACTGCCAGTACTACAGGATTTTTAGTCTGCATTATTTCAACTTTTGCAAATGAAATAAACCAGTTTTTCCTTAACAAGACTCAAACAGTTTTTTGAAAATACTCTTAAAATGAACTTAAATTTGATCCTTCTCCCTAATGCCTTAATACATCTTTAATAAAACATATATTCAGAGTTATATGCATATCCTTAATAAACACCCTTGCTTTGCCACATCAGCTCTATTCAAAATGAGTTCTTCTGAATGGACATTATAGGACTCATACCTCAATGTTTTTGTCCAGGCATAACATACCTTGTTTCTGGTTACAGCAAAAAGCACAAACATAATAACTAACAAAATGACACATGTTAATATGTAATAATAAGAAAAAATACATATAGTGAAAATGGCATAATTTTTACAAATGTATGTAATATATAAAGGTTATGGGGCATGGGACTTCCTAAAATCTACCATAGAGAATCCTACAGAGGAAAAGATACCGCTTATGAATAAGACTTTTTTCATCTTATATTCTGAGTGGATTTTTACTACCACCTAGTGTTACACCTTAAGAAATACTTTTTTAAAAAATTAAAAATTAATATCATGCAAATATTACTAGAAGATTTAATTAACTGTAAGAAAAAAATTCCAGTATATAAAATAGTTATTTACTAAGGCTGTTTTATTTGAGAAAACTATTTTCATGATCCTTAAAATTCTGTTACATTACTAATTGAGTAATTAGTAATGCTCTACATCAAATCCTTATCAGGTCTTCCAAGTATGTACACAGCTTGTGTCAAAAGACAAGCTAGTTACCACACAGATTCAGTTTATAAAACTTAGATAATGCACTCAAAAAGCAAGAGAATTACAGTATAAAGTAATTACCCATGCTCTCTCCAAGCACCTGGTCTATAAAAGGATTTCTCTTTACCTAAGATCTTTAAGTTCACAGCTAGTCGTGCAAAGGTCACAGCCCTTAGAGTCATGGTGTTTACCTATAAAACCAATCCTTGAAAACTGACCATTGATCTGAGGCATCCAAGAGGGAGGGTGAGAGGAACAGAGATGGGAGTGGGGTAATAAGGGGGTGGGAGAGAGCACAATGGATTATGGCAGAGGACTATGGGTGCTTTGGTGGTGAGCTCACCTAAAGGGAGCAAGCCTATGTTGTCAAAATATTAACAAAGATATAAAACAATGCTATCATTACCACTGTTTATTAAAAAAATTAATTTAAAATAGAATCATATTGTTTGCTATTGAATATCACCCTTCAACTTACCAATAGCAAATCATCTAGTGAGACAAACCCCAAGCTATAAAAATATACCAAGAGGTTGAAAAAGAAAAAGATGAAGCCAGGGAAATACATTGTCTCAGTGTTTTCACTTTCTCTTTGATTAGAATATTTTACTATACTAACAATTATTTTTTTCAGTCTATAGAATATAGAGATGAATCAGAGATGATTTTAGTTGCTTTTACCAAATTAAAAATTTGGAAATCCTATGGAATTTATTTCAGTAGGGTTCTGCCGATTACAATTTCTGCCACAATGTAATATATCAAATGTTATGGCATTAGCCATGTTATTTTAAAAGACACAAAAATAAATACTGTATTCACAACCTATATAAATAGATTATGCATTGTATCTTTATCTTTCCCATACAAATAAAAGTGATAATCAATTCATGAAATTAAATTCAATAAATTCATCCTAAATGTAAACTGTCTACAACTGCTCACCTGAAATGACCTTTCCATTGTTATTGCAAAGTAGTATTCTCTTCTGGGATATCTTCGCTCACAAACCAGTACCTTATTGCATATTCTGCCCTTTTCTCCAGTTTGCTTGGTAAATAACTTTTTCCCAATCATTTGTGAAGAAACAGCTTTTGCTTCTTCTGGACTAAAATAAGAAAAAAAACTCAAGTCCTTTTCACCTCCAACTGAGAAAAACACAATAGCCAAAATCTTATCTCACCTAATATTTAAATTTCAATATTTTTATCAATTCAATGTTTTATCAACTACATGGTTTTTTTTTTAATGACATTTTTTTTCTTTAAAAAAAAAAACACGACTTACGAGAAAACTATCTTCACTCCTCCTTTGAGGCCGCTTTCAAATGTTCCTTTTCCTCTGCCACCAGCTAAGACCTGTGCCTTAATGACACAATCTTTTGAACCTAAAAGAAAAACATTTCTGTTAGCTAAGAAACATAGAGCAGCATGCAAGACACAGTATGTTGGGGCCTCCCTGGTGGCTCAATGGGTTAAGCGCAGCACTATGAAGCTACCTAGAGCCACTGCAGCATGAGCTTCATACCTGGCCAGGGAGCTTCCCACACAGCGCATCAGACCTCTCCTGCCTCACCCACTGCTCCCCTTAGCAGTGTCTGTCAGTCGATCTGCCTGTTCTGCTCCCCACTCTCTCTCTGGTGAATCCTCTCACCACCCCATACTTCTGGCCTACACCCCAGGTTGCATGCATAAATAAATAAATAAATCTTTAAAAAAAAAAGACACAGTATGTTGTTATTAAGCATACATACTAAGTGGTGTTATTAAAGATAACAAAATCCCATCTATCCACAATGTTAAAAAGTGAGCCATTCCATGTAGATTTTAGATTTAGATTACTAAAACATTTACCATCGACAACTTTAAAATATTACCTAACCATATTAAACCATTTTACTGTTCCTTCACATTTTAAATGTCTAGTACTTTGGAAGGTATAAAAAGTGTAAAACTGAGACTGGAATGTCTTCTTAATATTTTCCTTCCTTGCTATTCACATGTAAACTTGCTATCCTATAAAAATTTGAGTTATAAATGCTACTTTCAGCAGAAATATATCATGAGTCAGGGGGAAAGTGCCAGTACTAATACCAATTTATACTGCTCCACTAATAAAGTCTTGGGTTTTTTGTTCTTTTTTTATAAAGCTATTTTTTTTTATATAAAGATTTATTTATTTACGCATTCAAGGTGGGGTACAGGCCAGAGGCGTGGGGAGGAGAGAGCACGCACCAGAGACAGAGCAGGGAGCAGAGCAGGCAGATCTGTGGAAATACACTGCTGAGGGGAGCAGCAGGAGAGGCAGGAGAGGTCTGCCATGCCATGTGGGAATCTCCCCAGCCGGGTGTCAAACTCACTTGCGTTGCTGCTGCCAACAGCTCCACAGTGCAGCACCTAACTGCTGCGCCACCAGGGAGGCCATAAAGTCTTGTTAATACACATTCTTAAGGCATACTGTTGTAAGGAATCTCAGGTTTATCAAGATTTCAGCAATAAGATTTGTAAGTCTTAAAAATATGTTTTCTAATAAATATTCTGAAATTTTCTTCAACAGGTAGACTGATCTGTCTTCTTCCTATTTCCAATTTGCTAGGAAAAGTCAGCAAACTAGCTGTTCAGCCTAGGTGCAACTGATCATTCATGACCCAGGGCAGTACCTCTTAAAGGGGCACTATTTTGCCTCCTTAATTTGACTCTCATAGTGTTTTACACATACAAGCAGTGCAACACCGATTTTACTTTATAGCAAAGTAATTCATCATTAAGATCAGGTTTAAGAGCACCACCTTACGCATTACCCCTAGTAGAAAGCAATCCCTGGGATAAAACAACCACTCCATAAACATGTATCTGAACAGACTAAGACCGGTACTATACTACTGGGGAAAAGTCATGCGCTAAAGTGTTCATCAAGCATATAAACCAACCAAATCAAAGAGGTAGCAAATGCACATTTATGATCAAATAAAAATGACCAAAAGTTTACATTTAAAGAATTATTACAAAACAATGTCCAGAAAATTAATGATATAAATGCATCTACATTGGAAATGCAGACACTTAAGTCAAAAGAAGTTAGAGAAGGCAATGTCAAAAAAAAAAAAGAAAAAGAAAAACGTTCTCATAATCACATCCATATTGGTTCAATCTTCAAATTTATCCAGAATCTTGACCACTCCTCTTCACATCCATTTTGGATCCTGGCCCCAGCCTCCATTATATCTCACCTAAAATTACCCTTGCTCCCAACAGAATATTCTCAAAGCAGCAACCAAAGAGAGTACATCACTCCTCTACTTAAAATCCTGCGCTGAATGTCCATTTTACTCAGAGTAAGTCACAATGTCCTCTAAAGAGAATAACTACAGCCCAATATTTAAATGTAATATAAAAGCAGTCAATATTTAAAACTGGTGCTTTCCTAGGCGAAATTCAAACATTTCTATTAAGTAACAGTAATAAGCTCTAACTTTTCAAAAATATTTTATAAGACAAAAGGTTTTTCTGCAAAATATCAACTTCTTTTCTCTAGAAATATACACTCCTTCAGGCCAGAAATTATTTTTCAAAAGTTCCTTCAAAAAAAAGCCCTTCACAACAAAAGAAAACTCAATAGAAAAAAATTACCCAAATATAGTCTCTATCAACACAAGGAGGAATTAGAAGTCTGAGGAGAACAACTGATTGAAACAAAGATTTATTCAATTCCATTAATTCATTCAACAATATATCTACATGCCAGATACTGTGCTGGAACAATACATAACAATAATGAGCAAAAGAAGCCTATTACTGCCCTTATACAGCTTATAATCTTAATGGATATGGTCCTTTGTTCTAGTCACAAAGATCTTTTACGGATGCCAAGACAGTCTTTAAAAATATTGACCACCACTTCTAACTTTAGTCATTGACAGACATGTTAAGTCTGATATATAGTCATCTAGTAAAATGCTGGAAAGAAGAAAAAAGAAGGCAAAGTACTATTGTAGACCATTAGAAATATTTCTCCAGGCTAACATTCATTAATGGCAACCTTTGCATATTTTTAATCAACCAAAAAGAAATTCTGCCTTAATCATACTAGAATTCAAACTATAATTCTGCAGTTCTACAATAAGTTCTATAGTGCTAGTTCTACAATAAGGAAATTATTTAAAAACAAAACAAACGAAAAAGCCTCTGCCAAATGAATTACTGAACTCTTTCCTTGAACTATAGCTATGAGAGATGGCAATCTTCTCTTAGAATGAACCCCAAATCATACTACTTCATTTTTCTGTGCTAAACAACCATCCCTTTAATAATCCATTCCTAAAACTTATCAGCAATATTCAAACACACCAACCTTCATTTTGTGAACACATGTGATCTTTAAATTAGAATCAAATGTCTTTTCAACCATTCTTCTATCACTAACTTTATTTACTGTAGGTAAAACTTGCCTCTTGCCTCTACAACAGAGCTTCCCAACTTAGCTCACATCATGACACACATAGAAAATGACAGTATTTGTAGGGACTACTGGGAAAAGAAGCCAGAGCCATTTCCAGAATCACTAATATAGAGACCAGTGACCGCATGCTAACTCAGTTTCTCCTGCCACCCCCAGGACTGAGAGGAAGCAACAGTTTGTATACCTGTAATGCATTTATGGCCTAGTATATCAGTTAGTAAGGTAAAAGTTTTGATAAATGGGAATTTCATTTTGTTAATTTTCCTGTAACTCTAAAAGCAAAAATCACCCTGAGGTAGCCAAAATCTACACTAGGAATTGCTAGCCAGGTAGAGAGAATGGAGAGTATTTTTAAAGACTTCATACCACATCTTCTACAATCAGATGCCATAAGAGGTATCTTCTGATATTAATAACGCACCACAAGATAAAATGTCCTCAATGTCTTCATAGCAGTTATGAAATGTCTGTTAGAAAGCCAATATTTCTACTCTAGATTTAAAAATCCTCATTAGTCATTAATCCTACCCCTATATTATAATCATAACTGCAGAGTTCTGGACAAGAACATACTTTGTAGAGGAACAAAATACTTTTTGTTCTAAGAGGCTCAGTCAGAGCTGCTTATCTGCTCCTTAATATTTCTAAGTCCTGGTCCCAAAGAATTTGTTACAAATATTCTTAGTTTTAGTACATCCTGCTCGTATTAACTATTCTTTCTCCCATAGCTAAGAATCATGAAAGATTTTTACAGTGAGTGTGGAAATCAGAGTATCAAAAATGAAAGAACAAAGACAAAAATAAGAAATTTGTTCTTAAGGACAGAAGGGTAGAATAAGAAAACCTTATAGGTTCTCAATTACATTTTCCCAAGTTTTCCTTCCTTCTTAACTGAGTCTTGTTCAGAAATTAAAGTTTGGGTCAAATAAATAAGAGGGAATCTCAAAGAGACAGTTAATAAAAGTAGCCTAAGCAAGAAGTACCACGGAAATACAAAGTACAATCAGTTTTCTTTAAACCTCGACCCTGAAGAGCCTCTAACATCTGATGTTTCAAAGGTAAAAATGAGGTACATCTCTTATCATGCACATGGTCACTATTCAATAACAAAATTTTCACGAAAATTACAAACTTACATGAAACTTTCACTGAACAAAAGAAGTTTATTATATTAAAAAATGTTTTTATGTTAAGGGAAAAAATGAAAATGAACAATCATGCTTCCAAGAAACAAAGTCATGGCCCTCAAATTCAAAAACATAGCTTATGGCATACAACAATTTTCTGAATTGGTACATGCCCTCACTTTTGAAAGGAAATCCCATTCTAGAAACAAGTAAGTGTAAACTGAGATGAAAATAAATTTTTAGACATTTTTAAATATTCATTACCTCCCTTGAAAAACTAAAAGCACATTTAAGTCATGTTAATCAAATGCATATACAAAAAGAAATGAATTAGGGTCTCCCTGGTGCGCAACAGGTTAAGGGCAGCGCTGCGGAGCTGTCGACAGCTGCAGCGCAAGTTTGATGCCTGCCAAGGAGATTCCCACATGGCATGGCAGACCTCTCCTGCCTGGCCTGCTGCTCCCCTCAGCAGTGTATTTCAGTTGATCTGCCTGTTCTGCTCCCCACTCTGACTCTGGTGAACCCTCTCACTGTACCCCAGCTTGTATGCATAAATAAATAAAATCTTTAAAAAAAAAAAAGGAGATGAATTATACTAACTTACATAAAATTGGTGGGATTTTAAATACTGCTAGAAAAGAAAATTCCATATATACCTCGTACGCTACTCATTATTATATTCACATATTAAGCCCTTAAAAATGTGAACTAGGGCCTCCCTGGTGGCACAACAAGTTAAGTCTCAGCACTATGAAGCTACTGTCAGCCACTGAAGCATGACTTTGATCCCCAGCCAGGGAGATTCCCATATGGCACAGCAGACCTCTCCTGTCTCACCCACTGCTCCCCTCAGCAGTGTATTTCAGTCTATCTGCCTGTTCTGCTTTCCATTCCGTCTCTGGTGAATCCTCTTACCACCCCATACCTCTGGCCCACACCCCAGTTCTTGTATGCATAAATGAATAAATCTTTTTTTAAAAAAAATGTGAACTAAAGCATATTTTCTAAAGTCAAAATTAATTTTTTAGTTGCGATTAGTACAAATTCAAATTAATAAAAAATATTAAAGTTTTTCTTATTAATAAAAGAATTTACTAATAAGCACAGGAAACTACTTAATTCACTTAACAAATATTAATATTTACTGTTTACCTACTTAAGTGTCAAGCACTCTTGTAAGAGTTTCAGATATGTTAGTGAATAAGTAAGAAACTCTACCCTCATGGAGCTTACATTCTAGCACTCAATTTTTTCTCCTCTCTTTGGTTCCAAATTTTTCATGTCAAAAAAAGTGGAGGTAGGGGAATACTGAGCCTCTCTTTACAACAACATAAACAGCTAATATTTTCCCTCATCATTTCCCTGAAGAATCATCACAGTCACCACCCTTTCAAGCTACCAAGCAATAAACAGAATTTCCTTACCCACAGTTATAGTCCAACTAAAAGTAAGACTTGGCTTCTCAATGCCAATATACTTAATTCCTATGTTACAAATACTATAGAAGCTCACAGTAATCTCATAAAATTTAGAATGTTAATAAAGTTCTGCCTTCTCTTTTACATCAGTAAAAAATTTTTTTAAATAAAAGCTAAAAGTTATTAAACAAAAAGTAAAGTACACATTTTACCAAAATTTCTATCAGAGTTCCTGGGAAAGATTAAGCTTTCTTAATACAGTACCTAATTTTTTGGCAATTGCATAAGCTTCATCTGGTGACTGAGCTACATATCCTTTGGGAACAGAGACTCCAGCTTCTTGCAACAATTCCATACTCATGTATTCATGTAGTGAGATATTTCTTTGCTGTTGTCGCTGTACTTGAAATCCATGGTTGTCAAATAATCCAGAACTTCTCAGAACCTAAAGAAATTGGGGAAATAATTATATGTGACAGTGACTTGGCAGTTATTCTTGTTTAAAACACCTTCTCAAAACAGTTTCTATAAAATACTTATTTCTTCCCAACTACAACAGAACTGTTACATTAAATCATGAAAATATTCAAAGTATCTTATTTAAAACATAAGGCTGAAAATTAATCTGCACACTAAATATCAAATATAACCCTTGTAGTTTTAACTATTTCCTCACCTCTAGTCCTTATGTTTCATAAGTCTTCTTCACTATATCTTCAATGACCTACAGAGCATTTCTACCTCGCTGCCAAATTCAGCCACTGGGAAACCAATCTCTTTTTTTTTCATTAAAGCAAAACTCATTCCCAACTTTCTTCTTTTCACCATTCCTCCAGCACCTAATAAATTCCCTAGCACTACATATGTGATAATTGAATGATTCAAACTGATTCAGACACTTAAGACTCAAAACTCTGGCTTCATCTGTAGTGGCCATTGTGGTGTGCCGCCTAGATACCCCCTTCAGGCCCAAGGCATCCAGAGCCCCAGCTGATGGGCATGCTGGCTGCTGACAGCTCTTGGCCGAGTCCTCTCATTGGAGCCTTCTTGCCCAATATCATACCTTATCATGAGGCTAAGGAGGGATATAAAGACCTGGCACCTCATCCCAATTTGGTTTAATTCAGAAGGATCATCCCAGTTCCAGGTCTCCCATAAGAATGGAAACTGCACCACAGATCTACTTCTCCCTCAACACAATCCATCTTCCTTCACTCTCCCAGAGGTGTTGAACCAGAAATCACTTTCCAGACTTCCTCCAATAAATTCTCCACCTATAGCCTATAAATATCATCTAGAAGATGATTCTGCCAAATCATTGTTAATGTACTCCTTCTAAATTATTCTTGTAACAGGTACCCACTTTGCAAACCCAGTTCACAACCAAATTGCAAAAGCTTCTAAAAAAGCATTGCCAACTACAAACTCTTCCCCTTTTCAATCTATCTAGAATCACTCTCACCTACAGAATCAGAATCTCTGGTCTGGGTCTCAGGAAATCTGCATTCTTATCATGTCATCTGGCTGATTCTTAAGCACCTTACAGTTTGAGAACCACACATAATAGCAACTTATTTCTGATTCATGTGATAAACTAAAATCCTATATAACACTGTTCACCCTGTTAGCTCAACTCCCTGATTAGAGTGTTACTTCAATATTAAAAGCCAGCAACCTCCCAAACTGGGTAGTATAATTTACCTTCTGAAATGCCATTCCTGGGTCTATCAAAGATTGCTTAGTCTACCAAAAGGCATATGTAAAAATGTTTACAGCATGCTTATTCATAGTAGACAAAAAAATGGAAATGACTCAATTGCCCATCAAAAGAAAATACATTGTGGTATGTTCATAATAGGATACTACAGAGCAATTGTTTAAAGAGTACAGCTCACAAAACAATGGATGAATCTCAGAAACATTAATTTTAAAGGAAAGAAGCAAGAGACAAAAATACATATTTACATGACTTCTTTTTATATAGTTCAAAATCAGTCAATACTTTTTTTGGCAATACAAGTCAGAATTAGAGATTACCTTCTGTTGAGGAGTACTGATAAGGAGAGAGGGCATAAGACTTCTGAGAGCTAAAAACATGCATCCTGATCAGAACTGTGGCACACAAATACATACACACATAAAAATTAATCCAATGACCCACTTAAGTTGTACATTTTACTGTGTAAGTTATGTATCAAAATAATAATAAAAATACTGGGAAGAGTGTGCAAGTATTTAAGGTAAACTTGGAAAAATAGTTACACACTTAAACATTTTTTGAATGCCTACACTACCAGACACCATGCTAAGAATCCTCAAAGAAAGTCAGCTTGGTACCGGTAACAGAGCTCACATTAATGTAAATAAACAGATACAACAAATATAAAATAAAAGCAATAGAAGAGTCATCAGGTGGCACCTAATCAGACAGCTAGACCAGAAAAAAATACCAGAAACTCCAGTAAAAAACAAAACTAAGTTTATAAAGGATACTTGGCGGACTATGGGAAAATATGAATGTGAACTCTATATTACAGTTAGTTATATGTTAGATATTAGTGTTATAATAATATTAAATTTTCTAAGTGTGAGAATTATATTGTGGTTATTTAGGAGAATGAACTTAGTCTTGAGAGCTATATACCAAAATATTAGGAGCAAAGTGCTACAATACCTTCAACTTACTCTCACCAAATGGTTCAGCAAAAAATAAATAAATGTAATTTTATACATACTTATACATATAGACTTTTATATGCATATACTATTTCAAAGATAATGCAAATGTGTTAAAGTGTTAAAATGAGGTGAAGGCAACATCGGCGTTTACTGTACTGCTGTTGGAACACTTCCATGAGTTTGAAATTTTTCAAAAAAAAAAACAGCTTAGGGTAAATTCATGACACAGAACTCTAAGTATATGGTCTATTTCAAATACCAATATTTACAAAGAATTAGTACTCATAAGGTATTACTGATAGCTTTTATACCACTTTAAAGATTGTTTAATGCACACCTGAAGTACTTTGATAATCATCCCCTTGTAATCACTAGAAATTGTAACTTCAAATATCATTAGCTTTAAATAATGTTGAAAATACTCCCACACTTTAGTATTCATCTTTCTTGATATTATCACTAGATTAGTATTGCCAAAGGCCACCAACTATTGACCAAATCCCCGTATTACCAGCTATCCAATCACTTATTTAAATAAGTATTTAAATAATACTTATTCAAAGTGGAAAAGTATAGTTACTGGGTAAACTGATTCACAACCAAGAAAACATTTTAAATTATTTAATCTGCTCATAACCTGAAATACTTTTACCAAATATACACTGGGAAAAAAGGATACAAAGAAACTAGAAGAGAGGCAGAGCAACAAAATCTTTCAGAATTTGCTAAATTTCACTGTGTGACCTGAACAAGTTTCCTAGGATACTGGTACCTCTGTGTCCTCATCTATAAAAGCAAGGGGTTAGACTAAAATCCTTCCAAACTCTAAAATTATATCGCTTAATGTGATACTGGGAAGGGAAAACAAGATGGTCTCTGAGGCACCTCCATACACAGTGGCAGATTTTAAAGGAATTTCCAAAAAGATAAAGATTATGATTAGGATGAAACCTGTTCACCAAATGCTCATTTTCTAAATAACTTGACAGCCCCTTTTAATATTCAAAAGAAGGAAACAAAAAGCTAAAAAAAAAAAATCACTTCTATTATGGATGCAAGCAAAACTTCAACTGTCTCTAAGTTGAAGGTGTGAATAACTTTAAAAAGAAAAAAAGTCGAAATCATTTATGGCATATCTGTGTAGTTATTTCATAACATAACCTAACACCCTGGAATTGACTTATGAAGACAATCATTCTCTTCCACACCTTTCTCTTAAGATACAAAAATGTGGGAGTATTTTCACCATAATTCAAAGCAAATGGTACCTGAAGTTACAATCTCTAGTGGTTACAAGGGAAGGATAATCAAAGTACTTCAGGTATGCATTAAACAACCTTTAAAGTGATATAAAAGCTATCAGAAACACCTTATGAGTACTAATTCTTTATAAATATGGGTATTTGAAAAAAAAATCAAAATATACTTAGAGTTTTGTGTCATAGATTTACCTTAACCTTTTCTAGGGGGAAACGAATAAGCCAATTCCTTTTTTCTGGGGGGAAAAAATGTAAAACAGATTCAAGCACACAGGATTTGGAGACAGACAGTTCTGAAATAAACCTCAGCTTGGACCTGACCAGCAACCTCAGTTTTGACCTTACCTGCTCCTTGACCTAACCCAAATTATTTGCTCTCTTAGTTTCTTCATCAACGACGGGGATATTAATGACGCCCTTACTGTGTAGCTAACCAGGCTAGTCAAAGACTACATGTAAAATACTTAGCACAATACCTGGCACACAGTGAACACTCAAAACAAAAAAACACTGTGGCCATTATGTTAACATTTATCCATAAATTAAACGATCCAATAGATTATTTTCTCACTTCCTCAAATAGTAAATATCAGCTCGCTACCGCTATTAAACAGAATATTACACAACTGCTCGGGGGAGGTGGGAAACTACCCTTGTCTCGTCCCAGAAAAGGCCAGTCAGCAAGCCCTGCTGGTTCTGTGAACTCCTTCCAACCTGTGACAGCTCCCAAGAGACACAAAAGTACATCTGAAGGACATTCTCTCCCTCCCCAAAAAGTGGATTCGGGGCTTCGGAAACTTAGGCCCACCGCTCCAGAATGGGGTAATGGTAGCAGAAACTTCTCTGGTACCTTCGTCCCCTCCCAGAGCCCACACAGGCTCCCCGCTTCCCCCTCGCAAAGGGATTGAGAAGCCCGGACAGGTGCGGGCGCTTCTGTCCGGCCGAGGGCCAGCGCAGACAGGCCCGACAGGGGCCCGCTCACAAACCAGAGGGCCACTCGTGGGCAAGTCGCCTGAGGCCTCGCGGGGCACCATGCCACCCAATGTCACCAACTAAAAAGTGACCTGAGCCGGACATCGGATCCCCTCAAACCCGCCATGGGAGCCAGGCCTCCCACCTCGCCCTTTGTTTGGCCGAACCTCGGAGCGAAAACGGGCTGGGTCGTAGTACCTGAACGGCGGCCCGCAAAGTCGGCCGGGGGCGCTGGCTCCTAAGGGTGGCGGCAGCCAGCAGCCGGCTATAGAACATGGAGGCCGCCATTTCTGCGTCCGACCCCGTCCCCTCGGCGCCGCGCGCAGGCGCAGAAGCTCGAAGCGACGCCGCCGCAGGAGCAGCGCTCGCAAACCTGCCCCACCCAAGCGGCCGGGGCCTGGGCTTAACTCTGCCCAATCCGGACTTTCGGCTCAGGGCGAAGGCTGGGGTGTCCCGCTGACTCGAAGCTGGGTTTGGCGGGTACAGAACACATTTTGACCTTTAACACTTGGACCACAACCTCAATGTTTGGCCTGCGACTAGAAAGCAACCTACACATTAAATAGCCACTGGTGATAGACGGATGGCCACAGCGAGTCACCTGTGTAATCCGTACTTCTTGAGCCTCAGTTGTTTCATCTGTAGAATGGGTGTGGTGCTGCTAATCCTAGGCGGCCTGTTTGGCTACCATTTTTGTTCTATACAAGGTCAGAATTGCTCGGTCAATCGGTCAATTGGTCATAGAAGCCAGACCTTACAAGTTGCCTTTCAAATCAAGAGCAGAAAGCTTGGTCACGGTGGGAAGGGTATGCATCATGAGGTATTACCGGGAACGCCCCCCCTCCCCCAACGATGACCTATGTATGATAAGGGACTTCAGAAGAACTGATCAGTGGAACGCCTTGTTGATGAGATTGAAACCATGGGGATCTAGGGCTTGATCTCAGTGCAGTCACAAGCAGATGAGAAGTGCCTGGAGGGCAGACTCACAACCCCTGATACTGTAGATGACAGAGCAGTTTTGTAGTTTCTCCCCACCCTCTTCTTTTTGTCCTCCTTCCTCTTACAAGTGATGCTGTATGATTATTCTATCAATAAAAAGGCCAGGATCTTCCTCCTCTGCAGCATCCTGCATCCTACAGTTTACTCCACGACTCCCATTAGTCAGTGCGGTGTTGTCAATGCAACAGATAAAGTTTATTCCAAAAATGAGAACTGAATGGCTGCTTTGAGCCAAACCCTACCTTAAGTTCTTGGGATACGCAGTGAATAAAACAGCGATTTAGAATCACCTGAGAAGTTTTTGGTTTTTTTTTTTTTAACTATCTTCACCTGACTCCTGAGATGGTGTTAGGATATTGGCATTTCTAGAGTTCTCTAGGTGAATCAGAAGCACCCATTCTGCATTAAAACCCCTCAGAGGATGCATGCCTCATCAAAGAACTGACCACTGGACAAATGATGGGTGTGTATTCTGTGCTTTAGGTGTGTTGATATTATTTCAATGGGGTAAGATCTTAACCTAGGACTGGGTGGGCATTGCTCCCTAGCATTAGCCAGATTCTGACAACATACTTCCGATGCTCAGTGGTTTTACCGATGGAACAGCACTATATAAAGAAAACCCATCTTGAAAACAAGCAATCATAGAAAAAAGGCTTTTTTTCACAACCCGCAAAATCTGAGTTCTTAAAAGCAGGAGTGTCTTAAGAACTTTTTCATTCCACCTCAAGATGGAGCCACCTCAAGGGTCATATCACTACTAGATATTTTGTGTAGTTAGAAATGGAAAGGCAGGAAATAGTTGTTGGTAGTTCAGGTGACTCTTACTCCATTATAGTGAATCAAATAAAATCTGGATTTTCTTTCCCAAAAGTCATAACTGGGACCTACTAGTTTCTATTATCTCATCAGATATCAGAAAGCACACTTTCTGTACTAGAAATTGATTTATTTGATTCCCCCCCAGAAAAGGTTAGGGTAAATCTATGACTGTGGAGACAGGAGGACACCAGGAGCAGGTTCGCTATGGAGCTGCATACACTGGTCAAAAGGAAGAGTTCTGGAGCTCTCAGTGGCTTTTTAGGCTTTAATGGTCTCTTGGAGAAAGGCAACCAGGTACAGGGCAGACAATGGGGCCAGGAGGCTGGCAGGCCTCCCAGCCCCTGGCAAATCTTCCCTCTTTCTGTGCTCTGGTGGTGTCGCATAGTCTCTCTGCTGCACGCTCTATTCTCTGCTGTTGCTTGCTTTATACGCTCAGTCTTAGCTCAGGTGCACCCATTCACACATGCTCACACCCTTCTTCAGGTGCCCACCATCAGGCATGTGTGTAGGCCTGCAGAGGTCCAACACTGAGGGAAGGGCAGGAAAAACCTGGTAATTCTCTCATTTACCCTACAGTGACACAAAACTCTAAGAATACTAGTTTCTAGTATCTCATCAGATATTGAAATCGAGCAGAAGAGGTGTCTAGTCCCTTCGTGGCCACCAACTGAAATTGGGCAGAACGGGCCTCAAATGCCCAGGCTCTGTGGCAAGAGCCACCAAAATGCCCCAAAAGGCCAAAAGGCCAAATACAACAAAGGACAGTACCTGATGAGAGGACAGGTCACTGCCTGTGGGTTCTCACCCGCGCTCACAATTGCAGGAGACTTCAGGCTACAGGAACAACAACAGCAAACATGGGGTTTATTGTACAAACGGGGGGAACAGAGAGTTCACTGCAGCCTCAGGTAGCAGCCCCCTCACCCAGAACACATCGGGGATGGCAGCTCCTTGGGAGGTGCTGGGTTAGACCCACAAACAGGCCTCTGAGACACCAGGCGCAGGCCTCTGGGGCTCCTTTCAGGCTACATCAGAGACAGGACCGGAGGCCCAGTCTCTTCAGAGTCCTTCGGCTTCTCTTCCTCCTCGGAGGGCGGCTGCTGGTGCTTCTTTTCTTCTTTCTTCTCTTCTCAGAGGCCAGGAACTGACTTCTCTCTTCTCTCTTCGGAGTCTGGAACCGTTGTCTTTCTTCTCCTGGGGGCTGGTCGTGTCGTGTCTTCTCCTGTTCGGTTCAATCTTTTTCTTCTCCTTCCATCTTTTTTTCTCGGTCCCTCCAGTCCTGGCTTATATCCTCTCCCACAGTACCATCCATACGTCTGATTGGACCATGTTCAATCCTGGAGCTGATTGGACCGACCCATCAGCTCCTAGCACCTGATTGGTCCATACAAAAAAAGTTACTGGGCAGGAGCAACTGCCATAACTGACTCCAGAGCAGCGGGATAAGAGGCCCCACCGCTCCTGCAGGCACCCAAGCTGCTAAGGCAGCTTGGTTCCGGTAACAATATCAGAAAGCACACTCACTTTTAAGTCGGATCTTTTTCATTCACACTGAAAAAAACTACTCATACAACCAACCATCTGCCAAGGTCAATTATTTCAAGGGCAGGTGGGTAAGTCCAGAGTAAGTCAGTGTCTTAAGATAAGATGTCAGGCTGCAACCCTGTGGGAAGACTAACTGATTTAACTTTGATTCACGCACTTCAAGTCCAGATCACAGATGATCCATTAAAGGAAACATCTCTACAGCTATGTCCTCTGAAATATTGACTTAAAAACAGGCAGAGTAGCAACAGAAATAGGGAACAGAGGCAAGTGTGAGGCAGAAAATGCAGATCCCATGGCACTCACTCTGTTTGGTGGTTTTTTTGTTTTTTTGAAGGGGAATTTTTATGCAACAGTAGTAGAAGGCAGGATGACCACAGGGAAGCACAGGTTCTCTAAGTAGACAGGCAGATGGGTCAAATGGAGGAGTTCTTCTGGAGCCCTCAGATGGCTTTTTATGCTTTTTAATGGTTTCTTGTGGAACCAGGTACAGGGCAGGCAATGGAGCCGAGTGGCTGGGAGGCTGGCAGAGGCTGGGAGGCTTCACTTTCTCAGGCTCTCTGGCAGCGTCTCGTGGCTGCTGCACCCCAAACAGAAGGTCCTCTGCTTCTCCTCTGTCTCTGCTGCTTCTGCCTTGTTCTTTGCTGCTTCTGCTTATAAGCTTAGTCTCTGGATCAGGTGTGATCCACTAATGCAGGCCCACACCCTGTTCCAGGTGCCTGCCCTCAAGCATGGGCATAGGTCTGCAGAGGTCCATCATTGAGGGGAGGGTGGAAAAACATGGCAATTTTCTCACTTACCCTACAAGTGTACACTGAGCCCAGTTTAGTAGCGAATTCTTCAGCCCTCACTTTTAGTTTGGCAATGTGAGCCAGATTTGGGATCCAGAATGTTGCCTTCCTAGTGAGGAAGGATTTCATAACACTGGTCAACAGTGAGATCATTACTGACTTAAAAAGGCTCTAATCTGTAGTATCTTGGTGTGCTGAATGTGAATATAACCCTGAAAATTTTTTATTAGCTCTCGTTTTGAAGATATTTCATATATTCATTTTATATGTTTCACCATGTAATTTATCCAACAACATCCTAAATCAGCCTAGAATGATGTAATATTGCATCACATTGCATAATACCATAATGCGCACATCATCCAGAGTTGATTGCATCATTTTCTGATGCAATGCAATACCACTGCCAGGAGGCTGCTGAAGTAAGCTGACGTCAGCAGTGCACTAGATAAAGCCCTGTCGGAAAGGTTGAGAAATGAAAATATTTCAGACTTTGTGCGAGACAGTTTAAGCTATTGTTCCATAGAACTGTTATGATTTTATCCATTGAGGCACAATACAGAACAGTCTTGCCTCGAAAGTGCATTAATAGCATGGACAATTTCTGCTCTATTTGTGGGGAAGTGACATTTGCCAACCAGAAGAAAAGTATCACTTCTCAAGTGAAGAAGGCTTACCATCTTTATTTCAGATGCAAGGTTGGTGACCAAGACAAGCCTTGGGCCCCTCATATATGCTGTGCTCCATGTACAACACAGCTTTCACAGTGGTTAAACGGCAAAAGACCATTCATGCCGTTTGCAGCCCCCATGGTGTGGAGAGATCCAAGCAACCACATAAACTGGTTCCTCCTCTTTCCGGAGGAATAACGAAGCTAAAGAAATCAAGAATACTCTACCCACACATTCCGCTGCATTGAGATGACCAGTTCAACAACTTGCTGCAGGGTGATGCGAAACAAGCATAGAATGCTTTTCACCTAGTGTCTACAAACTTTCTTGGAAATGTTAGGGCAGAAAACTACAAGGAACTAGTAGAAGACACGCTGATGCAGTATCAGAAACTTGGCTGCAATATGTCTCTAAAGATCCACTTCCTTCGTTCCCATCTGGATTTCTTCCCTGAAAACTGTGGTATGGTTAGTGGTGAACATGGTGAATGTTTTCATCAAGATATCACATCAGTGGAACAAAGATACCAGGGGAAATGGTCCACTACAATGCTGGCTGACTACTGCTGGACAATCCCCAGAGATGCTCCTGAACAGCTGTACAAGAGACAAGTGAAGAAATCTAAGAAGTAGGCTATGACTTGATTTTTTACAGGTATTAACCGTAAGCCTATTACTAATGGCATGCATTTCGTGATGTAAACATCCATTTATTGCAGATTACAAGAAAATTAGAGCCAAAATTAGAATTTGACTGTCACATTCGTGTTGAGCACATACAAATTGATAGGAAATGACTAATTTTATTTCAGTTATATGACTTTTGTAAAAATTTGTTGACCAGTGTAATTGTTCCTGATAGCTTCCACCAGCTTAGCCAGGGCTCCTCTGTCTTCTGAACTAACCTATGTGAAGACAAGGTGGTGTTAGCATGCAGGTGGAAGAGGGCCCCAGCAGCCCCAAATTTGCTTACTCTGAAGAAGTCCAGACATTCATGTGCACAAAACAAAGCAACTCTTAGTGTAAAAGAACTTTAATAGGATTAGTGTGCATAGCAAGAGAAGAAAGGATAATAGTTTCCCAATAAAACACCCAAAGTTACCATGTCCTCATGGGAAAATGACCAGCCAAACAGGGCTGGCTCAAAGTGACGCCACCTAGGCCCAAAAGCCTGCCACAAATCTAAGGTAGCTTCTGGCAGAGAACCATAGGAAGGGGGTAAAAGGGACCTAGCAAGTCTGAGACCAAAGAAGCAAAATCAAAGTGTGGAATGACAGGAGTAAAATCAAAGTACAAATCAAGGTAACAGCTGCCATTATCAGCCTCCCCATGGGTCTCTCATCCACAAATCTTCCAAGTGTCTCTATGAACCTCAACTCCATGTGTCTTCATCCGTATTCCCCAAGACCCTGGAAAAAGTCCAAAGCTGAGAAGTAAGTGGGACTTCTTCACATGTCTCTCTGCCATGTGCCTCCTCCAAGTCTTTTTCCAAGACTCCTCCTAGTTTTCCCTGGCCACTTAACTTTACCCCTTATTGGGTGGGTTAGGGAAACTGGACCTCCCCCCAACCATTTTATGGAGATTACACTGTAACAATTCCCCTCTATAACAAGACTCAGAAACAATGAATAACTTGCCCAGTGTCACAGCTTTTACTCTGGTGTTCCAGCACAGTATTGAACCTAATATGGAAGACTGGATGAGAACTGGAAATAATAACTACGATTCATATCCTCATTATTTTCTTTAACTCTTTACCTTTCACTCCATTTACTTAGTAGTATTCATCACCTAAAGGAGAATGAGAGCAGATAGATTTTGAGTTGCAAATGCAAGGGATCCAAATTGCAAGGACTGAACTTTTAGTTTCAAAAGCCAAAGCCCAGAAGGACTCAGATAAGTTTGTGCCTCACAAGTAGAATAGGATTTTCTTCACCCTTAGAGAAGATGGAGAGAGTGAAAGGGAGGCAAGATACTCTCTAGTGGTTCATTGGGAAAGGTCCCTATATGTTGCATTCACCAAGGTCATTGTGTCTACAATGAAGGGCAATTCTACCCCCAGGAGATTTGGGGATCTAGTACAAGGAGAATTAGAAGGAAACCCAAAATTCCTTGAGCTCAGGGGTGGCACAAAATGAGTGGAAACTTCTGTCAAGCTAGTGTACCCCTGCAGGTAGAGTTGAACCATATTACCAGAATTTGTACCCACCCCAAAAGAGTTGACAAAGTTTTCAAGGGTTTCTAATACCTCTGAGGTATGCAGACAAGCATCAGATCCAATAAGTGGAAATAAGGAAGACTACAACAATAAGGAATGATGGATGACCCAGAGGGAATGGGAAGAGGAATGTATCAATAAATGCCAGCTTAGTTAGATGACACCACCAAGGACAAGATGGTCCATTGTAGTCTGGACTGCATATATCTCTTGAATCTAAGGAGACAGTGAAGACAGATGCGGATTTAACAGAAGCTAAGTTTCTGGGACTTAATGTAATAAAGTTTACTAACAGAATTCAAGTTCAGTTACATAAAAAGTCTTATTTCTCATAACATGAATATGGAATGAAGTTGGTACACTGCAGTATTAATTCCCAACTTAACTTCACTTTACAATCACCCAGTTGGATCTAACGTGAGTCTAATCCAATGATCAGTAGCAGGGCAGTTGCTTCTTGTAAAAATTCCACAAGTGTTTCAATATGTGCCCAAGGGTGACAACCATTCCTGTCTTGCTCTTTCTACTATTTTCTCTGGCTCACTGGAGCAACTCAGCAAGGGAAGATGCAGCCACCATTGATGAGCATTGGATTTAAAGCCAATAGACCTAGATTTGAATTCTGAATCTGCACCCACTAACTGTATGATCTTAAGCAAGTCACTTACCCTCCATGAGTTTCAGGTTCCATTTTTATTATTTTTAAAAAAAGGTGTATTCGTGTGTGATAGTTGCTACAACAAATTGCCACAAACTTGGTAGCTTTGAAACAACAGAAATTTATTCTCAGTCCTGGAAGCTGTTGTCCAAAATCACTTCTCATTGGGCTGAATTCATTGCCATGCTCTCTCTGGAAGATTTAGGGGGGAAATCTGTGCTTTGCCTATTCCAGCTTCTGGTGAATCCTGGCACTCCCTTAGTCTGTGGTCACTTCACTCCAATGTGTGTCAACCTATCTTTGTCAAATCTTCCATCTTATAAGGATACATGTACATATAATGCTCACCAACCCAGGATAAACTTCCATCTCAAGATACTTAGTTAAATCACATTTGCAAAGAACTTAAATTACATTCACAAGTTTTCAGGCATTAGCCATTAGTCATTAGTCAATAAAACAGGATATAAATGAAGGCTCCAACTTGGCAGAGTTATAGGTAGAAACAAATATATATAACAGTGTAATCCCCATAGAAAGGGGAGGTTTGAGGTTCCCTGCCACTCCTAAGTAAGGGTGGAGCTGAATGGCAAAGGGAGGGGAGAGACTTGGGAGAGAGCGCTGGAGGAAGACCTGGAGGAGGCACGTGGAGCAGAGAGACATGTAAGGAAGCCACTTTTGCTTCTTGGCCTTGCACTTGCACCAGAGGCTTAAGGAACATGGAAGGAAAAACTTGAGAGACATGCGTGAGAGATCTGTGGGGGAGGGTTTATTACTGGTTCTTTAATTCTGTTCTTTTCCTTCCAGACTTGTGTGGCCCCTTTTACCTCTTTCCTATGGTTCCCTACTAGAAGGTGCCTTAGACTTGTGAACAAGCTTTTGAGTCTCAGTGGTCCCACTTTGGGCCAACCCTGGTTGGCTGGGCATGTACCCATGAGGTGATGGGTAATTTTGGTTGTTTCATGGTGAAACTATTTTAACTATGTTTTTTCTCTCCTCTTTCCTCTAGTGCACATAACTTTGTTAACGTTCTTGTCTATTGAAGGCCTTATGCATTAAGAATGTTTTTTCTTATGCAGCACATGGTAGAACCCATACAGACCTTGCAGGTTTGGGGTCCTGGGGTGCTCCTCATTCCGCCCACTAACAAGTATATGATAATACCTTAAAATGTTGTGCACATGCAAGCTAACATCATCATCATCATTTTCCATGACTCAGCTTTTAAAATCCTCAATGACTTGTACTGTGCCTTTGAAAGCTCTGGTTTCCCATCTGTTTGCCCAGAAAATCTCGCTTGAGACAGAGTCTGCACCATCCCACACCGATCAGTTCCTTTGTGAGAATTGCAGAAGTGACTGCATCCTCAAGTCACTCTGTCTCCTAGAAAATTGACAAAATATATTCTACATCTCTCGAAAACTTCGTGTAAGGGGAATTGACCAAATAAGCAAATACATTAAGAACAGTGGGAGCCAGGTTACTCTCAGTCAAAGACAGCTGAAATGTAGAAAGCAAAAAAGTTGAAATTTTCTCTTCAGTGGAATTAAGTATTGGTACAAACTCATGGTTTTCAATAGATACAGAAATACATTGTATTAGGGTTCTCCAGAGAAACAGAACAAATAGGATGTGCTTACATATAGATATTCATTTTAAGGAGTTAGCTAATGCATTTATGGAAGCTGGGAAATCCAAAATCTGCAGGGTAAGCCTTGCTTGATGTTGGAAACCAGGAAAGAGCTGATGTTGCAGTTCAAGTCCAAAGGTCATCAGATGGAAGACACAGAAAGAGTCAAAGTTTTATTCAAGTCCAAAAGTCATCAAGCACAAAGCAGTAAACACAGGGTAGTACTGATGTTTAGTTCCAATCTGAAGTCCATCTGGGTAGAAAACCCCCTCTTTCTTAAAGGTTCGTCTTTTGCTCAGTTTAGGTCCTAAACTAATTGAGACCCATCCACAGTATGCAGGGCAATCTACTTTTACTAAAGTCCACTTATTTTAACATAAATCTCATACAAAAATACCTACACAGAAACATCCAGAATATTTGATCAAGTTTCTGGGAACCATGATCAACTAAGTTGCTACATAAAATTAACCATCATAGACATAAATGCATGTTCCTGTGCTGTGTGCACTGAGAAGGCGTGGGAGCAGCAACCCGCAATAAATATAAGTACACCTAGTAGCTGCATATTACACTTCTCCACTAAAAGGAACTAGAACTTCTAGTTCTGAGAAATCGTTAATTACAAGTCTGTGCAAGGAAAGTACAAGATGAGCCTGGAACGTTATGTTAATGCAAAAAATAAGAATGGGCTCAAATGATGGGAATGTGTTGAAAGTATACTATTTTGAATGGGACTCTCAGTAGCCTGTTCTGAGACAATTTGAGCAACAAAATGAATAATAGTGGGAATTAAGGAGTAGATGCACCTTGTCCTATTCCTCCTACTTAGCAGAAAAAAAAAAAAACACCTAAACTCTAGGCATTATACAGAAAACCACCATAAGACTCTGATAGGAGGAAAGAATATGACAGACCAGCTAGGGACCTCTGGAACCAAGAACAGCATGTTGATGAGTTCCCTCGGTTTTCTTTTTGATTTCTAGATCCAAATTAGATGCTAAAGAAGCTAGCAATTAGAACCGCCGTTGGAAACAGACTCCAAAAAAAAGCCCCCCCAAAATAATTTTTCTTTGTAGCTAGAAGACTAGGAAAGGTATAGCCTAAAAAGACAGAGTATTTTCAGACAATAACTACTTACTCTGGCAAAAAAAAAAAAAAAAAAGCCCACAAATCAAAATGTGGCCCCACCTTCACCCAATCTAGCAGTCTGTAGGCAACCCAGAAATCCACACTTGCAAACTTGTAACTTGGGTGTGGTCAGAGGACATATACGGAGAATCTTTTCCCCACTCATGGGCACTGAGCTCCCCCTTCTGCAGTGTAATCTGGAGACCACGTGGGAACCTTCCAACAGTAATGAGGCACTACTCCCCTTCCTTACTAAGGTTGTGTCAGAAAAGGGCTAATGGAGAGTCAATATTTTCATTATTGTTAGTGGTAACAAACCTGTGGTATCAGTGGAAACAGGAACTCCCACCTCTGCTCAGCAGCAATGAGTTTTGCCACCTTGGGGGTGAATGAAAACAAGAGGAGAAACTGAACTTCTACTTTTACCTAACAGTACCTGAGCAGCACTCCCTCTTTTCCCCAACACAGCAATGTCCAAAGAAGACAACTAAAATAGAAAGTTTGAATAAGACCCAGAATCCCATAACACAATACAAAAATGTCTGGAACCAATAGGAAATCATTCATGTTACCAGACTAAAAAGTCTCAAACTGAACGAAAAAAAGACAATCAATACAGGGCAACAATGAGATAACGCAGACATCAGTTTGACAAAGATTTTAAAGAAACAATGATATTTATGCTTCAATGAACAAATATGAACATGACTGAAATAGAAGAAAAAGTTGAAAGCCTTAAAAAAGTCAAAGAACAAATAAACATAAAAAACAATCAAAATAGGAATTTCAGAACTGAAAAATACAGTAACTGAAATAAGGAAGTTCAGTGATGGGCTCAACAGCAAAATGAGAACAGAGGAAAGACTAAACGAATTGGGAGATATAATAGAAATGACAATCTGAACAACAGAAAGTAAATAAAATTAAAAAAACAAACAAATAGGGCCTCCCTGGTGGCGCAAGGGATTAAGTCTCAGCACTATGAAGCTATCAGCTGCCATTGCAGTGTGAGTTCGATCCCTGGCCAGGGAGCTTCCCACATGGCACAGCAGACCTCTCCTGTCTTGCCTGCTGCTCCCATCAGCAGTGTATTTCAGTAAATCCACCTATTCGGCTCCCCACTCTCTCTGGTGAATCCTCTCTCTCTCTCACACACACACCCCACTTCTGGCCTACACCCCAGCTCTTGTATGAATAACTAAATAAGTCTTAAAAAAAATAAACAGAGCCTTAGAGACATGCAGGTTTATAACAAATTAAATATTTAGTTATCAGAATCCCAAAAGGGGATAAAAAAAAAAAGCTGGACTGGGAAAGTATTAAAAAAAAAAAGGCTGAAAACTTGCCATATTTTCAAGTCTCAGAAACAAACTCTAAATAGGACAAACCTAAAGAAATTCGTAAAAGACACATTATAATTAAAAGTTCTGAAAACTAAGGCAAAGAAAAAAATACTGACAGCAACCAGGAGAAAATAGCTTTTATTTGTAGGGGGAAAACATTTTAAGTAACAGTTTCCTCATTAGTATTCTTTGAGGCAAGAAGGAGGTAGTGTAAAATTTTCAAGTAATAAAAGAAAAAGATTATCAACCCAGCAACCTATAACTAGTGAAAATGTCCTTTAGGAATAGAGGGGGAAAACAAGACATTTCCATGCTTGTAGTCAGTTCATAAAATTAAGCATTCCTGTTCTTGGAATTTTAGAAATAATTTGATTTCCCCTTCTATTCAGAGAATGTCCTTTAGATTTTCTTTTAGGGTAAATCATCTGCTGCATTAAGACGGGTGGCCACTATTCTTTAAAGGGTAGGCAGAAATTTTAGCTGTCTTGGGTTATTTGTAGGTTTTGTTGAGCTACAGAATGTACTTTATACAGTCTGGTTATTAATCCCTTATAAAATGTATAATTTGCAAATATTTTTTCACATTCTGTAGGTTACCTTTCCATTCTTTTGATAGCATTCTTTGATGCACAAAAGTTTTAATTTTGATGAACTGTAATATAGTTGTTATTGTCTGTGCTTTTGATGTCATATTCAAGAAATAATTGCTAAATCAGTATCAGGAAACTTTCCTGTTTTCTTCTAAAAAATTTTATAGTTACCTATTATATTTAGATCTTTCGTCCATTTTTGTTAATTTTTATATATGGGATAAGGGTCTAATTTCACTTCTTTGCTGTTTTCCCAACACTGTCTCTTAAAAAAAAAAAAAACACTGTTATTTTCCCACTGATGAACTTGGCACTGAAAATCATTTGACTTTTATATGTAAAGGTTTAATTCTGGGTTCTCCTTGTTCTTTTATAAGATTGTATGGCTACTTGGATTCCCTAAAGATTCCATATAAACTTTAAGATATTTACCTTTTTCTGTAAAAAAAAAATGTCATTGGGATTTAGATAGGGATTACATTGAATATGAATTGTTTTCAATAATATGGACATCTTGACATCTTAAGGCTTCCAAACCATGAACATGGGATTTCTTTCCACTTATCTATATCTTCTTTAATTTCCTTCAACAATATTTTCCAGTTTTCAGTATACAAGTCTTTTACCTCCTTGGAAGTTTATTCCTCAGCATTTTATTCTTTATGATGTCATTGTAAATGAAATTATGTTAATTTCCTTTTCAAATTGATCACTTTTATTCTGTAGACATGCAACTGATTTTTGCATGTTGATTTTGATTCTGCAGCTTTTCTGAATTCAGTTATTGATTTTAATAGTTTTTTATGGAAACTTATAGGATTGTCTAAATATAAGATCATATCATCTTATAAAAACAGATATTTTTACTTTTTCCTTCAGATTTGAATGACTTTTTTTTTTTTTTTTTTGTCTAATTGGCCTGATAAGACTTCTAGCACTATGTTGAATAGAAGTGGGAAAGCCAGTTTCCTTGGAATCAGTCATTTCTTGAAGCGGGAATTCCAGCTCTACTATTGTCTACCCCCGTATTCTGTGTGGATGCTTTCCTCCAGAGAAGAATGAGGACAGCTCAGCCAGTATTCTAATGGGTCTCTCTTCTTGCAGGAAAACTTAAAAGATGGTTAATGTGATAAACTTCAGCCCCTCTCAATATCACTGGACTTAGGATCACATTAGTTCTCTTCCTCTCCTCCAGTATCTATTTCAATTCATTTTGCCTTCAATTATAACTCTACCAGTGAGCCAAAGCCTCACTTCTCATGGATTTGAGTACCTGCTAACCATATCCTTCTCAGTCTAGTGTTGGTGCCTATGCTCATTTAAATCACAATTGTATAAAGAAGTGCCAAGAAACATACAAGTGGGTCATAAGTTCCATAACTAATACTTTCTTGCCTACACTGTATAAAAGCCGGTTTAACCCCTTCTGCTGGTCAAGGTAGTCATTCCTAACATGATGTTGACTCATCTTTTTGCCTGTTGTTTCCTAGACACAAGGAGACCAAAGTGCCCAGGTAGAAACTGTAGCCTGTAGTGCTTTGTAACCCCTTCTGTGTTCCCAGGTGAAAGTGCATTCCCTTTGGGACTCGGAACCTCTAACCCTGCAGTCCCTGAGTTTTAGTGATAGAAATAGAGTCCCCCAGGAAGTCATTGAGAGTGATAGTGATAAGAACCTTTGGTTCTTGGACCCCTATATTCCCCCTAATGGAGAGATTCTCACATAAAAATCTCTGAATGAATACACTGTATCATGGAGGACTGTGCTCCCATTTTCAGCCAGAGTTATCTATATCCAAAAGAAATACAAGAGGTCCATGGAGAATTATCTCCCAATATAGCTCCAATCTCCTTGCCTCCAACCTTCCTGTCATCTTCATTTTAGAGTCCTGACCAGGGAAAAAGTCATTTACCACTCCCCGTAAGTCTTAATATTACAGATATTCCAGCTGTATATTCTACCCTTGGGACTCGTCTCCTTCCACTCAAACTGGATGACTAGGTAAACCATTCAAAGCTCTCTGAGACCACAGAGAAGTTTCTTCACCTCTGTCTTTAAAGTCACCCCTGTTTATCTCAAGGCTTTTATTTTTTTTTTATATATTCAGAATTCTGCAACAATCAATTGCAGAACATTTTCATTACCCAAAAAGTACTCATTCCCTATTTTCCTGAAGTCTTTTCTGCACCTTGAATCTTAGGTAACTAGCAATCTATTTTCCATCTCTATGAATTTGTCTTATGGACATTGCATATAAAGAAAGTCATATAAATGTAGCTTTTAGTGTCTAGCTTCTTTCACTTTAGCATGGTTCACTGTAACATTTTAATGGTTGCTAATAATTGCTTTCATAATATTCTTATTTCATTAAATATATATAAAGGTTAACATTTGGGATACATAAAAATTACTATGTAATGGAATTGTATCTAATGTAATCTCTTTTTTAAAAAGATTTATTTATTTATGCATGCAAGCTGGGGTATAGGCCAGAGGTCCAGGGATGTGGGGTGGTGAGAGGATTCACCAGAGACAGAGTGGGGAGCAGAACAGGCAGATCGACTGAAACACACTGCTGAGGGGAGCAGCAAGCAAGACAGGAGAGGTCTGCTGTGCCATTTTGGAAGCTCCCTGGCCGGGTATCAAACTCGCGCTGCAGTGGCTCTGGATAGCTTCATAGTGTTGTGCTCAGTCCGTTGTGCCACCAGGGAGGCCTTAATGTAATTTTATATTACATTATCAACCCAAATCTTTATGGTAAAAACAACCAATATTTTTTTTTTTAAAGGTTTATTTTTTATTTTTACATGCAAGCTGGGGTACAGGCCAGAGGCGTGGGATGGCGAGAGGGTTCACCAGAGCCAGAGCAGGGAGCAGAACAGGCAGATCAGAAATACACTGCTGAGGGGAGCAGCGGGCGAGGCAGGAGAGGTCTGCCGCACCATGTGGGATTCTCCCCGGCCGGGCGTCGAACTCGCGTCACCGCTGCCGACAGCTCCAAAGCGCAGCGCTTAACCGCTGCGCCACCAGGAAGGCCCCAAAAAAAACAACCAATATTTTATTATGCTCAGTTTTGTGGAACAGGATTTTGGGCAGGGCGGAGCAGGGAGAATTCATCTTGGCTCAAAAGACTAGATGGAGATTGTTAGATGTCTTCAAACAGGCTATATTTCTAGAGCAGGTCTGATTTCATGGGGGTGTGACCTGTGTTGACTAAAAAATAAAAGGGTTCTGTTCTTAGAAGGGCCTCGTGACTGGTTTAATTCTGCTGGTACCATCCAGAGTTCTAAACAATTTTTTTACAAAGGATCCCAGATTTTCATTTAGCACTGGGCCTCTTAAATTATGCAGTCAGCCCCTCAGTTCTGTTTGTGAGTCGGGTTCTTTAGTTCTCTACTTCATATCTTCTATGGCTGAAATGTCAAAGAGCGCTTCTTCACTCACCCATTTTGTTGTCTATGATAGGAAGGGCAAGCATCTCTCTCCTTCTATGTGACTAGCTTGTCACTCCTTACAACATGGCAGTTGAGGAAAAAAATCAGACTTTTCACATGGTCTCTTCATTCTTTTTGAGTTACCTAAAAGCCAAGGTGGAAAAACACAGTGTCTTATGACCTAGCCTGGGAAATCATAGAGCATCATTTGTATAACTGTATATTGGTCAAGAAAGCCACTAAGGTTATTCTATATTCAAAGGGGGGGAAATTAATTTCCTTTTCTCAATGGAAGGTGGAGCAAAGACTTTGGCTAATGTTAATTTTAATCTACCACAGGTTAATATCCACCTAAAACATTCATTTTCACAACTTATATTATCATTTGCTATAGAACGAACACAGAAGACCACTGTATTTTCAATTTCTATATTCAAAATAGGATTATGAATTAAGGCAATATATTTGGAAGTCAGATTTTAATGATTTCTCTAAGAATATGAAAGACTAAGGCTACATCATAAGTTACAGATTTTAAAGACTACCTTCTGTCCATTAAGGTAGTTGCAAAGAGAAAGAGGTGAGAGAAATGTCAATTTTTCTTATCTATGATCTTAAGCTTGGAAAAGAAAGGTTCATTAGATAAGTGAAGGCAATGTTGAAAGGCAGGGGATTCCTTTGTCCAGTCTTGTCACACTTCCCATTTGAGACTCTAAGAAGAGGTTGCCTTAAAGAGTCTCTTGATTCGGAGTCAGAGGACACTTGGTGACCTGGTATAGTCAGATAGAAGGGGGCTTTTAGTCACCCTTGGGTACTGTGCTGAGTCTACATGGATTCAAGGAAATTGTCATCAACCTCGTGGATCTGAATATTGTAAGTAAAAATACAGTGAGAAGACTGATCAGCCACCTTGCATAAACCAAGACTGAACATAATTTAAAGGGACTAAATTATTAGACTGGAATATCAGATGAAATGTTTATCCTGTACAGACCCAACCTCAAGGTAGACTAGGTGTCATATCCCCACTGGTGGCAAAAAGTTTTATGAGAAAAAATCAGACAAGAAGGAAAGGAATGGGAAGGAAAAGGAAGGGATTTTTTTCAGTTTGAGTTGAATTTGTGATTCCGTTATACTACCTACACTACCACCTAAAACCACAAGGTGGGTTCTTGAGTTACATATAATTTCAAGTATCAAACACAGGCTAGAGAGAATGAGGAAAAACAAACTTGATGAGTTCAAATAAGAGAACTGGGTATGAAATAAGCACTAAGCACATACAATAGGCAGGGTTACCCAGGGAAGAGAAGGGGAAGGAGTGGATCCAGTTGCAGTGGCTGTCTTCCAAATCAGTCTCCTGAGGAGTGATGAAGGAAAGAGGAACTGGGCAGTATTACCTTAACTGTATCTTTCCATTTTATAACCTAACTGTATTAGATATTTTTGAGAGAAATAAAGAAGAGCCTGATTCATAATTCATTGCTATGAATATTCTTAGCTTTTTTTCAGGTAAAAAGCTGCCTCAATAAATACTCAATACACAATTTTGTCAATTTTTTCCCCTGCATCTATAATATTAAGACGGTTGTACTTACTTCCTTTTCCTCTCTGCTAATATGGTTAATTACATTGATTAAATTTTCAAACATTCAGCTTACCTGGGATCTTTGGTATTATTCACTTTCAATCATGATATCGCATTTACATGGGGCCAATTTTCTTTCTTTTTTCATTGCGGTAACATTGGTTTACAACATTGTATGTGATTCAGGGGCATAATATCACACTTCCTTAGCCTACCCACATAGGGGCCTATTTCTATTTGAGGAAATGTTAGAGAAAACTTTTAAGGTGCACAACACACATAAAGATGTAAATTTGTGAGTAAAAGATGATGTAAAATGCTTTACTGATCCTTACATACTGCAACATGCAGGATAAGCATACTACTTTGAAGTATACAGGCAATTATCAGAAATAATTGTTAAAAAGGTTAAAAGTGATTGGAAGCAGGTCTAAACAGTAAGTTCTTGCACTTTTTATCTCTTTTGACCTTTTAAATTATATGCACATTTTGTGTCTCCCTGGTGGCGCAAGGTGTTATGTCACAGCATTTGAAGCAATCCGCAGCCACTGTTCCATCCTCATCCAGGGAGCTTCCCACATGACCCCACAGACCTCTCCTGTTCCACCACTACTCCCTTCAGCAGAGTATGTCAGTGGATTCGCCTGTTCTGCTCCCCTCTCTGTCTCTGGGGAATCTTCTCACCACCCGCACACATCTGGCCTACACCCCAGCTCTTGTATGCATAAATAGATCATTTTTAAAAAATTTTGCACATTTTGTAGAAAACTTAAGCCTCCACATCTAGAAGTGAACCTTTTTTAATTTAGAATTTATTGTTGGTTCACGGTGTGCAAACAACCGAAAAGTGTCTCGTTTTCCACTCAAGTAGGTTATTTACCTATTACAGCAAAATTTATTTTTCCTATGATTTGTGAGTATTCTTGCATTTTAGCTATCATTGCCCTGGTACCACACAGACTTGGGCTACAGTGCGATTGAGTTTACCGTGGTGGAGAGGCTCACTCAAGTTAAAGAAATGTGCCAAGCTTGGCGCAGAAGTTTATAAAAGGTAAACAGTTTAGAGGAATCTCAAAGTGGATAATGCGTGTTGAAAGCAGCAGTGAGCGGTGCTAGTTGTAGCGAAACCCTTTATTCGCAGTCCTTCGGGACTTCGCGAGAAGCAGACACAGCACGCTGAGCCGGCTGGGGGAGAACTGGGCGCTCTCACTCCGGCTTCGGGCACCAGCCGCAGCACGGGAATAAGTTGTCGGCCGCCGAGGGAGGGGCAAACGTCACTTCCGGCCGCCCCGGCCGAGTCCTACCGCGTGATGACTGCCAGCGCGGAGCCTCGGCCTCGGCGGCCTGGAGTCGGGGTGGGAGTGGTGGTGACGAGCCGCGATCATCCTTGCTGCGTCCTCCTCGGGAAGAGAAAAGGGTCATTCGGAGCCGGTAGTTTCCAACTTCCGGGGGGTCATCTGGAGTTCGGGTGAGCAGCGGCCGGATTGACCCCAGGAGGGCGGAGCGCGCGTGGGAATGGCGAGCTCACGCTCGCGTGCGCGCCGATGCTACGTCGGGGGCGCGCGCCGGGTTGGGCCGAATTCGTCGCGCTCGCGCTAGAGCGTGATATCCTTTTCCCTGCTGCGCCTGCTTGCGTGTTGCGGAATTGTGAGACTTACTTCTTGGTGCCTACACTTCAAACACGGAAAGTGGCTGTAAACTTCGAGCAACCCAGCTTTGTCAGTTAAGGCTTTTGCACGGCTTCCCTGTGATTTTAGCATACACAGATACGTGCTACTTCCCGTTGTAGTCACACTAACCAAGCAGATGGGCTAGTGACATTCTCTAGGACTCAGTTTCTTCATCTATAAAAAGGGGATGTTGGATGAAGTCTTCTTTAAAGTTCCCTCACTGCTTTAGCATCCTGTGACTTGACTGATGTACAGCCCAACGAGGAAAGTTGGACAGTTAGGTGTCAGTTCTACACAACGGTGAAGGGAGCCTGGCCCGCCTCCCTCTTAGCGCACCATCCTGCATGTCTTTCTGCCGGCTTCCCATCAACCTCTTGTGTCTGCTTGGCCCACAGCAATGATGAAAGCACTGCTACCCTTTTCCGTGGTTCAGCCATCCTCTGCTGCTCTAGCCAGTCTCCTGCATTCCAAATTCCCAAAGAGGGAATAAACATCAGCCGCAGTATTCACATACACCTCTAAACAAGGAGGAACACTTTTTAGACTAAGGAATCCGTTTGTTCCTACCACTCTTCCTCTGATGCATTGGAGTAGGCCTGTGTGTTTCCTCGATTCAGTAGATCTTCAGCAGGGAAGTAACACACCCACACCCACACCCACACCCCCATCTCCTTAACACATGTCCATACTGACTAATCCTTGTGGAGTGTCCTTCACCTAGGCTGCCGCCCGAGATGGCCCCTATAGGAAGGAAAGAAACATTCCTATTAGTGGGAAAACTCACTTCTCTCCTTCCCAAAGATCCAGTTTTAAGGACATGGGTAGAGTGAAGGTCAAAAAACTTGTTATGCCTTTCCTAGCAAATCGTTGGAGTCATATGATATGTTTGCTCTTTTGCTGTACTCTTCAGAATTTAGAGGTGCTTATTGCCCATTGTCCTCAATTTTGAGGCATAAACTAAAATTCTGAGATTATAGGAAAAGACAATCCATTTTTGATATACTTAACAATGATCCCATGAGAAAGTATGCTTGTCTAAGGTAGAGCATAATGAATTTCAAACTCAAACCTAGATCTAGCTGACTCCAAAGATTGCTCTTACCTCATAAATTAAACTGCCTCCAGGTTGCATGGGAACTAGTGCTGAATTGAATGAATGTTAATTTTTTTTGTTCAATATGAAGTCTTTTTGGTCTTTAAATAACTAGGTGGGGATTATACAGAATGTTAAAGCATGGTTGTAGATTTATTATTTTAAAGCATGAACCAACTAGTTCTTTTTGCGTTACACTAGAAATTTCTAACCAAGAATTTCGTGGCAAAAAACACAAACACATAAATAGAATTGAATACAATGGTCTACTTCTGTTTTCTAGTGAAAGCTGGGAAGAATGTGCCCAAAGGGAAACCTGGGAAGAAGCAGCTCTTCATCTGAAAAATGTTCGCTTTGCCTCAGTTGTGAATTCTTTTATTGAGAAAGAGAATTATCATTATGTCACTATATTAATGAAAGGAGAGGTGGACATGACACATGATTCAGAACCAAAGAATGTAGAGCCTGAAAAAAATGAAAGTAAGAGAACTATACATAATAATGCATTTTCTTTGAGGTGATCCTATCATCTGAAGGAATACTGTAGCATCATGTTGCCATATGAAGAAACTAGATAGGTAAATATACTTTAATCCTGGAGACAAAAGTACATAGCAGAGAGAACTGGCTGTGGACCCATACTACTTGATTTGTGTCCTATTTCTTCCACTTACAGCTTTGTGATCTGGAGCAAGTTATTAGGTCTCCAGGCCTCTTTTCTCATCTATTATAACAGTAACTACCTCAGGTAGGTTGTTTTAAGGATAAAATGAGTGGATATATATAAAAATGCACACAGTTAAATACTCAGTAAATATTAGTTTTATTGATAGTGTTTAATTTTGTTTCACACTGTGACTTTAAGCAAAACATTTAATGTGCCTTCTTCCATTTTCTCACCAGTGCAAGAAAGGTAGTAACTTTCTTTTATAGAGAATGATTAACCTGACACAACAGTTCTGTTACCTTCTGTTTTGGGTTGAGTGCTCTGAAAGCTTTAATGACAATAACTGATAGTTATTATTTACTGTATACCAAGCACTGTTCTGAGGATTTTGCATGTATCATCTCTCTTCAAATTCTGTAAAACTTCATGAGAAAACGAAGTAAAGGTTAAAATGTCAAACTTACTGAAGATAATATTTACCATGCACATTCAGCAGACCTCTGTCTGTGAGGTTTTCAGATGTGGTATCTAGTTTGACCTACTTTTCAACAACTTCTAAAAAATTCTTACTCCACTTTATAAGCTTCTGGATTAGAATTTTTGTTACTCTAGTGCTATTTTTTTCCTCCTAAAATAGAGTAAGTAGTTTTTACATTCAAGACTTTTATAACAAATTTTGAATTTATCCACATTCATTTTTTTGTTAACCCTCTGACATTCTAGTAATCTAAAATTTCAAGCATTGTGATTTTACAAGGCCTGAAGTTACTAGCACCAAATTAGATTTGATCAGAAACCCTGGTTCCTCTGTAGCCTTAGTAACAATATGGCAGGAGATTTTATTTATTGCAGGTTGAAAGCATTTGTTGATAGCGCCTTTGCTGATAACCAGCTGCAGCCTGACCAAGGTGCAGTGGCCCAGAGCATCTGTTTGGCTTCTAATATAGAGATGCAATATCTGTTCCATCTTCACCAGGTCCTGGATCTAGATATCCTTCTGCAAGTTACTGTTTGTTGCGTTTTCCTCCAAACATCTGATATGACTAGGAGGGTCATCCAGACACTCTTTTTTCTAGAAGGCAGGCTAAACTACTGCAGCTCTTTTGAGAATCAGTTAATTCAGCACCTTGTAGCACATTGTTGGGCTTGCGCGCTCCCTCTCTCACGGTGTGTGGTCACAGTTGCTAAGTAGCCTTTTCTGTACTGGTTCCAGTTTCATGCATTCTCTGACTCCTGCCTATCTAGAATGAAACTACGTACCGGAACTTCATAGGGAGGGAACTACTTAGTGGAAGAAACATTATTTACACATAGGTGTATGCAGGTAATCATAAACTTATTTAGAACATGGACTGTCCACCTTAATATAATATTTATATAGTCACCTGTAATGAGCATCTGTACTTTTATATCATTTGCTTTTAAACCAGCAGAGAAAATACTATTCCCTAGAATCTTTTCCTAGGATTTCATGTTTTAACAACTAGTAAATGTAATTTTTCTCTCTTAATGGATTAAAGAAAAAAAATCATCTCTATATTTGTCTATTTGAAATGCATTGCAGCATAACATTTTTATTTTCTCCACAGATTCAATTACCTTTTTTAAGAGATAGACGATAGCTTAGAAATTTTGTAGTTACCTTATTTCATAGGTGAAGAAGCTGGTTATAATTGAAATGATATAATCCTAGTGCATTTTGTATAGCCAGATGTTTAAATGAAAACCATATGACTTTAAATTTGAGCTTTACCACATGTGGCCCTTGTAAATTTGGCTTCATGTTCAAATAACAGCATATTTTAAATGATCACTGTTCTCTTAACATCTTCATTCTAAATGCAGTAATGTTTATATACACAATACACAGCATCATTGTCACATTAATTATTACCATCATTTCATTAGTAACAAATAATTTTTAAATTTATTTTTTCTAAGTATAGGTTAGCTTGCCAAGATATTTTTTTTCTTTTCAGCTAAATAAATTGATTTAGTATATCTCTTTTCTAGGTTGGGAGTGGGTTCCTTGGGAAGAATTTCCTCCACTGGACCAGCTCTTTTGGGCACTACGTTGTTTAAAGGAACAAGGCTATGATCCATTTAAAGAAGATTTAGATCACCTGGTAGGATACAAAGGAAATAATCTCCAGCAGAACAAGAACAGTCCCTGATTTTTTTTAAGACAAGATATGGTTTGAGAATGAAAAGTATATATATTTCAGAATTCCGTTTTATCTAAAAAGTTCCATCTTGCCAATTTTATTTGCAGTCTCCTAATATACCCACCACCATTTCAACTAGTACTTGTGAGTTTTCTGAATTTGTCATGACTGTTTCAGACACCAAAGAATGTGATAAATGGTGATTGTGTGGTTAATCTTCTTTTCACACTTCTTTGATATTACTGTGCAGCGTCAATGCCAGATGCATGGAGATAAAGTGCAATTCAATTTGCCTTAGTGTTTCACTTAAAAATAGAGATAGTAATTCAGATGCTAACACAGTATGCCTGTTGTAGTGTTTATCATGTTTGTTGACTTTCCTGTTCTGTTTTACTTAAATTTTTAAAATGTTTGGTAATATATCGGGATAGTCTTTGCAAAGAGAACATACAGGGCAGATCACAGGATTTATTTCTCCAGGTTTCTGCTCAAGAATAGAAATCAAGAGAAATTTCAACAAACCAGCTATGATCTGTATCTAATCACTAACAGACCATGTATTGGGTTTCTCAGTCTTTGTGAGCACCAGCATCCTTGTATTTAAAATGAGACGAGATGCGGTCAGTGATTGTGAAACAACTGGGGCAGTCCTTGAGACACTTTCAAGGCTATTTAAGGTCAAACTATTTTTGTAATACTGAGATATCATTTACTTTTTCACTTTTTTTCATGAGTGTACAAAGAAGTTTTCTAGAGGTGACATGATGTTGACAGTGTAACAGACTGACTACAAAGAGACATGGGAATTCAGCTCTTTTATTAAAACAGACATTAAGGAAATTTGCAAAAATGTAAAGCACAGTCATGCTCGTCACTTTTTGTTTTTGAAAAACGGTTAACTTTCCATAAGTTATTTTTGTTGACATATAATGGATTTTTGTTATTTGCAAATGATTTAATAAAAATTTTAAGCGTCTCAGTTTTAATTCTTAATGGGATAAGTATGACTAGATAAAACCCTACAAAAACAAAACATCTTTGGCACCGGTAATTTTTAGGCGTGTACAGGGGTTCAGTACTGAAAAGGTAGAGAGCTGCTAGAAAGAAGTTTCATATAGAAGGAGATTATATTTACCTCAGCATCTAATATGTTTAGTGCATCCAGTGATCACTTGCTATTTTTCTAAATGCATGATTGCATGGAGCAGAATTTAGCACTCTTAAGCAGTTAATTCTTAGATAACTTGAGAATTGCCTTTGATAAAAAAAATTAATGCTGACTACCAGCAATGTTCTCATTGCCAGTTTCTGGGAAGTCTGAAATACCTCTTCATCTATTTGCTAAATCAAGCCCTGAAGTGTCCTTGATCTTAACATAGATGTGTCTCCAGTGCTACCTTTCAACATCCTAACAAAAGTTATCCCAGAGGAACATATGAATTTAGTCTCTCTTAGATGCACTTGGAAAAGACACTTGTTATTCTAATTGCGAGCTTTCCAATAAGGCAAATGCTTTCAGATTTAATATTCTCTCCTTTGAGGCACCAAGGAGCATTTTACCTAGGAATTGTGGAATAGGAAACTCAGGAAGTCATCTGTATGGGAGAAAACATACAAAATCTTCACTGAAAGTAAAATCAAACACTGATGATTTCTCTATTTTTAAAAAAAATTTGATTAGTTATGATGTACACAGAAGTGTTGCACTTCAATACTGTTTATGAGAAATGCAAGTTACAGAAAATGATACACATTTACTAGGAAGTAATACTAAGCCTTCCATTTTACGGACTTCAAGAAATTATACATCCAAGTCTATACTTAAGGTCCTCCGTGAACAATTTGCGTATAGTATGCCAAGTACTGTGACAGATGCTTAATATTTATACTATAAATTCAATTTACCACTTACTTAAGCCTTAATATAAACACATTCTGATACTGTAAATCTATCAAACTTCCTTAAGAATTAAGCACACTTCCCATTTCAGATTTTTCCCCATATTTGTGTGTAAAATATTTAAATATTTGCCTTTTTGCATAATATTGCTTAATAGCTTTATATGCAATGATGTATCACTCATTTTATTTATTAGAACAGTGTATGAGCAATAAGAACAGAGTATCAAGTAAGCAAGCCACAATTTTTAGCAGTCTTCTAACCTGATGTGTCCAAACTGTACTTCCTCCTGTGTCTCAGGGAAAGGCTCTACCACCTGCTGACCTCTCAACAGAGATTCCCTTTATTTACTTGCATCAGTCTTTTTCAATCTATTTCTTTATGTCTACAGAATCCAGCCTTTATCACACTGTTGTTCCAACTACTTCTTCGTTGTTCCTGCAGTTTACTCCCGATTGACCTATTGATTGATGTAAAAATACATATAAATAAAATTTACCGTCTTAACCCACTGACTTATTTTTGGCATTAGTCCCAGGATAACTTTTCAAAGCCTAAGTTTGGTCATGTCTGCTCTCTCTCCAAACTTTAGCAATTGCACATTGCCAGTGGTATAAAATCCTTAACCTGAGATACGAGGTCTTTGTTTTCCTAGACTAACTTTTCCCATCATTTTTTCCCACCCTATGCTCTCAGCCTATTTCTCTGTGCTTATTCAAGTGTACCATGTTGTTTCCTACCTCGTCATTCTATCTGAAGCTCCCAGACTTGAAAAGTGTTTTGACTTTGTAGGTTTTGATTCATAGGTTATAAAATGTATTGTTTCCAGCAAAGTGACTACTTCTAAGTAATGGTGAGCATACTTGGCCATTAATCATACATTTTACGTGTACCTTGTTCAGTTGAGGTTGGATATTTAAACATTATAAAGAGGGGCTGGATTTTCTATGTCAAAGACATGGCTCTGTAGCCTGTGAGCAGACTTCTGTAGCTGGGCCTCGCTGGGGGCTGGCTGGGGGCCTGGCCCTGGCTTCTCAGTCAACAGTAACCAGGGTCAGGGCAATTGCTGTTCTAGTTGACATGCAATATGCTTCATGCTGATCCTGCAGGAATACCTGGTTACTTAAACCACAAGGGTTAAAATAGCAATTCTGGCATTTCTTTCATTAAGCAGGTTTTTGTACCAGTGCCAAAGAACTTGACCTTGCTTGCATATTATGGTTAACCTTTTCCCTTTTATCCCTAAGGACTCATAATTTGTTTTCAAGATCAGATATTGTTGCTTTCTCAAAGAGTGCAGAAAGCAAAGGAAACCCCTGCCCCTCCCAGATTTCAAATGTTTTGAAGACCAAGACAAGTCTTAAAGGCACCCACAACAGAAAAAGATCCTCAGGTCACATACCTTCCCACTGCCCAAGACACAACAGCTCTGAAGGCAGCCCAAATATTCTTGGAAGAGCACCCCAAGGAGAAACAAGCCTGACCAGTAACTCAAGTACCCCTCCCCACCCTCCTCTACCATCACCACCAAGTCAGCCATGAAAAATAGAAGATAACACACCCAGATCAAATAGGCTGTGAACAATTCTATAATGACACTGACTTAGCCAAGGTCAAAACCCTGTTCTAACCTGATGACTAAAAGGCGGCATGTTTAACTGGCTCCTAAACTCACTTTGGGTGTTGACAATAAAATTGAGACCACCTCAACTGAGTCCAACTGGCTAATTCTAAATATACTTTTCACCATTTAGAAAAAAAAAATTTTTTTTTCAACTGCTAAAAAATCCCCATTTTTTTTTCTCTTAAGAAGGGCCCTTTAGGGCCTCCCTGGTGGCGCAGTGGGTTAAGCTCAGCACTATGAAGCTATCCAGAGCCACTGCAGCACGAGTTCAATACCTGGCCAGGGAGCTTCCCACATGGTGCAGTAGACCTCTCCTATCTCATCCACTGCTCCCCTCAGCAGTGTACTTCAGTCGATCTGCCTGTTCTGCTCCCCACTCTGTCTCTGGTGAATCCTCTCACCACTCTACATCTCTGGCCTGCACACCCCAGCTCCTGTATGCATAAATAATCTTAAAAAACAAACACACACACAAAAAAACGGCTGTTTAGGTCTTCGTAAAATCTGCCTGTTGTGATTACAAGTAGTCAACTGTCTCCACCATATGTTCATTCTCATTCAAGAATTCTACTTATGTATGAAATACAACTCCTTTTATAGAATTTCCTACCACAGTGAAAACACACTGAAAAAACAAAAAAGAGTACAAACAAGTGAATTTATTTACAAAAATTACAATAGTTAAAAATAGTACAAATTGAGGTAATTTCTCCTGTTCTTGTGACAGAAGCCTTCACTTCTAAATGAAGGTTTTGTTATTCTGTACATGGATGATTCACTTTAAAAAAAAAAAAATGCTCCAGAGTAATTCCAGGAGAACTATTAGTGATATATACAAGGGTCGTCTCCCTCAAGTTTTATTTCCAAAACTATTATGTACAAGGCCAACACAACTGGAGTACAACAGGGCAAAATGGCACTGAAGAGAATAATCTTTTTTCTAACAGTAAATTTTGATTATTGTCTCAATATTCATTTAGTGGTTTAGAACGTAAACCATGACTTTCGGCTTGAAAAAGAAAGTTCACTATGATTTTTAATGGGCTACACCATTTTACTATAGCCAATATTACCTGGATTATTTTACAGGTTTGCTATTGTTTGGGAAACAGAACTAAAGATACCAATTCTGTTTTTATGTTTGTTTGTTTTTTAATCAGAGTCACTACTACTACTAGAGGAATCTGTTGACATAACCTCTACATCATCTTCATTTTCTTTATTATGCCCTGGAGGTTCCAACAAAAAGTCATTACTGTGATTTGGTGGTAACATATTCATTGACATATCATTTGACTGCCATGGGTACTGTGGTGCAAGGACATCTAGAGAAAAGAAAGAAAAAGTATTAGAATATTTCTACTACTAAGTAATTCTCTTCATGAAATTTTTTGAAGCAAATTGTTTTCTAAGGCTAAAATCAAAATACACATTGGCTAAAGTTAATAAAGATTAAATTTATCAAGGAAAGGGGTCATGCTTTAGTAACTAGAACTTGTGTTTTTTAAAATCAGACTTCCCTATAAGCAACTTCAAGTATCAGTTGACACGGCAATTTCTTTTTTGCAGGACATTCACAATTACAAATCAAATGTTTATGCTATATGCATATATAATACACATTATATTAATTCACATTACTCCATATTATGAATAGTTAATGATATATACCATATTAAGTATTAATAAATTTAAACATTTTCTTAGAAGACAGAGGAACTTTCTATTGTAGATGATTCTCATCGAAGAAAATGTGTCTATTTCAGAAATATAACAAAAACCACCCAGGTCGTACTAATAATCTGTTTCTCAAGAAAGGGAAAGCATATAAACAGGTTTAGTCCAAGACTAAAAGTAAATTTTAAAAGGGTCAAAAGAAAGAGTTACATTTTTAACTGACTAGGTATGCCAGATATCAAAATTCCCCTTAAGCTTTGAATTTATCCTCTGTCTAGACTCTGAAAGCGTATCTCCTTCGCCAGCAGCCACAAACTAAGCTTTGTACAGTAGAGGGTGCTGGAGGGACTCTGCAGGAATAGGTTTCTCTTCCTGGATCCAGTGTTTTCCTCCTTATTCCTAATGGGCTGGTATGATATTCAGTTCAAGTCCTGCTCACCTCCTAGCCCTATCAAGTTTCATTGGCTTCCCAGAGTCAGTTTCACTGCTTCTTTCATCCAAAGAGTGGCTTCGCAGCATATGTTCCTAGAGCTTCAGTGGGTAATTTCCTGTTTGCCAGTTCTGGCCTATGTCACCAATGGGTCAGAGCTACACCCCCGGGAATAAGACCACCATGATATGAACTTTGGCATGAGGGTGGAGAGAAGCCTCCTCTTGGTTTGTCTCTGGTAACTGCTGCCCATACGTGTTACTCCTCTGTTTTAAAAAAAGAGTTCTTTAGCCCTTAGTATCTTGTCTCTAGTTAATAATTCTGTAGAATTTTCCTTGCTGCTGTTGTGTGATTTCTGTCTTCTGACTAGACTATGGTTGGTATGTGACACAGTATAATCACAATGAGAAAAATTAGGGAAATTAATGCACAGTGACTTCCTAGTTTTTAATTTATATTTAACAAAAATGATGCCTACAAAGGCATTCTTAAGAACACAAGGAAATCTTACATTGAAATGTTAAGCAAATAAATAAATTATTTAAACCATGTAAAATTTATAGTGAAAAATGAAATAGGTAAAATATTAAATGTAACTGCTTTGAAAAAGGGTAATTTTCTCTTTTTTATACCATTTTTGAACTCTTAAGATGTTTTACCGAAGCAAGTCATACGCTAAAGATAAAACTGGGGAATATAAAATAAATATAAGAATAACACAAACTTGTATGTAAAACTTGAGGAAGACTGAAATCAGAATGTGTCCAATTTCACAATAATGCTATTTTTATAAAGTTATTAAAAAGTCTTTAGATAGTGTTGTTACTCATTTTCTTAACGGGGTTTTTTTCAGAGGTATATTTACTTTACATCTTTTAAATTGAACGTAAAAATTTTTTTTCTAAGTTATATAGTATGTTTCATAATCTGTAAAAAACTATGTTTAGAGCGGAGAGGCCCGATGCCTGGGGGAAGGGGATATTAACATGTGAGAGACATTCTAATTTCACTGCCTCCATCTAGTAGTCTTTAAACTAGAATAAGTAGTTAGAGGATAAACTGACAGAGAGCACAGCTATTAAAATAAGTCAGGTATGGAACCTCAAACTTGTTCAACAGCCAGGCATCCCATCATCATCAGATCTGAAAAGTATTCTGTCTGAAAGCATTCTTCTGATTAACATTACCTGGCAATCGACCTGCTGCAAGTGCATCCCCCGGTAAGTGACCATTCACACCATTAGTGGAAGGATTATTCATTTGACCCAATAATCCACTTCTCATCTCCAAATCAGTTGGGTATGGTCTCCGTGGGTCCCCTTAAAAACGGAGGGAGAGGTACTATTTTAATTACTTTCATTTGTACACAAAATAAGTATGAATGTCTGCTCTCAAGTATTAATTTTCCCTGGTTAACTTTGAAAAACAAGCTACGTCTTCAATTTTGGAATATGAGGGTTATCTTATCAATTGTTACTTATAGTATATTAAAAAATACATGTATTTTAATTTCTTCTCTGAATCTTCACAATAATATACTATTTCCTAAATTTAAAAAAAGAGAGAATAAATCTGTCATTTTAGGCAACACTCCAAATGACAATTTAAAAAGCTTACAATGATCTTGAATGTTCTGACTTGCATTTCCTAGTAAAAAAATAACAATGATCCATACTCTAAGGGATGACAACACACTTTTTTTTAAATATAAAATAGAAAGGACTGGACTTAAAACCATCTAAACCACCTCCTTGTTAGTTATTCCTATAACTTCGCTGTGGAATATCAGGAACCACTTTTAGTTATAAAAGTATACTAAAGAGCAGGCTTAGGTTGAGAAAAAACTTACCCAGATTTGGACAAACTTTTTGGTAACATTCTCACAAATGTCAGATTCTCAACCCACAACTCCCCTTATCTGGCCTCCACCCCCACCAAAAAAACAAACAAAAAATTCCTGTAGCCACCCTCAAGGCTATTAGTATGGCCAAATACCAGCATCAGGATCTACTGAAGTTGAGATAACTACCTCCCATTCCTCCCAAAACAATGCTGACAGCTTTACCTTAGGATTCCCTCTTCTAAACGTTTTATTCACTGTCAGTATAGTCACAACTTATTACTCTTTGTTGTTTCTAATTACTCCAGTTCTTTCCAGTCTTGTGTGCTGCTTTTGGGTGCTCAGTGCTTCATCTTTTATCACCTAACAGTTGGGACTCTTTGCAAAAGTCCTAAACGGCTCTCAAATGCTGGCTCCTGCGCCAGCCTTGGTTTTATAAATTTATAGCTTTAGAATCATCACATTATTTTTTATTTAAAAATAAAAGGAATGAAACACAGTCCCTAGTAGTAACGGCTTTGTAAAAACCAAATCGATAAATTTATGACCTATATTCTTTCTTATAAGGCATAAAAGATGTGAAAATATGTAGCAGATGTTTCTAAGGGAACATACATTCCATATTTAATTTTTATTTCCTATTTCTGTATAATCACCTAAGAATTTTCACATATAGCTAATGAAAAAAAAAGGGAAGTATTTTTACCTGGAACCCAGGTCAGTGGGGCACACACAGCATTACTTGCACTAATCCTATGTGCATATTTGATTATTTCTTCAGAGGAGATAGCACCTGAAAGGGTCAAGAAGAAAATGTAATATTTTAGTCTATAAGTTTGTAAATGGATATATCTTAGTTACATCATATTTAAATTATTTGAAAATAGGATAATGTGAGCTACCAACCTTCCTAACAATACCTGTATATATAGTGTAAGCATAAATTATATGTCTCCAAACTAAAGAACAGACATTCAGGAAAATCAGCTGGACTATAAGTATCAAATATGGAATACTGGAATGGTTAACACACAATAACCCCAATTATTAACTATCAATAAATACTATTATTGTTCTGAAAGCAACAGTAAACACAAATAAGAGAAAATAAGAGTGTTTTACCTCAAATGACATCCAAACTATTTAAAAAGAGCAGGAGTTTATACTCTATTACTCAACTATTTGCATATATGAACATGGGCTACAAGGAAAGCTAACTAAAGAGCCCCATAATGTATTAGGTGAACAAAAAAAAAGGGGAGCTGCTAAATACGTATCATGACCTGATGCTATATTAAAAATAAACAGAATATTTTTTAGAATGCATATACGTATATGATTTGTATTATTAGTATTATTATTATATGTATATATAGATGCATAGATCAAAAAAAAAAATCTGGAAGGACACCAAACATTAACAGTAGTTATCTGAAAACAGGAAAAGACAAAATCTGAGACTACTAAATTTAAATCCTAACTACAAGTCATTAAAAGCAAAACCAAAATTTTAATTATAACTCTGTTAGAATTCAATCCAAAAGATCCAAAAAGGAAGTTTTTTAAAGAGAGAAGCCAGTTGGAACAGGCATGCCAGGCCTTCTGCACCTCTACATTACACTCTACATTACACTTTCATTGGCTAATTCTGACTTCATGATGTGCTAGCCACATTCCAGGTAACCAGTGGATGTTCTCTTTCATTTTCTGACCTATCTTTAAGCTCTAATTCAAATCTTACCTGCTTCTATTTCATGGTTTTCTTTCTGTCTCTTAATAATTTTATAAAACCCATTCCCTTTATTGTGCCTTTGGGCACAGAGCCTCAACCTATTTTGTATAACTGCTTCTTACAACCAGAAAAAGGAAGGGATACTATCTAAAAGTACTTAGCTCAGAGACAGAACATAGTAGGTACTCGGCAATGAGAATTTATTGCCACCTTTTCAACAGCAATAAACTCATCACTTTCTTGAAACCAAAACCTGGATTTTTCAGAAAGCCAGTCAGCGCTCTCAAAGTACTAACCTTTTCTTGCTTTTTCTATTGATTTGAGTTTCTCTTTTGCTTGGTAAACAGCTGTCGCCTAATTTGAACAAAATTTTAGAAATGATTAATTCTTAACTATATAAAGCAAAATTTTAGGCTTAATTCACAAAATCATTTACTTCACAGAAATAACTGCACAATTTCAAAATCCTCACAACTTATTTGTAATGTTCTAAATACCACTGGCTAGGATTTATATCAGTTCCATTTAAAAAAAAACATTCATGAGTCAGTCTGTTCACAAATGAGTTATTAGAAACAAACCATGAACTGATTTTTTCCTAATGTTTCTTCTTTATATCTTCTAACATAAAAATGGAGACGAAATCCAGACTACATTAAAGCATAGCTGTTTTTCCAGTTTACAAGACACATTTTGGATTGATACAGACACTTATTCATTTTATCTCCATGTTTAATGACTGTTACAGAGTCCTCTACCTGCTCCCTATCCCACAAAGGTAAACTGATGACAAAATTAAGGTAACCTGCATATACTAGTATATCCATCCACAACTTATGACACAGTGTTTGCGTATGGAGTCAGACACATCTAGCTTAAAGTTCCATCCCTAGATTTACCCTTCTTGAACAAGGTAATTATTCATTAGGTTCTTGATTTCCTCAGCTGTAAGATGGAATAATGGCACTGAAATGTTATGAAGACTGAGACAATGCATGTGAAGTGCAAATCATAAAGCATGATGCACAAGTGCTCAATAAATGTAGGTTGTTATTATCTAAGTCATAAAATTCAGTCATTTTATAGACCATGTGTTCACTATTTTTAACTCAATAATTACATTTTGGGAAATCTAATCTGAAGAATATAATTACAAATGGGGAAAAAGCTTTTTTTCAAGGATATTCATCAAAGCAATATTTTTAACAAAAAGCTGGAAAACTAAAAAGAAACAATTATACCAGAAATACTTAGGTTCCAATAAACAGCAACACAAAGTTAGTATCCTGCTAATTACAGCAAGGACAAAAATGAACACACCTGAGACTGAAAGGAACCTCACCAAACTGTGAACAGGAGCAGCAGTTACTGAGCAGTGGGGTACAAGAATACTCTTCTGTATTTCCTTAGTATCTTTTGATAAGGAAGTATTACTTTCCTAATGGAAGAATACATTTTGGCATATTTCTAAGAAAAAAATCAACTTGAAGATGTACCTTGAAGTAGGAGTGAGCATTAACCCTGAACCACTGAGGCTTATATTACTGGAGTCCCTTTTAACACATTTTGGAAAAGATTCACCATGGGAAAAGATGCCAGGAGTGTCTGGTCCACACAAGAATTAAACCAGTTGTTCTGCAATGCTACCACATGACAGTTAAATTACTTATTTAATCAAATAACTGGGGAAATGATCACAAAAGCATTGCCTTTTGAAACAGTGTCCAAGAACATGAAAAGAAAAGCTCAAGTTCTGAACATATCCAAATCCAACCTAGTTTTGGATAGAAGGCTAAATTAACACACATTTTAACCAATTTATAAAACTGACACATACAGCTGACCCTTGAACAAAAGCGAAACGAGGGGTGCTAACTCCCTATAAAGTCAAATTTCCTCACATAACTTTTGACTCTCCAAATACTTAACTAGTACTAATCTGCTGTTCACCAGAAGCCTTATCAATAACAAAAACAGTCTATTAACACATATTTCTTATGTTGTATTATATTTTAAGAATATAATTTATTCTTACAATAAAAAAAGGTAAAGAAAACGTCATTAAGAAAATCACAGGAGAAAATACATTTACAGCAATGTACTATTTGTCAGTACTGTGAATTTACATCATCTGTTTACAAGGAAATTCTAGTATAAAAATATTTTTTAAACTAAAGACCTAAACCATAAATAACTGAAATTTATATTAGAATAGGACAAAAGTGAAACTTAATATTTCTATAATGAAATCCTGGGAAACCTCTAAGTAATGAAAATGCAGTTCCAAAGTAGACTATCCAAAAACATTAAGTTAAAAAGGGAATGACAATGGCCTTTCATTTAACTGCTAAGTTGTCCCTTTTGGATTTGGAAAGTCAAGTTTTTTGCCACGTCAAGATACTTGTAATAGATTTATTTTTCAGAAATAAATAATATATTTATTTTTTTTTAAAGATTTATTTATTTATACATCAAGCTGGAGTACAGGCCAGAGGTGTGGGGGCGGCGAGAGGGTTCACCAGAGACAGAGTAGGGAGCAGAACAGGCAGATCAGAAATACACAGGGAGCAGCGGGCGAGGCAGGAGAGGTCTGCCACACCATGTGGGATTCTCCCCGGCTGGGCGTCAAACTCGCATCGCTGTTGCCGACAGCTCCACAGCGCAGCGCTTAACCGCTGCGCCACCAGGGAGGCCCAATATACTTTTTTTAAACTTGAGAACTAGTCAGTATCAACTTACCAGTATTTGTTCTGCTTCCTTCAACTGTTTTTGTAGTTGCTGAATATCACTGTCTCTCTTCTCTACTTCTTTTTCTAAAACTTGCATTTCATGATGGATTTTCCCCTGGTTAAGTGCCAATTTCATCATTTCTTGAAATTCCCCATCTCTGTGAATTAGCAACTCAAGTACCTGTTAGATAACAGTTGGTTAAGGTAGACAACAGACTATTGAAAGTTATAGTCTAATAAAACAAAGAATCCGTATGTGAACTAATTAGGCTATGCATTAACACCTGTAAGATACTATTTCTAATCCTCATTGAAAATAAAAATAGCTCACCAATGATTACTTAAGAAAACATTAATATCAAGACTTTTCAGATTCAGACTTTTTAATTATATCTATTTTTTCATACAGAATAAGCTTTTTAGAACTACAACATGCCAAAATGAGCAGGTTTACTCATTTCCCAGGGAAGATAAAATTTTAAAGTTTATCCTTAAATAAAATGTCTATCCTTAAATAGCAGAGGTTCCCTTGAAATACTTAAGATGATTTCAGCTGGTACTAAGAACTTAAAACATTTTTAAGTTACACATCTGTGCTAACATGTATTAGAAAAAATAAAACTGTTACATTAAACCTTGTAGAGTATGATTTCGTATAGAGTGAAGATTTAGGATAAACATGATTAACAAAAAGTGATTCCAAAAAGTAATAAGGTAAATAAATAGGTAATATGCAGGTATGGCAAAAACTATGAAAGTTAAAAGGCAAAAAAGACAGTCTGGATTTAACTTTCTAGTCCTCCAAACACAGAATAAAACTACATAAAATAACTATATAAAATAGAGGATGGGAAAAGAGGTCTAGTACAAACTGTCTCCCATCTTATATATAGCTTTAGAAAGGTTAATCCTTCCTGTTACTGTTTTAAAATATTTCCTAAATTATAGTTTTAAAAAAACATAAAAGTTACCCTTCTTGCTTCTTTCAAAGCATTTTTTGAATCAGAAAAAAAATCTGTTCACCACAGAAAATTAGAATGCACATAAAAGTACTACAAAAATAAAATTTGTAACCTTAACAACCATAACATAACTTCTATTATGTCTGTTCATTTTCAAGTGCATGACAGGACCAAGCTTCCAATAAAGGGTTAGTTTATGAAAGCGTTAGTGTTTTAATCTCCACTTAAACAAGTCTGTTAATTCAAAAGTAAAAAATGAAAAAATAAGTAACTAACACTGGTCAATAGTGAGATCATTACTGACTTAAAAAAGCCTTAGCCTGTAGTATCTTGGTGTGCTGAATGTGAATATAACCCTGAAAATTTTTTATTAGCTCTCGTTTTGAAGATATTTCATATAATTCATTTTATATGTTTCACCATGTAATTTATCCAGTAGGTCCACAACAACATCCTAAATGAGCCTAGAAAGATGTAATATTGCATCGCATTGCGTAATACGTAGTACCATCATACACACATCATCCAGAGTTGATTGCATCAATTTCTGATGCAATGCAGTACTACCGCCAGGAGGCTGCTGAAGTAAGCTGACATTAGCAGTGTACTAGATAAAGCCCTGTTGGAAAGGTTGAGCATTGAAAATATTTCAGACTTTATGTGAGACAGTTTAAGCTACTGTTTCATAGAACTGTTATTATTTTATCCATTTAGGTACAATACGGAACAGTCATGCCTCGAAAGCGCATTGACAGCGTGGACAATTTCTGCTCTATTTGTGGGAAAGTGACATTTGCCAACCAGAAGAAAAGTATCACTTCTCAAGTGAAGAAGGCTTATCATCTTTACTTTGGATGCAAGGTTGGTGACCAAGACAAGCCTTGGGCCCCTCATATATGCTGTGCTACATGTACAACACAGCTTTTACAGTGGTGAAATGGCAAAAGACCATCACTGCCATTTGCAGTCCCCATAGTGTGGAGAGAGCGAAGCAATCACATGAAAGACTGTTCCTTCTGCTTGATTCCTCCTCTTTCCAGTGGAATAATGAAGCAAAAGAAGTTAAAAAGAGTCTACCCAAACATTCCGTCTGCATTGCGACCAGTTCCACATGATGATGGACTTCCTATTCCAGAACCTCCAGCAGAATATTCTCGATTCATCTGATGAGGAAAAGGGTGAGCCGACCTGTTCTTCTCCTGTTCCATCCGCATGCAGTGATCCAGATTTTCAGTGGTGCATCATCAACCCCACACAGACTAACACAGGAAGAACTAGATGATCTGGCTCGTGATTTGGACTTATCCAAGAACAAGGCAGAATTGCTAGGATCAAGGCTCCAACAATGGACTCTTCTAGAAGATGTCACAATTACTTTCTATCGAAAGTACCACCAGCAGTTGGAGCCTTTCTTCAGAAAGGAAAGTATTCTGTTCCCATATTGAGGGCCTCATGAATGCCTTAGAAATCACTTATGACCCACAAGAATGGAGACTATTTCTAGACTCTTCAAAACTGAGTCTTAAGGCTGTGCTTCTGAGCAATGGAAACCGTCTTCCATCTACTCTATTCCTGAACAGCTGTCCAAGAGACAAGCGAAGAAATCCAAGTAGTCTATGACTTGATTTTTTACAGGTATAAACCATAGGCCTATTACTATTGGCATGCATTTCGTGATGTAAATATCCATTTATTGCAGATTACAAAAAAAACTAGAGCCAAAATTAGAATTTGACTGTCATAATCATGTTGAGCACATACAAATTGATAGGACATGACTAATTTTACTTCAGTAACATGACTTTTGTAAAAAAATTGTTGACCAGTATAATTAGACATGAGAGAAAATCATAAAATACTACTAAACCTTTACGTAACTATTTTCTTCTTAAACACATTATCTTGTGTAAGGGATGCAAAGAAACTACCATATTTTAAAAGCTCCAATTAGTAATGTAAAAGGATTCAACCTTCTGTTCTCCCAGAAAGTAAATATAAACAGGAAACTTGAGCATATCATGTTTGTTTGTTTTTAATTAAAAAATAAGTCACCTACTTGGTTTTCCTCTCCAGGCTGTAATAACTTTTGGTTCCTTGAAATTGCCAGCATTTCTATAAGTTCCCTAAAAGGAAAAAAAAAAAAAACTTTTATAAATACAATAAATAAACTTTCTAAATGCTTTCTACTAGACTTGATCTTGCTGAGTACTCACATCCTACAGTCCATTTGAGAACTTTGGTGCCCACAGCTGCAGTGACTCAGTAAATCTGACTTGGGGTAAATACCAAAGCTATTTGTCCAAAACATAAACATGCTATGTTGCCAGGGTCTTTTTACTACGAAGTAATTCCAGCATTCATTCAATAACATTAACTAATGAGAAACTGACAAGTTCTCCATCACAAACTACAAAACCAACAAAGACAAAGAAGGAAATAACACTTGCATTAATCTGTGTAAACAGGCACACTGAGACAACACATTTTAACAGTTGTCTGGTACCTATGAGTTTACTGTTCTCTGTATTGACTTATGTGACTGAAAATGCATGTACCTTGTTTGTTGCCTGGCAGTATTTTAGTCCAATACAGTCTAGCAAATGGACTAAACAAACTATTAAAATTCTAATGTCTGTGTTTTGGGGTATTCTTATGCCATTTAATATTGTGCTGACCCAGTGATCTGGTAAGCAATGCCTACTTTGGCAAGGACTAAATTTATGCAAAATGCTGTATTTTTAGTAGGTCAGGTCGTACAACATGTAAGAATTACTCTAAAGCTGTCAAAGAATGTTATAGAGAAGATGAGTCTGAACTGGATTCTGAAGGATTAATGAATGATTCAATCCGATGGAGGAGTGGGAAAGGCAGTGAGTATAAGCAGGGATAGTTTTAAACCAGGAGCATTCATGAGGCTGGAAGGCAGGGGATTAGAGAGGGTGTGATTAAGGCCACATGAAGAATAGTCACACTGAAATCGGAATTGGAATCTATGTCGTCGGGCAACTGGGAATCTACCGAACATTTTTAAGACGAAAAATTACTGGAGATGCTTTTAAAAGGATATTCTGCTCTTGGGTAATATAGAAGGATAAAGGGCAGAAGCTTTTAAGCAGAACTGTTGGGAGGCTGCTTTAAGAAACAGTTATGACAAGGGCCTCCCCGGTGGCACAGCGGTTAAGCACTGCGCTGTGGAGCTGTCGGCAGCGACGCAAGTTCAACGCCTGGCTTGGGAGATTCCTACATGGTGAAGCAGACCTCTCCTGCCTCACCTGCTGCTCCCCTCAGCAGTGTATTTCCTTCGATCTGCCTGTTCTGCTCCCCACTCTGTCTCTGGTGAACCCTCTTGCCGCCCCACGCCTCTGACATGTACCCCAGCTTGTATGTATAAATAAATCTTTAAAAAAAAAACCCAGTTATGACAGCAGGGAGGGATCAAGAAGTCAAATCTGAGCAACGTTTTAGGAGGAAGTACCAATACAAGTCTAACATCTAAATGAATTTGAGGGCGTTAAGGAAGGTTCCAACTTGACAGATACCTACCATGAAAGATGACAGAATAAGGAGAATGGCACCAATTTCATCTCCTACCTCCGCCACACGCACAGCACTCCTGTCAAAACTTGCAATTCCACCAAGTCGTGCGTGTTCATGTTTCCAGGCCTATGTACACGCAGTTCCATCTACCTGCTGCCCAGTAAGTCTGATAAACTCCTTCCTTCCGTGGATTCCGAAATTCCTCCAGAGCTAGTCCCAATTACCAGAACAGGAACCTTGTCTCCGGTAGCCCGCAGCACAAGCTTCTGATAAAACCAGGCTTGGCGCCACTCTTTACACTTCAGTTTCTCCCTCTTAACACCGTGTTCCTCAATGGTCGACTTATAGTTCCCCCCTCATTACACTGAGGAGGAGTGCCTGGCCCCAAGGGGCGTTCCTTATCGGTGGACTAAGGCCTCACACCTGGAGATCTCTAAGATCCGCTACGGCTGACAAGACTGGGGTTCGAGAGTCACTGTCACTATGAAAATATCCTCTAAGGGGGGCAACAAGGCCTCCTCGAAGGCCCGGATAATGGCAGACGCCACACCCAAGACTTCGGCGCACTATTTTAATCAGGGTGCACCGAAGTCCGAGCGCGGCCTGGGAACCTGCACCTACGCAGGGCTGGTCTGTCCCGAGTCAATGCTCCCGGTCCAGCCCCGGCCGGCCCCGTAGGCGTTACCTCGACAAGACCTCCAGATCTTCCAGCGCAGACAACAACCGTTCTCGCGTGCTGTTGCCGCTCGCCGCTCCCGAGCCGCTGCCCGACCGCTCTTTCTCCTTCTCGCCACTCGAAGAGGCCGCCATGCCGCCGCCGGGCAGCAGCAGGAGTGTGCGCAGCAGCGAGAGGCGGGGGGCGTGGCGGATCCCGGAGGCGGAAGGAAAGGTCACCGAGGCCCGGCGAAGTCTGGCAAGAGCGCCCCAGCGTCCCTGGAGGCGCTCTACGGGCGCCGGCGCCATCTGCTGGGCTTGTCAGGCTCCAGCCCTGCGAAGGAAGGACACATGGACAACAGGCGAGGCGTGGGAATGTCTAGCTCTGCGCCTCCTGTTTGTCAAGCTAGAGCGGGAGGCTGCTGGTCAGCTGCTCGTAAGCATTTGAGGGAATTATATAATGACCAACTTCTTGTCAATTTCTTAATGAAATAGGTCAGGTATTAACCTCCATTTTGTGTTACTACTTTTAAGTCAAATTTTGTTGATTAACCACTAGTTTAAAAAACTATGATTGTGGATGTACAGCTTCAAGCCTCAATATGCATGTGCTTTACAACACCCCCGACGTTCTAGTAAGGGCACACTGGCACATTGCTTCCCCTTGCCTTCTGTAACCACTATATATTTTAGAGTTCAAGAATTAATTTGTTGTGTTTACCAGTTTGTTTGCTTTGATTATTTATATTCCACATAAGAGTAAAACTGTCTAGTAATTGTCTTTCACTTTCTGGCTTATTTCACTCACTTTGAGTTTCGTTCATATTGTTACAAAAGACAAGATTTCATCTTATTTAATACTGAATAGTACTGGGCCTCCCTGGTGGCGCAATGGGTTAAGTCTCAGCAGTAAGAAGCTATGGGCAGCCACTGCAGCACCAGTTCGAGCCCAGCCAGGGAGCTTCCCACATGGCACAGCAGACCTCTCCTGTTTGCTCACTGCTCCGCTTGTAACAGGTTGGTTCCCAGGAGAAAGGGTGTGTCCCAGGTTCCCTGTCCCACCCAAGGTAGGGTGGAACTGAGCTGGATATAAGAAGCTGGAGAAGAGAGACAGCACACACACACACAGAAGGGACACAGAATACACCCACAGAAGACAGGAGGAGACAGAAGAAGGATGGAGAGCCAGAAGAGGCCCAAGGAGCAGAGAGACTTGTAAAGAAGCTGCACTGGCCTGGACTGATTGAAAGAGATGTGTGTGAGAAACCCGTGGGGAAGTTAACGATGGCTATGTTGATTTTGGTTTTAATTTGTTCTGTTCCTCTCAGAATTGTCTGTTTCTGACCCTTTTGTATGGGTCCCTGCCAAGAGGTATTTTGGTTCCTCCCAGAATTGTCTGTTTCTGACCCTTACGTGTGGGTCCCTGCCAAAAGCTGTTCTAGACTTGTGGCAGGCTTTCGAGACTTGCTTTCGGTCAGTCCCATTTGGGTGGACTTTTATCCACAAGGAGTTGGTTAACATTGGGTGCTTGACTTAGAAAATATGTTCTTTGTCTTCTCTATCTTTTCTAATTGTATTAAAGTTCCTTTCCACAAAAGGTCCTATATGTTTTGTATTGATGCGGCGGATGGCAGAACCCATTTAGAACAGGGCAGGTCTGGGTTTTGGGGGTGCCCCTCTCCCTGCCCTGTAACACCCTCAGCAGTGTACTTCAGTAGATCTGCCTGTTCTGCTCCCCACTCTGTCTCTGGTGAATCCTCTCACCACCCCACACACACCTCTGGCCTACACCCCAGTTCTTACATGCATAAATAAATAAATATTAAATAAATACTGAGTAGTATTACTTTGAGTGTATATACCACATCAAATTTTTCCAGTCACCCATAGATAGGCCTTTAGGTTGATTCCAAGTCTTGGTTATTGTGAATACTGCTGCTATGAACATAGGGGTGCATGTATTTTTCTGAGTTAGTTTTTTCATATTCTTTGATTAAATACCTTCGTATGGCATTACTGGAATGTATGGTATTTCCATTGTTTGATTTTATTTATTGATTTTAAAAGACTTATTTATGCACATAAGTGCTGGGGCCAGAGATGTGGAGAGTAGGACAGGAGGATCTACTGAAATACACAGCTGAGGGGAGCAGTGGGGAGACAGGAGAGGTCTGCTGCACCATGTGGGTTAGTTCCCTGGCTGGGATTGAACTTGTGCTGCAATGGCTGCCCATAGCTTCATAGTACTGATACTTCACCAAATGTGTCACCGGGAAGGCCCCATTGTTTGATTTTAAAAGAATCTCCATCTCATTTTTCATTAAGACTGCACCAATTTAAATTCCTACCACCAGTGAATAACAAGTATTGACTCTCTTTAGTCTGTATTCCATAAATACTATTCCACCCACCCTATATGGCTTCTCATGGAGACTGTAAGGAGTCCTAGTCCAACTTTTCTTCAAACTTTCTTATAATACACATAACATAAAATTTACTATCTTTATCCATTTTAAGTATACAGTGCAGCAGCATTGCATACATTCATGTTGTACTATGTTGACTGAGAAACTGAAGTCTGGTCAAGTCACAGCTTGCACATTGGAGCAAATGTGTTACAGCAAGTGTTTATTCGTGGCTTCAGAGCTGTTGTTGGAGAGACCCAAAAAACACGAGACCCAAAATTCTCTTTTCAAATAGCCCAGTGTGGGTGGGGCTGCTCCCCACTAAGGTCTGCTTTATGCATGTGAGCTTTTCAGTCAGTGATTGATGAAAAGTTTGGCAAGGGTGATTAATCAATCCTGGATCATTTTTGACTTGTCAGCGCAGTTTCATTTCTTCTCTGCAGTAGATACATCTTAACATGTCTGAAAATACAGGTTGCATCTGGAGGTATCTGGGGCTGAATGCTCATCAGCCTCCTGACTGGTTTTTACTCAGACATGGGATGGTTCCATGTTTGTGTTTTATATATTATTTACTAGCTACTCTCACTACTATCCATCTCTAGAACTCTAGCAAAACTGAAACTCTGTAACCACTGACCTCTTCTCCAATCACATGGCAACCACTATTCTACTTTGTCTCTATGATTCTGACTACTCCAGATACCTCATATATATGGAGTCATGCAGGATTTGTCTTTGTGTGTGTGACATTTCATTTAGTATAATGTATTCAAGATTCGTCATGTTTTAACATGTATCAGAAGACAGAATATCTTCGTTTTTAAAGCCATATGTGAATCATATGTGAATAACACATTTTGCTTATACATTCATATTTTGATGAGTATTTTGGTTGCTTCCACATTTTTGTAACCAATTATAATCACAGAACTCCCAACAAAATGTGTTGCTCAATATTCAAGATGATAGCTGAGCTGAATAAATCAATTTAGCATGTAAGTGGTAATTAATGAAAATAGTTTAAATAACTGGTGTAGCACACATCCAAATCAAGAACTGGGTTTTGAAGAAAAAAAATATATATATTTTCCCAAAAGTCACAGCAGTATTGGGAATAGGGGTTCTGAATCAGGTTAAGTTGGATTATAAAAGATGAGATATAGAGATGTTACAAACAACTGCTGAGAGTAAGGCAGGAATACCTGTGGTCCACTTATTCCAGTTCTATTCTCTTGTCAGCCCTTCTGTTGAGCACCCAGAGTTGAGAATACCCTCAGGAATTTATGCTAATTAAATTCATTCATAATAACTGCTACATAATCCAGAATGCAGATTAATTCATTCACAAGTAACAGGGCCAAGTACAAATTTCCTCATAGACTTGTCACTGAATCCAGCCACCTCGGTGGTGGGAGCCAGCTGTAGCAGTGCTGTTCTCTTACCCTGCTGCTCCACCACAAGTCAGCTGAGTCAGTTGCTCCTCAGATCCCAGTAACTACCTCTTTGTCAGTTGTAGGAGTTGCTCCTCATAGCTCAGTGTAGTACCAGCAGGAAATGGCACTAGGCAGGTTCTCGATGATGGGCAGACGGGTATAAACGAGTCCTGGAGCCCTTGGTGGCTTTTTATGGCCTTTTATTATTTAAACTCTTACAACTATGGCAACTATATACAAGGTGGCAGGGCCGGGGGGCCACTGGATACCATATGCGTGTGGCCAGGAGGCCAGGGGGCCCCCAGCAAATCTTCAGCTTCTCTGGGGCCCTTCCTGCAGCGTGCTCTTGCTGCTTCTCTCTGCAGCTTCTTCCCTCTGCTCTCTCCTTCTGAGCATGTGCACTCTAAAGGCTACTTTAAGCCACATCCCCCCCACAGGCCCATCCCCAAGGGGAGGGGCAGAAAAGCCTGAGAGCTCTCCAGCCTACCCCACACTCAGTAACTGCCTTTTTGTCACCTGTAGCAGTTGCTCCTGAAACCTTTTATGTAACAATGTACTTTCTGGACCAAGGAATGGATCAATCAGGTGCAAGCTATGAGCCAATTGTTGCTAAATGGTCCAATCAGCCACAGGATTGAAAAATGGTCTAAGCAAACTTGTAGGTGGCACAACCTGAAAGAGGGTCAGAGGGAGCTGAGGATTGGAGAGACAGTGCTAGTCCCTGAAGAGGAGAGGTGACGCCAGCCCCAGAACAGGAAAGACAACTCCAGCTTCCAAAGGATGAAAGAAGACAGTTTTAGCCTCTGAAGAAAGAAGGGAAACACTCCCTTCCTTGGCCTCTGAAGAAAGAAGAAAGGAAGCATCCAGTAGCCAACCTCAGAGGAGGCAAGAGAAGCTGAAGACCTCTTTCAGAGACTGGTCTCCCGTCCTGTCTCAGACATGGCCTAAAAGGAACACCAAAGGCCCTGGGCCTGGTGTCTCAAAGAGCTGCTTGTTGTTGGTATATTCCAACTGTGGGGTAGGCAGGAGAGCTCTCAGGCTTTTCCCCCCTCCCCTTCGGGATGGGCCTCTGCAGGCCTACCTGCTGTGTGACTTACAGTAGCAAAGCCTGGGGGGCGTGGCTTAGAGTAGCAAAAGCCTGGGGGCGTGGCTTAGAGTAGCCATTAGCATGGCTACAGAGTAGCCATTGGTGTAGTGTGTGTGCATGTGCAGAAGGAAAGAAAGAAAGAGAGAGAAGAAGCAACAGCAGCACAGAGGGCAGCAGCAAGAGCACGCTGCAGTAAGGGCCCCAGAGAAACTGAAGATTTGCTGGGGGCCAGGACACCCTCTAGTCTCTGGCCTCCTGGCTTCCCCGCCGCCCGCCCCCCCGCCCCCTACCCCCCCCCCCATGAGCAGATGGTACCCAGTGGCCCACCCCACCACCTTGTATATAGTTGCCAGAGTTTAAGAGTTTAAATAAAAAAGGCCATAAAAAACCACCAAGGGCTCCAGACTCATTCATTCCCATCTGCCCATCATCAAGAACCTGCCTAGTGCCATTTTCCTGCTGGCACTACACCAACTAACTCATAAAGGGCTGTTAACACTTGGTGTCTCTGCCCCCTCCTCTAAGGGGCCAGTAGTAACCATCACTACTGTCCAGTGCTGTCCAGCACTCCTGGTGACCAATGGCAACCACCACTGATGCTAGCTGGGTGAGATAGCTGGCCACTTGTGGATACAGTGAGCTCTTTGTTTGTAAAATAAACACCATGGTTGTTGTTCCTGGAGCCCCAGGTCTCACAATTGTGCACATGGGTGAGAACCCGCAGACAGTGACCTGTCTTCCTATCAGCCACTGTCCTTTGTTCAGCTATAACTCATTGGGCCCTATTATGTAGGTGCTGCATTGCTATAGCCCTTGATTTTGGTTTTTCGCCTTTTGGCCTTTTGGGGCTTTTTGACAGCTCTCTTGTCTCAGAACCTGGGCAGGTAGGTGGTCCGTTGCATTTTTCCATTCAACCTCCCTGTCCACCCCTACTTTAGAATAACCTATACAGGAAGTCACGTTATCACCAGAATGTTGTTTGTTAACTTAAATCAGAAAAAATGAAGTTAAATAAAAAATTAACTAACCATCGGGATTCGTATCACCATAGCATGGGGGGTGGTGTCAGGGGAGGGAGTTTGGAATGTTTGTGTTCATAAGGTTGTGTTTCTGGCCAGTGCAAGAAACTCAGAGACACCTTTTGTTTTCCAATTAATGTTCCCACTTCTGCTCTGCTCTTGGCTAACCCTCTCTGTTAATACATTTAACTCAGAGGGAATGGAATAAATTAAATTTAGCTTTCTTAATTACAATCACATTCTAAACATGCCTCCCAGTGGTTCTAGTTAATAATTCCTTGTGTTATTTTTCCAAGGGGCTAAACTCCTACAGTCTGTGTGGGTTTTGTTTACTCAGCTCTCACAGGTTCATCTCAGGCCATGCTTCTGGTGGGGAAAAGAGAAGATCATATTAGTGTAGCTTCTACATTAAAATTCTAGTAGGATTCTAATTATTTAGAAATGACCAATTAAGATCATGTTTTATATACACTGAGGATCAATGTATGGAGAGTATATGTGTATTGTGAACTCCAGACCACCTCAGATATTGCAAATTCATTTATACCTTGAACATTGTCTGTAGACTGATAAATAATAGTACTTCATACAAACATATTCTTCTGCAAACTGTGCAGATTCAGGTGTGATAAAGAAAATATGAATTATTTCATAATATAATGAAGTATTAATATATATATTTATAGTTATAGTAACTGAATTCAACATTGAGTATAAAGTTTTTTTTTGTTTGCAAATTAAAAAAGTATGATAAGTACTACCTTGTGAAATTTTATATATTCAACATGCCAGGCACTGTTCTAAGCATTTTTTTTTTTTTTGCATAGAAGAGCTGGGGTGTAGGCCAGAGGTGCTGGGGGTCAGAGGATTCACCAGAGACAGAGTGGTGAGCAGAACAGGCATATCTACTGAAACACACTGCTAAGTGGAGCAGCAGTGTGACAGGCCAGGTATCAAACTCAAGCCATAGCTGTGACAGCATTGAGACTTAACCCCTAGATCACCTAAGTGTTTTTTTTTTTTAACTCATTTAATTTTCACAACACTCTCAGAGGTAAGGACTGTCACAACCTTAAATTACAGGTAATAGAGCTGGGAATCAGAGAAAAGAAAATAAATAGGCTCAGGTCATAAAGTTAGTAATGGCAAGGTTGGAATATGAACCCATAGTCTAACTCCAACATCCATTTCAACTACACTGGCTATCCTGTTGCTCTGTTAAAAGAAAAGGGTGTTTTCACATACTGAAAAAAGTGTTGGGACCCTCTGTGAAATACTGTTAAATGCACAGTTTGGAATTCTGAATGAAACCCAGCTATAATTGTTTGGTGTGGCCATTTAAAATTGTGAAATCTTCATCAGAAGAACCCTATCCTCCTCTTCCAATAAAAGCATAACTCCCACTATCCTAAATTGCTCAATGTTAATTAAAGTCATAAGCCCTGTGTACAATGTAACATTTGTCTTTAACTCCCTACATTCTTGTCCATTGACAAGAAAAAACAGTTTAGGTTAAACACATCATTCTCTTTAAATATTTGTGGTATGGTTTCATTGGAAAGGTTTCCTAGAATTTGTCAAAATTTCTAAAAATAAAGTCTCATCTCCCTGAAATTCTTCCATCATCATTAAAAACTTACCACTTTTTGGAAACTCAAAAGAGTGGACACAATTATTATAGATTTGTTTATTCTTTCAACAAGTATTTATTAGCCTCTATTTATATGCCAGGGACGACGCTAAATGCTAGGCCTATTGGATGAACAAGACAACAGTAGTCACCTTCCTGGAGGAGGTGAAAGAAGATGCTGCTAAGAATGTAGGATTACAACAGTTAGCTGGGCCAAGTGTTGGAGGAGGAGGAGAAGATTGGCAGGAGTAGAGAAACAGAAAGAAACTTATTAAAATATCTCACTAGCAGTCTTCCCTGGTGGTGCAGGGGTTAAAGTCTCAACACTGTCAACTATTCCAGTCACTGCAGCACGAGTTCAATCCCAGGCCAGGGAGCTGACTCACATGGTGCAGCAGACCTCTCCGGTCTCGCCCACTGCTCCCCTCAGCAGTGTATTTCAGTCAATCTGCCTGTTCTGCTCCCCACTCTGTCTCTGGTGAATCCTCTGACCCCCAGCACCTCTGGCCTACACCACAGTTCTTTTATGCATAAATTAATAACAAATAAATCTTAAAAATAATCTCACTAGCTTCTTAATTCAGATGTGTAGTGGATTGAATGGTGAACCTTCCAAAAGATATGTCTACATCGCACGATGTGACCTTATTTGGAGAAGTCTTCTTTGGAGAATTAAATTAATGATCTTGAAATTAGATGACCCCGGATTGTTCAAGTGAGTTCTTAATCCAAAGGTAAGTGATCTTATACAAGACACAAAGAGAAGCCCATGTCAACACAGAGACAGAGATTCGAGTTAGACAGCCACAGCCAAGGAATGTCTGCAGTCACCAGAAATGGGGCGAGGCAAGGAAGGACTTCCCTAGGGCTTTCAAGGGAGCACAGCTCTGCCAATAACTTTGGACTTGATTTTGAACTTCTGGCCTCCTGAACTGTGAGAGAAGGAATATCTGTTTTTTTAGCTACCCGGGTTTTGCCAATTTATTGCAGCAGTCCTAGGAAACTATTACAAGATGGAACAATTCCAGTTTGAATGAGAATTTCTAAATTAGAGTCTGAGGAAAAACAGTTCATTTCTTCTCATGGATAAAACTAAATGCTAAGTGTTTCTTAGATGCCTAAAGATGAATAAGATAAATAAATTTATTTTAGGAGCATCAATTTGCACATCATGAGCAAAAAAAAATAGAAAATATTTTATGCTTATAAGTAGAAGCTTAACTTACAAAATAAGAGTTGAAAAGATCTGAGTTCATCTGGTCCCGTCTGTCCCTAGCCTGTGATTAAGCCCTTTCCTGTAGAGTGAAGCTGGCCACCTTCCATGTCAGTCATTTGCACTGGGCTCAAATATGCCTTAGGATAACTTTCACATGCTGGGGCCAAATACTACCTTCTGAGGTCTAGGCAAAACACTTTATCTTTCATAGGAAAGACTAGCAAGTTTTTCTTTAGCTGTGATTTATGAAATATTTTTTTTATTATGTAAGAGTATTATTATTATTATTATTATTATTATTATTTTATTCTTTGCATAGAAGAACTAAGGTATAGGCCAGAGGCACAAGGATGAGAGAATTCACCAGACACAGAGTGGGGAGCAGAACAGGCAGATTAACTGAAATACATTGCTGAGGGGAGCAGTGGGCGAGACAGGAAAAGTCTGCTGTGCCATGTGAGCAGGATCCTCGAGCATGGATCAAACTCAGGCCCTAGTGGTAATAGCGCTAAGACTTAACCCCTAGGCCACCAGGGAGGCCCAAGAGTAATTATTTTTTAAAAATAAAGAAATATATGTGGATTTTTATAAAAACTCTAGAAAGTATAACGAAAATAAAATTATCTGTTATGCCACCTTTGAGACACATATTGCCAAAATTTTATTGTATTTCCTACTCAACTATTTCAGCTTCCATACTAACCACGCCTTGTTCTTTAGTAGCACCTCACTTAAAAGAGGTAGATTTTTCATCACCCTGAGCAGTGTATCTTTCATACATTGCAGTTGCTCATTTATAAGATGTGTGAATTCAAAGTGATGATGATGCACCAATTACAGTTTCTTTAGGACTGAATATAAGAGAACTTTTCTTATCTCTCAAGAATCCCAGTAGCAAGGTTAAAAGATCAGAATCTTCATAATATGATAGATCAGGTTCAAGTGTAGATTCCATTGATTTGTGGTCTCTGTATTTCAGGTTATCAATTATAAAGGAGGAATAATCATGTTCTTTCGAAATTTTGTTGGAAGGCATAAATGGAGGTATATACAGCATTTGTTATATGATATGTAAAAAAATTATAATAAACTATGATAGCTAATGTCTAATGAGTAAGGTTCTGTTTAATGCTCTATCAGTACAATTAGCATCTTTGTTTACAAACAAGGACACTGAGGCCCAGAAAGGTTAATCTAGGCCAGTTCACACATTCTAGAAGGCGGCAGTGCCTAAGCAGTCAGAATTCAGAGCCTGTGTTCTTCACTTCTATAGGTTGCAGAGCAAGGAATGATGTAACTGTTCTACTTCTCCACATCCTAGTGTTACAGTAACTATTTTGAGAGTCATGTAATTTTGCTGACTCATTTTAAGTTTGTTATTTATTAATAAAATTCTTAACTGAAAGCCTTAAAGATGTCTTTCAATAGGTTGGATATGCAATAGAATATATAAACAAATATTAGTACAATCATGTAATGGGATACTATCAAGAGATGAGATATCAAGTCATGCATAGACATGGAAGACTTAGGTGAATGAAGTTAAGAAAAAGAAATCAGTTATTTAATTACATTTTGAAAAAGGCAAAACTATAGAGATGGTAATCAGTGGTTGTCAGGGGGTCAGGAGGTAGGGTGAACAGGTAAAGCACAAAGGACTTTTTCAGGGTGGTAAGACTGTTTTGTATGATATTATAATGAGGCGGATATAGCACTAAAATCCATAGACTTTTATAGAACAAAGAGCAAACCTGAATATATGCAAACTGAAAAAAATTATTTAGGCAGTTGGGTGATCCCAGAATGGAGTGTAAAATTTGGTAAAAGAATTTAACTATATTGTGTAAAATATACATTGAAGGGGCTGAATGTAAAAGGTTCTGACCTGAGTAACATTTCATTTGTAATGCTAAAGGCAAAATAAAATGATATATACACACTGCATTCAAGTTGATAAAATTGTTTCTCAAGAGAGTACGAGTTAACTATTCTGGAACCACTATACATATAATTACATATAATATACATATAATTCCTGTCTAGGAATTGAACAATTAAGTAAACAGATAGCAAATGTGGGAGCCAGAGTTCTCACTTTTGAAGTGGAAGATGACAGATTAATAAGGCAAGAAGAATAGAATGATTCATGTGAATTAGCGATGGACACATCAGTATGAACTCATGTTTGCTTAATAGGGACACAGATGTTTACAAGTAAAATATTTGTGTGTATACACACACATATATTTTCTTGACCTGTTAGCTGAGAGAACCTAGAAGTGATGACCCTTGTCCTTTGGTAGCGATAAGCACACTGAGAGTCTGGATTTTGGTTCTTGGTTTCTAATACTGTTCTTCATTTAAAAGGACTCCATTTAAGGGGTTCCTTGATTCTATTGTAGTACTTGGATAGGGAATATATACATGATGAACATCTTATAGTGCTAGAAAGTAAGAAAGTGCACCAAAAGAAGGAAAAGGAAAAAAATCTATAATGAAGTTAAAGGGTCATAGAAGCAAATTGAGAGTTCCCAATGGTGAAAACTGGAACAATCTGAATAAAAATAAATAATGTAGTATGGAACTATAACCTAAATAAATATCCAGGAATCTACACTGATGTAAATAAATGATTGGATAAATGAATAAATAGAGACCAGGCAAATCTTCAGGGTAGACATCTAAGTAATGGAGGTACTCCACCACAAGGAGGTGATGTGTACCTTTCCACCTTTTGATTGTAGGCTGCTCATAGCAACTCCCAAAAGTACAATATATAAAGAGGTGGTGTGGGAGAGGGAACCTTAAAGTGAAAAGAACTACCTCAGTCAGGTGATCAAGCATTGTTAGTGATAAGACATGTTGATAGCAAGTACCTTTGATGACATGTCTGTGATTTTCCCCCAAATCCATACCTCATCAGACAAATTCCAGTTGAGGAATACTCTACGAAACAGCTAACTCCTCAACACTATCAAGGTCATCAACAACGAGGAAAGACTGAGAAACAGTCACAGTCAATAGACACCTAAGGAGATAAGAAAACTAAATATGAGGTAGAATCCTGCATGGAACTTGGAATAGGCAAAGAACATTAGATGAAAACTAAGAAAACTGAATAATGGGTGAAACTGATAATGGGGTGTGTGGAATTCTCTCTACTATGGTCACCATTTTTTTCTGTTAATCTATAACTACTTTAAAATAAAAGTTTATTTTCACAATTCTAAATCACGTTTATTTTTTTATTTTTTTTAAAGATTTATTTTTTATTTATACATACAAGCTGGGGTACAGGCCAGAGGTGTGGGGCGGCGAGAGGGCTCACCAGAGACAGAGTAGGGAGCAGAACAGGCAGATCAGAAATACACACTGCTGAGGGGAGCAGCGGGCGAGGCAGGAGAGGTCTGCCGCACCATGTGGGATTCTCCCCGGCTGGGCGTAGAATTCGCGTCGCTGCTGCTGACAGCTCCACAGCGCAGCGCTTAACCGCTGCGCCACCAGGGAGGCCTGGTTTATGTTTATGAGGCCACGTTTATGTTTCAACAGTGTTGTTTAAGTTTGTTGTTTAAGTTTCAACAGTGTTTACAATATTGTAACTTAGGTAATTATTGCTTAAACCAGAACCAAGTAGGATATTATGATTCCTATATAGTTCTTAGATTTTCGAGTGGCTTCCATTTCTTTTTCTTCGTGTAATTTTTTTTAAGATTCATTTATGCATACAAGAGCTAGGGTGTAGGCCAGAAGGGTGATGAGAGGATTCACCAGAGACAGAGTAGGGAGCAGAAAAGGCAGATCTCCTGAAACACTGCAGAGGGGAGCAGCAGAGAAGATAGGAGATGTCTGCTGCACCATGTGGGTCAGTTCCCTGGATGGGGATCGAACTCGTGCTGTAGTGGTTGCCCATAGCTTCATAGTGCTGAGACTTAACCCCTTGTACCACCAGGGAGGCCCCCCTGTATGTTTTTCAAAAAGTTCCATCATATCAGGTGAATTTCATACCCTTATTTTTTGGAAAGTTTGCCTTACAGGGTTCTCCTGGAACTAGTGATGGTCATTTTGTGAGAAACTAATTTAATGTGGCTCAGGCATATGTCCTTCTGGTGGTCTAACCTGATTTAAACATAGAATTTAAGGAAGCTGGAGGATTGAACGAATTACATACACTCTAAATGTCACTTCCTGTTTTTCTTAGTTAATGTTTGTTGGGTGAAGTTGATATAATTACTTTCCAAAGGAAAGGAATTTACTTTCCAAAGTAAAGTGATGTGGTATTTCATTTAGCCCTAGTAGACTTGATGCCTTCAAGAAGCTTCTGGGATGCAGCATCCATCAACCAATAAATCAGTGTTGCTAGAGTATCAACTAATTATACCACCACCCAATCTACATTTCTTCTTTTGAAGCACAACAAATTTATGACAGGCTTTGTCAAATTCATGAACTTCAGATACAAACTTTTTTTATTCCTTTCCATTCAGTATTCCTAAACAGCAACAAAATGCTGAGGACAAAGGCAATTTTTTTTTTATTTATGCATACAAAAGCTGGGGTGTAAGCCAGAGGTGTGAGGTGGTGGTGAAAGGATTCACCAGAGACAGAGTGGGGAGCACAACAGGCGGAATGACTGAAATACACTGCTGAGGGGAGCAGCGGGCAAGACAGGAGAGGTCTGATGTGCCATATGGGTTTGCTCCCTGGACTAGAACTCATGCTGCAATGGCTGTCAATAGCTTCATAGTGCTGAGACTTAACCCCTGTGCCACCAGGGAGGCCCCAAAGGCAATTTTTTTTTTTGCATGGTATAATACCCATTTTGCACAGAAAAATGTTTAAATTTGTTCTCATGAGTATCATTCACCTCTCTTTAATTTCTTATAACTAGAAAATACCACGTAGTAAAAGTTCAGTATTTTTACTGAAATTGGTTGATATATACCATCTTAATGTGAAATTCAATTTTGCATTCATTATAACTTTTGCTTCTTCCAGATAAAAATATTTGTTTTGGCTATATCATGGAGAGATTTCCCAGAAAAAGTTTCCGTTTTGGCTATTTGTAAATTAGTTCACTTCCTGTCTGTAACTCTATGGAGACAATCCTGAAAAGATTAATTATAATCTCCATGCTGCTGGTTTGTTTTTCATTTCCTGGCATTTCAAATCTGATTCATTTGTGTCTGTTAGTCTCTTACATGATAGACAGATGCTTGATAAATGTTTACTGGTTTGATTTCATTTAGAAAAACACCTTATGAGCAGAACACTATGCAGTTTAATTTGCAAAATTGGCCTCAGATTGCCTTAACCTTGTCTCTGAATGTTTATGAAAATACAGAAAGTACTACATGACCCTTGGTGCAAATGAGTAACTGTATCCCCCAAAGGCACAGAGATAAACATCAAACATTGAAGTGCCAGGAAATGAAGAATTGAATCTACATCAAAACCACCAAGTTCCCAACCCATTTAATCTTGAAATAACTTCATTGTCATTATTTCCCATTTTCCCATATACTTTCACATACATCCTAACTCATGTTACCTAACTCCAACCTTGATCAGAATGTTTTTACTGTTAAAGGCATAAGGATGAGTTTACTGCTAATGTTTCAGTAAAACCGAGGTTACAGGAGGCTTCTGGCACTTGTCAGGGCCCAACAGTAGTTTCTTTGTCTGTTCAGATTCTCCAAGGTTTCTCCAAAGTCCTGCCTCTTCTTGGATAGCTTGTTGCTCTTCGACATGCTGGGTTTCAGCCAGGTCTGGTCCTCAAACCTCCCCACAAGCTATTCCCTTTGAGCAGTCCCAGACCAGCAGGGAGCATAGTGACTCCCTATCCTCAGCAGTTAGGCTTCCAGAAAGTTGCCTGCCTGCTTTGTAAATCTAACACACTGATATAGAATCTCTAATTACAGACACCAAATTCTCTCTCCTAGGAGATCTGAAACTGCAAACTCTACTCTTTGTTAAGACTTTTTATTTTCACTGGAAATTTCTTGCCAAATGTTGGCCACATTTCACTTGTTTGATCCTTCTTCTTTTTTATAATCTCTTCTCAATCAGACAAATGCATAATGCTTCATTTGTTGGATGGCCAGGCAATCCATTCCCAAGGCCTACCTGGACACTATACTCCTGCCTGGCCAATGTGCCTTGCAAAGTGCTCCAAAGGTATTCCCAGGTTCTGGCAGGACTACTTCAACATTCCTCAATAAAAACCTTACCATTTCAAAGGAGGGTCAGAGCTTTTGGTTTAGCAATGTCGGTGCTTCTTCTCTGAGTCTTAGACACCAGATTTGCACAGTGTTTAATGCTGAATTTATTTATTTACTTATTTTAAGATTTATTTTTATTTATGCATACAAGAACTGGGGTGTAGGCCAGAGATGCTGGGTGTCAGAGGACTCACCAGAGACAAAGTGCTTTCTCACCAGAGAGCAGAACAGATGGATCTACTAAAATACACTGCTGAGGGGAGCAACAGGCGAGACAGGAGAGGTGTGCTGCGACATGTGGATTAGCACCCTGGGCAGGTATTGAACTCATGCTGAGTGGCTGGTGATAGCTGATAGCACTTAGACTTTGACCCCTGTGCCACCAGGGAGGCCCCCTAATGTCAAATTTAGATGTTAAATGGTGGAATTATGAAAGACAAACATCTTTTGGCAAATGATCGTTAACAGATGTATATTTAAGTCGTCCTGCGACCCTGTTCCTTTGACTTATTTATACATTAAGGCAGTAACATTACATTTCCAGCACAAGTGGAAACCCTGGCCTATCACTGTGCATCAATGCAGAGAGGTGGAGAGAAATTCAGGAATTATAAAATCAAATTAATTCTCTTTTCTTATTCTGAGTAAGACTTGATAAACGCATAGTTTCTGTTTGGCATGCACCCCAGAAACCTGGGTAGGTGCAGAGTGACCCAGGTAATAGAAAGAAGGACTACTGAGGCTTGGCTCTGACCTGGGCTCTCAATAGAGAGGGTCCAGGTCTGGGAAGGGGCAGGGATTAGGGGCCCTGGAAGAGGCTGCAGAGGAAAGCAGACAACACGGAGGCTTCTGTCAGGGGTCCTTACTATCCTTTGTCTGGAATTTATGTTTTGCTTTCTCTGAGGAAGAAATACCATAATACAATAATAAAAAAACAGTGGCAGACAGATAGAAAAAAATCATCTGCCAATTCTCTGGGCACCAACCTTTCCATCATTCACTCATTCATTCATCATTCATCATTCATTCATTATATTTCTTGAGCAACTATGATCCTAAATGCTGCACTAAGAGGACACAGCAGAGGATGAGTCAAACAAGTTCCAACTATAGTTTACCTTCCAATGGGAGAGGCAGAGAGTTAACAAGTAAATATATCAAATGATTTCCAGTTTATGACAAATCTTATATGTGGATGGAGGCCATGTTACTAGGGTGGCCAGAGAAGGCTTTTCTGAGAAGGGTAATATTTTAGCTAAGAAGCAAGGGGTGAGAAGGAAGGCCTTAGTGTCTGAGGATCTAGGGAAGAGACTTCCCAACTGAGATAGGAATGACCTGAGGCATCTTTGAAGAATTGAAGAGCCTGGAGCAGAGTGAGTGAGAGAGAGTAGATGGGATGAGTTGAGTGTCAGACAGAAGCCCCACCGTGTGAGATCATGTAGGGCATGGCAAGGAATTGATCTTTTCATTTTGTTACAAAAGAAGTGGAGAGGACAATCAGTGGAGAGTTTCATGAAATACCTAAAATCTGGAAACACCATTTAATATTCAGGATCATAAAAAGAAATCAGATTGTGGATACTGTACTAAACATTCAGATTATGTTACCTAACAGAACCACAACCCTAAACTTCTTTTCTGACAGACCCATTTGGAATTTATCAGTTAGAATCAAGATGAACTCATATGTAATGAACTGTACCCACCCTCAGTATCTAATGGCACAGACACCTATGGTGGGGCATTCATTCATTTATCAAATATTTATGAAGTACTTGTTATTTATTAGGGATATGGTAGTGAGCAAGATAAAAACATGCCTTGTTGTCATGGAACTTATACTCTACCTAGAAGGACTGATAGTTAAACAGACAAAACATAAATTGTTTTCATATGATAGGGAAAGTGCAGCGTAGGGGTTTATAAAGCAGCATAATCAAGTAAACTAGTCAAGGAAGAATTCCTGGAGGAAGTGATGTTTAAGCGGAGAACAAATAGAAGGCCAATGTTCAGGAATTTTCCAACTGGAAGGAATAGCGTATCACCAGAGATAAGAGAGAACATAGCATACTTTAGGCAAGTTAAGTCATTTCATTATAATGGGAGGCAGAGTATGAGGTTGAGAAGTGAGAAATGAGGGAAGGGATGCTCGGAACCATGTCCTGAGGCTAGATAGTGAAAAGCTCTGTCGGGGTATTCAAGTTCTGCACTTTATCATGAGGGCAATGAGAAATCTCTGAAGGGTATAAAAAGGGATTGGGGGTGGAGGGTGATGTTGGTAGGATGTCATTTTATTAATGCAGATGAGAGATGACAGTGATTTGACCAAAACAGTAACCATGAAGATGAAGCAAATTGACTGATACAAGATACATTAAAAAAGTGGCCTGGAACACATGTGCACTCGCTCGCTCTCTCGCTCTCTCTTTCTCTCTCTCTCATCTTTTCTCCCTTATTCCATCACTCATATTTCTCTTCTGTGTCTCTCTGGAAATTAAATAAAAAAATATATAGGGAATGAAATTGATGTAGAGAGAAGCTGAAGAGGATATAATGGTTGTAAGAATCAAATTTAAAAAGGAACAAAACACAAGAATGTGTACATACTGAGGAAGAGGAAAGATACACAAAAAATAGGGAAAGATCAGGGTAGTAGGAAGAAAGGAAGAGACAGCATAGCCCATGAAAGAGGGAGGGAAGCGAGAGGCAGTTGCTAACCCAGTTCCTAGCAATCTTCTAGGGTCAGTTCCCACATGCTTCAGTTTTATCAGGTATTCTATTCATGAATTCCCATGACCCCATCTCCATCATTACTCCACATAAGGGAGTCTCTTCCCCTCCACACACAGCTAGCTTGAGTTTTATTTCTTGCAACTTAAGAATCTGAACAAAATAATAATTGTGTAATATAAAAAATTCTTCAAGGAGCTCATTAATTAAAACTACGCAAATCAGTGCAGTTTATAATGAAAAATATAACTTCTGAGAGATCATAGATGTCCACTTCAACATGGCGAAACCAAAAAGTGTTTGGAGAGCATAAATACAGAACAAAGGACAAAGAATAACCATGGTATCTGATGGACCCATCTCTCTCCAGTTCTTTCTTCAGGAAGTGGTTCTGATTCATTAGAAACACTTCTGAAGCAAGAAAGCACAACGCTGGAGGTGGTTACCTAAGGAAGCATGAGCCAAAGAACCAGAGAAAGAAACTGGGTAACTCTTGGGTGACTCTTGGGTAAGAAGCAGCCTGGTATATTCTGGCGAAATCATATCAAACAGTAAAGGGGAGTGAAGGGTGACTGGAAATCCAACATGACTGATAATGTTGGACATCAGGAGGAGGGGGTAGAATGGGTTAAGGCTCAAAGAGGGGTGGCAGTTGGAAGTTCATTTTAGTTGGATACAATATAAGAAATCAAGCAACCTACCATGTTTCAGGATTTATGTGGGGGGTATAAAAGATAACGATCTGGTTCAAAGCATAACCAAACATGTGCACGACTCATACTTACACACTTCATTGCTGACAGAGTAGAAGTTTGTTATGAAGTGCTGATCGAAGAGGAAGAATTGGGACACAAGTCAAAAACATACACTATAGTATACTCTTTTATTTTTTTCCCCTAAGATGCACATGGATCCCTTTTTGAACCCCTTAAGTTTTTTTATGGAACGCAGTTTGAAAACCATTTCATTACTGGACCAAAAAATAAGACCTATGTCCTAAACTGATAATAGTGTGGACAAGTATTTCATCTCTGACCCACTCATGCTAGAATAACCAAACGCAACTTTTAAAGTTGGCTCCACTGAGGACTCTCCGAAAATGTGGTGCTTGTGTAAACAGGTAAGATCCTGACTTATTTGAAGGATACACGATTGAGATTGCCAAAGAAACCAGTGAAGAGGAAACACTATTTTAGAGGAAATGAAATCTGTCACTTTTGGGGCTATTGTGAATAAGAACAGAAGCTTCTAAAACATATAATGTTAGTGAGGTAGTGAATAAAAAATGTAAATGTCTGTGAACTTCATATAAAAAGGCAAATAATGGGGCTCTAACAAAGGACATAAAAAGAGTAATGAGCAAGTTAAGAAACAAAGATTAAGATTAACAACCACCTCAAATTTACCCAGAGTTGTACAAAAACTGACCAGCGTTATTGTTGAGTCAAGTTATGTCATTTAAAGCTATAATATAAACTGTAATCTCTATTTCTGTTTTTAAAAAAGGATTTAAAAGGTAGATTGTCATTCAAGGACGATGAGAGCTTAAATCTGAGAATCACTGACTTTTAAGCCTTGTGGTTTTAAAACACTATCTTTGGCGATAAAGTATAGGGGAAAAGCCCTGGGAAAAGTCATCTCAGGCTTTTGAGAATTTTTTTGTCTTCTATCTATCCATCCCTTTGATCTCTTCTCTCCAATCCTTACCCTTCATCTCCCCCACATAGCAAGAGGTTGGGAGTTGAGTTTCAAGTATTTGATTACATATGCCTGGAAGCAGAAACATGATGATCAAATGATAATCTAAAACAAAAACTAATTAAGAAAGTCAAGCATAAGTGAATAGTTTGTTATTTCCAAATAAACACTAGTAAAATTAATCTTTCATAGACTTAATAACATAGATTCTATATTATGATGCTGACAGGCATAATTGGTAAGCAATCAATAGATAACACATATTATTTTATATATGCAATTAGACTTTTGCAACTTAGAGCTTCTCATTTTGATGCATGCAGCATCATCATGACCAAGTAAGGTTTGAGTAAGGAGAACCTAGGTGAGAAGCAGCTGACAGAGCAGAGGACACATGAAAATAGGTCCTGCACTCCTGGCTTCTGGAGGTTTTGGTTTAGAATGAGAAAGATGAGATACTAAGAGTAAAGGGAAAGTCATTCATACCAAGGAAGGTTAAGGATAGGAATGAACAGGGATTTTTTTTTTTAAAGAAGGGGGGATTCTGCCCAGCTAGGTAGACCTGTTCTTTGACAGAAGAGGAACCCTGAAAACTTTTAAACAGGTTCCTTTAGATATTTTCAAGGGTAAATAAAAAATTTTCCTGATTTAATCTGTTACCTTCTCTCACGACCTCAAAACAACCCAAAATTCTTTTAATGGGGAGTAAAACTTTTCATTCCACAATTAGAGGCAAAGCTTGATAAACTAGCTAGAAGTAATTTGAAACTCCTTCTCACTAAAATGTTATTGGCTGATACTAGACCCTTTGCCATTTTGATAGGAAAAAGAAGAGAATGGGAGGACCCTGGCACGAAAATTGTTTTCAAATAAGGAAAGAAAAGCATATTAAATGGTAATAAGTGAAACAATTAACGTGTATTGAATACTTACGTGCCACCTTCTGTTCTAGGACCTTTACATGAATGAACTCATTGAATCCCCACAGAACCGTGAATATGAAGGGTACTATTACTAACTCCCATTTTATAGATAAGGAAACTGAGTCACAGAGAGGTGAGGTAACTTTCCCAGTGTCATAGAGGCAAGGTGCAGGTTTGAAATCTGGTATTTCTAGTCCTAACATCTATATTTTGGGTCATTGCTGAAAGAAAAATGACTCAGAGAGAAGATGGCCCATCAGACAAAACTTCCCTTCATAGTTGATGTTGTCTAACCACAAGTTTACTTCCATGTGTTAGCCATAAGGTGGAGTCCTATGCAAAGGTGCTGTATTTCCCCAGTGTTGGCTGTCTGCTACTAGTGTTGGTGTGGTTACTGTATTCAGATTTATGGAACACTTTGATACCTTCAAGAGGGTATCCCATGTGTACACCACTATGCTGCCCGAATTAGCAATCCTGTTGCAGTTACTTAAACTCTGTGCCTCTGAGTCCACATTGGAAACTAGGTTATTTCCACTTGTCAACTCCTTGAATCAGAGGAATGCAGAAGGCTAATGGGCTGACACTTGCAAACTGCTTTGAGCTATAAACCAGGACTAACTGAACTTTTAGAGAACATTATGACTTGGCAGTAGTATTTAAATTGGCAAAAGCTATAGAATATCCTCCTAGTAGCATCTGTAAGTGTTCTTGTTTCTGCTACCTCAATACCCTTTAATACAAAACCTGTTGGTCCACTGTTAGACCTGAATTCTTCTCTAGCCTTAAACAGTGCAGCTCACATAGAAGATGACAGTCTCTTGAACTTGGATGATGCCCACATAGTCTGGGATTGTTCAAATTATGTGGAAATAAGAATTTCTAATTCAAAATAAGAATTTTCAAACCAGGACAATGAAAGTCATTGCTTATTTTAAAAGATTAAGTCCTTCTTAAAAAGATTAAGAAGAACTAGGTCTATTCCAAGGAAACCCTTTAAACTAATAGCAAGCCTCATACCTTAGCATGCAATTGAAATGATAGTGATTTAATTGACACCACCAAGGGCAGAATCAATTACAAAACTCTGTGTGTGTGTGTGTGTGTGTGTGTGTGTGTGTGTGTATGTGTTTAACTTATAAAAAGATGTGGGTAACAAGATGGCCAAGACGAAGCAAGTAAGATGAGAAGATTCTCAGCTGTTGTGTTGATTAAAGGTCCATTGGACACAAACAGCATTAAGTCAGGTTTTTGTTTTTGTTTTTTAAAGAAAACTATGTCTGGTTAATCTACACTATCTAGTGGAATTTTCCTTTCATTTTTTAAAGCATGGAAGTATTGGTTACCAAATAAAACAGACAAACAAAAGCAGAGGGGTGGTGATGATATTTTTAAAAATGCAGTTATGAACTCAATAATTTAACCTTGTATCTGTGTGTTCTAAGGGACGGAGTCATTATCTAGTGGCAGTCATGCCGCTGCACACCTGAAAAAGGAAGCAATCATTGTGAGCTAATAAATAAACAAGAACAGCGGGAACTAAGGTAGAAATTTGGGAGCAAAAATAGGCAGACTAAAATTGCTTACAGAAAGAACTTGAAAGAGAAGGAAAGAAATTGAACAACAGAAGGCCTGTGGTAGATGGTCAAGACCATATGGTATTAGGGAAATGCAAATCTAAAACAAGGAGAAAAAGAGATACTTTTTTTCAGAGTGCTGCTGTGATATAAACTATTACAAATAAAAGCTATGACATATTTGAGAAAAATATAGCTATAAGAGGTTTGTTTTTAACATACTAAGCCTTCCTTTTAGGGAGCAGTTTCTCTTTAAGAATCTTCTCTTAAAGAACTCAAGACCCTCTCTATTCCTCACGAAAGGGAAAATACTGATGTAGACTCTTTAGTGTGAAAGTAAAGGAAGGCATAATCTTTCTGATATTTGCAGATTAAAGCTTCATAAGAAACTTCCTGGTGCCCCTTCTCTCAAATTTCAGTGAAGGTGCTTGCTGTTTTGTTTCTCTCACCTTCCTTCCATTGATGTTGGTGGTTCTCTGGTTTATAAACAGATCTTCACATTGTTTACGTCTGGGCTGAAAAAAGTTTCCTTTCACTAAAAAATACTGGGATTTGTGTAAGGAAAAGATCATTTAGGTAAAATTGTGCTGTCTGTTTTGCTATGTGAAGTCTATGATGATAAGATCATTGAATATCCACCATGGAGCAGTAAAGAGCAAGACAAGACCAGTGAAGATTGAACAGTTCCATCTCACATAGAAATTTCCATTGTATTTCCTGAAAACTGGAACACAAATTCCGGACTCTGAATCTTGGTGCCAAAGTTTGTTTACAGGGAGGTGAAGGATAGTTTCCTTGCCCACACTCTGAGGGCTGCCCCACCCTGTACTGAACTCAATAGAAGGAAGGGTGGGGTTGACGTACAGCGTTTTGACAATGCTCCAGTTCTTTGTACCCCAAATATTTTTTGAGACAGCCAGGTAATTCTTTAGACAGGCCAGGCCTAACACAAAAGCTGGCAGAGAGACAGGAGGAGGCAAAAGCACTCCCTCTCTGATAAAGGTGTGCTCATTCAGCCTATAATAAATGTGAGTCTCTTAATAGAGACATATAGAGATTTTCCTAGCATACTTTTCCAACTGATTTGAATACTGAGCTTCGGGGAAACTAGCCTACGCATCTTCCACCAAGGCATGCCTAGGTCTACAGACAACTGTTTCCTCTGCGAGGAATAATCTCTCCTCTCAGCAAAGGCCTCCTTTTTCTTCTAAGATTCCTCACCAGTGCTCTTCATGTCCCACTGTTTGTATTGCGCCTCTCCCTGTTGTCCCGGCCCACAGTAATCACTTTGTTCTTTGACCTCCTACGCACTTACCTGGCACTTGGTCATTTCTGTGGTATTTATCTGTTCACCCATTCATTTCCCCATCCCCACCACTGGACTTTGCACAGAACGTGTGCATGTAAATGGTGATAAATCATTACAGTGGAGTGGTTTAGTCAGGCCTGTCTTAAGCTTATGTTTGTATAATCTTTAAGCTCAAATGGAAAGTTTTTCAGAGTTAACACTTTTGAAACTTAGTAAGGCTTTAACATGTAATCATTTTCAAACATCACAGATTTTATTAGGCAGCATAAGGAATAGTGCTTGGGAGATCTAGGGTAAAAAGAAGAATAATTAACTGGGAGAGCAAGAGGAGCAAAGAATGGGTTCACACAATCCTAAACCTACACTGGTGTATCCAACTCTCCCATTTACCTGGGACTTGGCTGGTTTTAACATTAGAAGTCATGTATCGTGGGCAACCCCTCAGTCTCAAGTAAACCGGAAGGTCAGTGACCTACGGTGTGGTTAATAAGCATCTTGATAAGAAGCAAATGAATGTTTTAAATAACGACTGAACCCTTTCCTCTCTCTTTCTCACTCACTTCCTAGCACTATACGATTCTCCAGTGACAGGCGGAGGAGCAGGTAAATGCCCACTTCCCTAGAAGAAACACTGGGTTGATTCAGCTCTTTTCACTGTAGAACCAATCTCAGCCCTAGAAGGACAAATGGTCAAGGGAAAAAGCTTTATACAGAAATCTCACCAAACAGAAACTAAAAGGAATATTCAGAACCGGAAGCAGTGACCTTCTATGGCATTATTCCCAAAGGGAAAGTCAAAGGCAGAGCCTGAGGAAGGCCAACATCCAGGGCCCATGGGAACTCCAACTTCTACTGAACATTCCATACCTGCCTGCTAATTTTGGAACTGGAGCATCTGCTTTGATAATGTTCCTGTGCAGTCAGCCCAACTGTGACAATTCAAGCGGATAGATTAACAAGAAGACTGGAATCCCTGGCTGTGAATGTATTTGAATGTTGTAGCATGTAGCAGAATGCAGCAATGCAAACTGAGCATTAAAAATCTCCTAAAGTACTGAATAGATATTTTGAAAACGAATCAGCCTGAATAAGCATAGTAATAATAACATCCTTAAAAATAGCACACATAAAAATCAATTCAAGCTCCATTGTTTGTATAAAGATGAGGATATTTTCCCCATAAAAAAATGCTAACACAGTTAAGAATTTTCATTTGTATAATAATGTATAGCATTAACTCAGAAGAATAAAGTGTAACTGGGAAATGGGAATTTCATTGCTTGTATCTCTATATATTATTTGAGATTAAACTGAGTTGATCTTTTTTTCAGTATAGATTTCTGTGACTAAAAATGCTTGGTATTGTGCAGGTAAGGCAACGTGACCAGGAAATAAAATTTAGGGTATATGATGCAGGGATATAATCTTACCACCAGAGGGTATTCTTTCCTCTTCTGGGTCACAGGCAAATTTATGTAACCATAAACTAACCTTAGATCACTTCCTACTAAAAATGGGCCAGACCAGATCACAGAAATGTGAATTAATTTATAATATTTACACAAACTCCCTCTTGGATTCCCATTTTAGAGTGTTCACTTTTCCTTCAGTTGAGAGATCATACTGGCAGCAAATTAACTTACACAAACTAGAAGACAGATTATACCACTCCTACTGGTCCAAACAAGAGAAGGATCACTCAGGAAATTTGCCCAGGTGGCTATTTCTGATTATCCCTGTGCAGCAAGAGTTTTAAGCAAGCAAGAAGAGGCTACAAGAAAAGAAAGAACAAAGGGGATTTCAGGGGCAGCTACATCTCTTGCTTGAATTTTGATCTAAAATGATTTACAACTGAAAAAGGTTGATGTCTCATTAACGACCAGAAGGCCTGGGAAAGTTACCGGGGAGATTTTGACTTCTTCCAAAGTCAGCCAGGGAATCTGTCCCAGTCCATTAGGAAACCAAGTTTAGAAAACAAGGCCTTGAAAATGTGCCCCAGGGAGAGGCCTATGGGAGTCAATTTGAATCTGGCCAAATGCTTATTCTTGAAAAAGGAAGACTTTGTCCGCTCTGGCTCACTCAGTGCCAGGATCTCTGTCAGGAAGAAAGGCTGTGAGGTTGAGAAATATGGGATATTTCTGAAGGCAAGTTCGACAAATCCAAACTTCAAGTCAATAAAGTTTCCTTTTTAAAAAAAAAAAAATTGACAAAAAAATACTTGTTCATTTCTAAAACAATAGAGATTAAAGGGAAGGATTTTTCTTCCTCAGCCAGCCTACTCCTCTCAGCCTTATTCACCAATACTCAAGATTGATAATTTGTTCATATTTTTCCTATTCCCATGCAGCACACAAAAAAAAGGGTTGGTCTATTTGTCTAGTTCTCCATCGATTCACTCCATATATTTGTCAATCACCCATTTGGTTTAATTCTGTTTATGCAAAAAACTGATTTACTAGACTATATATTCTACTTGAGTTGTTCATTCTATATATAACTGAATTTTTTCAGTTATATGAAAATCTACTTCAATGTGGGACATAATGTCCCCGTAATGCAGACATTCCCCAATTTTAGCCAGTGCCCCCTCTGATGGAAATGTATGTTGTTTCTGATTTATTTTTTTCTATTACAATAAAAATGGAACTATTCTTAACTAAAAGAAATAGTTTAAATGGGTATGTTTCATTGAAAGTCAGGAACTGTCTCTACAGAAGATAAAATTGATAAAAGATGTATTTTTATTTTTCCTTCTTGGAGTTAACTCTTGGTGGGGGAGGGAAACTATAAACATATGACATAAGAAAAAAATGACTTAGACACTAAGTAGTTGGAATAATAGCATATTCAAACAAATAACATCCCCTACCCAGGCAGCAGAGAGAAGAGTAGGGAAGTTTTCTTGAATTTACTTAATCTACGTAGGGATTTGTTTTAGTATATTTGATGTAGAAAATTTGAGCTTGTAGAATTCTTAACAAGGCCATCCTCTTCACTATGCACCAGAACAAAGAACCCTGCAATTTTTGCTATCTGATCTTCCTTTAACAAATATAATTTCAGAAAGTTCTGGGAATGCGTTGTCCTTCTGCTAAATTTGTTTTGCTTGGTTTAGTCTACAATTTTGTCTAGTAAAGTGAAAACTTGTTATAAATGTACAGCATCATAATACTCTTTGTTCTGAACAATTCAAAAATTCTGAGCAAATATGTTATCTCCCAATCAAGCACATCTTAGACAGCTGAATTATTTTTGTTATATCTGGTGTGACTGTCCAGAGAAAGATATTTTATTAGTACATTAAATTCAACATTATGTTTTAAAAAGAAAACATACAAAATACCTCTCCATGATAACAAATCTCTTTATGTCAGAACCTTCCCAGCAATCATGAACATGCTGAAAGGAGAGTTTTTATTTTTAAGTAATCTTAATTAGCAGGTCTTTTTCTTATTAACATCTTCAAAGTGCTTTGAGCTCCTCCTCAGATGAAAGGTCCGGTGCGAGTACAAATTATTACTATGCCCACAAAATACACACACTAAATGCAGGAAAAGTGCAAATGGTTTAACTCCACAGCCTGCAATGCCTTGAGACACTTTGATCTGCCAATATAGCCATCAATTATTCTATATCCTTTACTCTCTAAATGCATGCATCAAAGCATTCTCATGCACACCCTTGTAAATCCACCTGTTTATTCCAAAATAGTTGCTCTTAATTAAACCTTGTTTCCTTTCTCCTTTGTTAACAGCTGCTGATTCAGCTTCTTTTCTATTGGGGAGAAGGTATGTGCAACCTTGGCTTTGGAATGGAAAATAACCCCATTTTTTTCCCTCTACAAAGATGGCCATGATGTAAAAGATGCATTGATAATCTGGGACGATGAATATGATATAATAAGTGAAAAAAGCATGATACAAAAATGTATACAGTAGTATCTCAACTGCAATGCTAATAGCTGCTAATATAAATTGAATCAACCATGCCAGTCATTGGCCTGAATGTAATATACTTTAATACCCATGTAATATACTTTAATCTTCACTACGAGGTGAAGATTACTATCCCTCTTTTAGAGATAAAGACACTGAGGTTCAGAAACATTGGGTGATGGAGTTCTGGCACAGTCTAGCTCTAAAACTTGCTACATTGGCCTTAAAAATTGTTCCTAGGTAGAGAAATTGGATTGATTTTTTCTCTACATTTTTACAGTTACACATTTAAACAAAACTAACATGCTAACTATATGAATCAACTAAATAAAAAGAAAGGACCAAGTTGCTCTTTTATCTATGGGTGTGATGACTTGGGATAAATACAGGAAACATGTCATTAAGCTCAGACTTCTCTGGGTCTCTGCTTCTTTATCTTTAAAATGAAGGGGTTGAACCGAGAGATAGCAGAGGCAACTTTCAGTTCTAATATTACTTTAGTCCTTTAGGTTCTGATTATGCTTCAGAGGTGGCATTTTCTTCAACAATAAGTAGGTTCTAATTCCCTAAGTTAGCTCAAAGAG
>PVIJ01001073.1:183342-223943 GCA_004024925.1 Scalopus aquaticus
CCCCCCCCTCCCCCCACTGCTGAGTGTCTCTCTCCCACCCGGCCTCCCTATAGTCCTGTTATAAGTGAAACCATTCGATATTTTTCTTTTTCTTTCTGGCTTATTTCACTGAGTATGATTCCCTCTAATTCCATCCATGTCGCTGCGAATTGCATGTGTTTATCTTCTTTCCATGATGAATAGTATTCCATTGTGTATATGTACCACATCTTCTTGATCCAATCATCTATTTTTGGACATCTGGGTTGCTTCCATACCTTTGCTATTGTGAATAGTGCTGCAATGAACATACGGGTGCATGTATCCTTTCGGATTAGTGCTTTTGTGTCCTTTGGGTAAATTCCCAAAAGTGGTATTGCTGGGTCGTACGGGAGCTCCATGTTTAGCAGTTTGAGGAATCGCCATACAGCTTTCCATAGTGAATATTAAAAGAATCCAGTTTGTGATTCATCTTTTTTTTTGTGATTTTTAAAAATTTATTTATTTACTCATATCTTTTACATTATTGTGTATTCCCCATAGGTATGATTCATCTTTGAACACCAGAGAAGAATTAAGACTACCGTTGTTGATAATGAATACTGAACAAGCATTACTATAAAATTATTACATTATGTTAAATTATAATCATGAATGAAGAATAAGCATATTTTTCTGACCCTATTCCAGAGCAAAAGACAAGTTGTACTGGAAATTAGGACCAGGTCTTTTTCTGATGGGGGCTCAGTTTGGACATGTCTGGAATGCAGGAGTGAGAAACCCTTTGAAACAACAGGGACAGTGGGCGTTTCCAGATGAGAAGAACATTTGATCTTTTCTTGGAAAATAAGTACCTGTACTACAAAGGAAGATTGCTAGTCCCCACAGAAGACCAAGTTCCTCAACAGAATGCATGTGGCACCAACCATGAAGGAAGGACAGGACCATCTGTGATGCTATAAATATTAAGATGCCTGGGAAGCACGAAGAATTTTTATTTCTGGGCACTAAGCAAACATTTATTTGTTTTTTCTATTTCTGAGAGTAGACTAGTCTTTATTTGGAACTCTTTCATGTCCAGTGTTGTACGTTTCAACACAGGGAAATGTAATGATTCAGCACATAATAGTTGTCAATAAATATTAGCTCACGGAAGGAAGCATGCATATTAATATTTAAGCTTTAATGTGAGGTACAGTTTTTTTTAAGGTGAGGCTTAAGGACAATACCCTGTCCTTGGTGAATATTTAGGATTCCATCTCCTATAGACCTTAGAATCATCTTATAATGAGAAGATTCTTATACAAAAACTGTAATCGTTACAAGAAGGCTCTTATAATGTTATAAAAGCCTTCTTATAACGATTTCAGTTTTTGTATCAAAGATTCAAATATAAAAAAATGAAAATGTTATAGAGTCAATAATAGTATAAGTGAAAACTTCAGTCTGGCAAAAACAACAGAAACATATACACATAACAAGAAAAACAAAAGATTAACAACAAATAAAAAAGGTTTGCAATTTGTATTAAGATAAAACGTGAATCTACCAATATATAAATAATTGCTGGCAATCAACAAGAAAAGGAACAATTCAATAGATAAAAGGGCAAAGAAAATGAACAGAGTTCACAGGAAAGGAAACACATAGGGCTCCTAAACTTAAAAAAGACACTCAACTCTTAATTCAAGAAATGCAAGATACAATTACACTAAGTTGTTTTGCCCTATCTATCAGATTGGCAAAAATCTACAAATTTGGTAACACAGTCTGCAGTCAAGACCTTGGGAAGGAAATCCTTTGTATTATGGGAAGGAATGTAAATGGGTACTGCTTCTAAGCTGGCAACTTGACAATATCTATCAAAATTACAAACACCCATCACCCAAGGCAGATTTGCGGTGGAACTCTTACAGTTTAAGCCTCAGGACCCCTCACTTGCAAAGGCCCCTCTCAAGAGTCTGGGAGAGCCCACAAAAATTTTCAACAGGTTATATTGTTTTTGAAAACTTTGCAGCTAAGATATTTTAATCATGATTGATTAAGACCACTGTTTTCTTTCCACTTAGACTTTCCTTATGAAGTATGACATTGGAATGGCATCAGGAACTTTTCGGATCAGGCTAAAGGAAAGTTAACTTGGCATTCTGGTATAGAAATTGTTTCCAGAAACACGCCTACTACCCACTTTGTCAACCACCTGCCATTCTGACTAGAATTTGCAGAGCTAGAGGTCATACGGAAATATGAACTAGTTTTACACTGTCTGATAACAGAATTATGTGGGTAGTGGCAAAGAAATATAAAGAACTTAAAATATACAGAGTCAGATGCCAATCTGTGGGAAATAATTTAATAATTAGATATGTAAAATTATAAGCAGAATGTATAATACTTAATAATATTTGATCATGGTTATTCTCACCTGTCAGGATATACTTGATAATGCAGCAATTATAAATACACTAAATATATATATTTTTGTGGGAATATTTTTAAATCAGAACCATGTAATATAGAATTTATCTGAGTTTCTGGATTATAGGGCACAAACCTGTAGGAGCACTACAAAGAGCAAAAATATTTCTATGAAGTTGAATGTTTTATGCATTCCACGGTCAAAAATAAAGGATTTAAATCAACCATGATCAAGAAAACATTGATTTATCTTCTGCTTTCTCTCTTTAAAATGATATTTCAAAATTGTAGTCCTATGAAGACATGATCAAGGTGTATGGAAACAAAAAGAAATGAAAAAAAATTAGAAAAATGTCAGTGCTTTTCCAGATTCTGTGATGTGATATTTTTCAGCTTTTTAAAATTAGCAATCTATTTTGAGTTCTTCATATTCTCTGTAATATTCCTTTTTGTACCTACTTTGAATTAGTTAATTTTGTATTCTTTACTTATTTTAAAAGATTTATTTTTATTTATTTATTTATGCATACAATGACTAGGGTATAGGCCAGAGTTGAGTGGGGTGGTGATGAGAGGATTCACCAGAGACAGAGTGGGGAGCAGAACAGGTGGATCTACTGAAATACACTGCTGAGGGGAGCAGCAGGCAAGACAGAAGAGGTTTGCTGTGCCATGTGGATTAGCTACCTGACTGGGGCTCAAACTCATGCTGCAGTGGCTGATGAGAGTTTGATAGCACTGAGTCTTCAACCTTTGTGCCACCAGGGAAGCCCCTGTATTCTTCTTTTTAATGAAGGGTGAACAGAGGTGGAATTAAATACTCACTTTTATATGAAATGAATATTCACTATTAAAATGTTAAATTTTAAATTATAGGCCTTTGGTTTGGACATACTCATGGGGAGGGAAGTGTGGTGCACCTAAGACAATTTTTGAAATATTAATCTAGTTGTTCTTTGATAATAAGCCTTAAATTCATTTCAGCATTATTTACGCAGTCAATCTGCAATAAAAAGAATTGTGGAAATAATTCTGAATAAATTTAATGTAAGATTGTAAGAAAAATTGCATAACACTAATGAAAATATTTAATTACATGAAAATTAAAAAAAAATTTGTGCTTCAAAAGAAATACAAGTCAACAAAACTTGGGATTTATTACTTTAATATTCAATTCATGAAAAGCAGAAGAAAACTCTTAAGATGTCCAAATAAATGAACCAAAGGCAGTAAAAAGCTAGCCAAAAAAGAAAAAAATATGAAAAATTAGTAAATGTGGAAGTCATCATTAGTTTCACCCTCTCTATAGCCCCATATCATTGTATTTTGAGGTACTATCAATTTTACCTCCTAAATATCTCCACCATCATCATTGTCATCACTCTAATATAAGCCACCATTTTTGTCACTAAGACTAGAGCAGTACCCCTTAAGTAGCCTCCCTGCACTCCCTATAACTCTCCCTGACTGCATTCTCTATGCAGAAAGACAATTAATTTTAACGAAATTTTATTTTAAATGAATTAAAATAATTTTATTCTATCTTAAATACATATACCCTAGTAACCTTCATTGATTTCCACTGTTTATAAGATAAAGAACAAAATTCTTTAGACTCATTTCAAGATCTTTAAAAACTGGTGTGCCCTCCCCAACACCTTAACCGCATCCTCTACTTCTGTGACTAAGCCAACTCCTACTCACCCTCACTTTCTCAGAGAGTCTACCCAGACAAAGCCAAGACCTCTGTTAAAAATTGATGAAGCATATAGTGCTCCTGCATAGTGCTTAGAACAAGTATCTTTCCAATTCACTGTGTGAGACATGGGAGCGAGTAGGAACTGCTTCTCGTAAGGATTCCACTAGGGCAGGACTTGAATTCAGTCTTGTACATCACCAAGCTCCTAACACAGCATCTAACACTGGGAAACACTTAAATATGAGTTGAACAAATGAATGAAACTTGTTAACAGTAAAAGTTAAGGATCTTTGAACAACAAGATTTCAATTTAGCCTATAAAATTGGTAAAAGATTAAAGGAAGTCCAGGATCTATTTGTCATTAGCAGGTGTGCAGCACCCTCTATCTTTCTTTAAAAATAGTGGTTAAAAACATATAACATATATAATTCTCCATCTTAATTAACCATTTTTAAGTGCATAGTTCAATAGTGTTAGGAATATTCACAGGGGCCTCCCTGGTGGTGCAACAGGTTAAGCGCAGCACTATGAAGCTATCCAGAGCCACTGCAGCATGAATTCGATATCCGGCCAGGGAGACTCCCACATGGTGCAGCAGACCTCTCCTCCCTCGCCCACTGCTCCCCTCAGCAGTGTACTTCAGTTGATCTGCCTGTTCTGCTCCCCACTCTGTCTCTGGTGAATCCTCTCACCACCCCACACCTCTGGCCTACACCCCAGCTTGTATGCATAAATAAATAAATCTTTAAAAAAAAGAATATTCACAGTATTGTACAACATTTCTGGAACTTTTTCATCTTGCAATCTTGAAACTCAGTATCCATTAAATAATTCCTCATTTCTCCCTCCCCAGCCTTTGGTAACTACCATTCTACTTTGTTTTTATGAATTTTACTACTTTAGATCTCATTCAGGTGGAATCATATAACATTTATCCTTTTGTGGCTGACTTATTTCACTTAGTATAATGTCCTCAAGGTTCATCTATGTTGTAACAGGATTTTCTTCATTTTTTAGGCTTGAATATATTCCTTTCTTTTCATATACCACATGTTGTTTATCCATTGATGGACATTTGGGTTGCTTCCACCCCTTGGCTATTGTGAATAATGTTGCTATGAATGTGGGTGTGCAAATACCTCTCTAATTCCATTCAGAAATGGAATATTGAATATATTTCTCTTTAATTAAAATTCACACACTTTCAAATTAACGAATTTAAAATGGACAATTCAATAGCATTCAGAACATTTATAGTATTGTGCAGCTATCATCTATCTAGTTCCAAAATATTTTCATCATTCCAAAAAGAAGCCTAATATCTCTTATGCTGTTGCTTCCCATTTCTTCCTCCCCCAACACTTGACAAAAGATAATGTATTTACTTTTTGTCTCTATAGAGTTACCTATTTTAGAGATTTCATATAAAGGGAACCACGTAATGTATGGTCTCCTCTGGTTGGTTTCTTTCACTTAGCATATTTTCAAGGTTCATTCACATTATAGCTTATAACAATAAATCATTCCTTTTTATGTATGAATATTATTTCACTGTGTGGATACACTACATTTTGCTAAATCTGTTCTTCTGTTGATGGCACTTTGATTGTTTTTATTTCTTGACTATTGTGGATAATGCTGCTATGATCCTCCCTTGTTATTTTTTTATTATTTTAAAAATATTTATTTATTTATGCATACAAGAGCTGGGGTGTAGACCAGAGGTGTGGGGTGTGTGTGAGAGGATTCACCAGAGACAGAGAAGGGAGCAGAACAGGCGGCTTGACTGAAATATACTGCTGAGGGGAGCAGTGGGCGAGTCAGGGGAGGTCTGCCGAGCCATGTGGGAAGCTCCCTGGCTGGGGATTGAACTCCTGCTGCAGTGGCTGCAGACAGCTTCACAGTGCTAAGACTTAACCCCTTATACCACCAGGGAGGCTCTGATCCTCCCTTTTTGATGGATGTTTAAACCGGTATTGAGGAGACTGACCACTGAGCCTGCTAGGCCCTCATGCAGAGATGGTACAAGTGAGGATATTGGCCCATGGCACTTCAGCTGGGACTGACTATGAGTGCCTCTGTCACTGAATAATAATGAGCAGGGGAGCCATGTTCTGCTTCTATTAGCACCCTAGAGAATGAGGAAGAGATGGGTACTTTACCAAGAGCAGCCAAGTGTTATCTGTTCAAGTGCCCAATTACATGGTCTGAAGTAAAAATCCACTCTAAACAGACATGATAACTATTAGCTGAGCCAATCAGATCATTCCTATGGGGAAAATGAACTGAAATATAAAGGGAGTTGAGGTATTGTTAATGGGTAGAAGATAAAATGGATCAGGTGTTAATGGCATATTTCTGGGACAGAATTTCCAAGATGGTCCCCAAAGCTCTTGCATCCTAAATGACCTTCAAGTGCAACATCCATGGCTCAGCTAGTTCTTACTCTGTGATATTTGATTTAGTAATTTCTCTCTGGAACCTCAGTCTAAGACAATAATTTCAAAGTCAGGAGAGCCATATACATAAAGAAGTTAATCTCAATTTTAGTAAAGTGCCAAAAAAAAAAAAAAAAAAAGGAAATACATGCCCAAATGTAGGAAAGTGATTTTAAAGAGGAAACAAAGTTACCTGAACTAGATCATTATTCAGAGTAACATATGAAGGTTTTTTTTTTTATTAACATTGAGAGCACCAAATCCTAACCACTAGGACACCAGGGAGATTACTAGTAACAATTACCTGTTGATATATTATAACTTTAGTTGGAAAAAAGCAAGAAATACATATTCATAAAAAGAAACATTGCAAAATATGAATAGTAATTAACTGGGTGATTTTTCTACCCTATAAATTTTTTTTTTAATTTATTTATTTATACATACAGCTGGGGTACAGGCCAGAGGTGTGGAGTGGTGAGAGGCTTCACCAGAGACAGAGTGGGGAGCAGAACAGGCAGATGAGAAATACACTGCTGAGGGGAGCAGCGGGCGAGGCAGGAGAGGTCTGCTGAGCCATGCGGGATCCTCCCCGGCTGGGCGTCGAACTCGCATCGCTGCTGCCGACAGCTCCACAGCGCAGCGCTTAACCGCTGCGCCACCAGGGAAGCCCTCTACCCTATAAATTTTTAATGAAATGTGAATGTGTTGTTTTTATAATGAGAAAATGTTTTTAAAAATAAAAGCAGACTATAACATGGCTTTTAGACAAAGACTAATCATTCTAGGGCCTCCCTGGTGGCGCAGCGGTTAAGCGCTGCGCTGTGGCGCTGTCGGCAGCGGCGACGCGAGTTCGACACCCGGCCGGGGAGAATCCCACATGGTGCGGCAGACCTCTCCTGCCTCGCCCGCTGCTCCCCTCAGCAGTGTATTTCTGATCTGACTGTTCTGCTCCCCACTCTGCCTCTGGTGAAGCCTCTCACCACTCCACACCTCTAGCCTGTACCCCAGCTGTATGTAAAAAAAAAAAAAAAAGAAAAAAAAAGACTAATCATTCTAAAGGGATTTCTACATATAGGAAAGAATAAAGAAGAAAGTTCAGTGCAAGTAGAAAATCAAAAGAACAAGATCATAGAGGTTTGAAGGAATCAATCTCCACCAAATTCCTAGAGGACCAGATGGCACTCTGTTTATCCAGAAGGTACAGGATACTGCCTTATGTGGCAAGGACAAAGAAGGGTTGGGGTAACTGAAAATACAAACCACTCTGACAAGTCTAAGCTCTAAATGGTTGGGAAGGGTCAAGACACAGAGCTTATTAGAAAAAGTCCCTGCCATTCCAGATAGTAGTTCCAAATGGTCAAGCTTATCATTTTTGCATGTGGGTCAGAAACATATGCCCAATGATAGAGCAGTAGGGTGAGATGACAGAATGGTGGCAGTCTATGGAAAATTGTTTGAATATTTGTCTAATATGAATTTTTATTTGCTTTTCAAACATGCTACTAAAGAGTGCCCCTCAGATATTAGGCAAGCATTAGGAGCTTGTACAACAGAATGAACCAAAAACTTGGTATTGTGACCTGTTTTAAAAAACAAAGTATTCTGAAATAATTAAAGAAGATGAATAATAAGTAAGTTATATCATAGTGGATATCTTTGGTGAAAAATAAGACACCGGAAGGAGTTAAGGAGGGTCAGTTGTCAGGGTCTTAGAGTTTAAACAAGAGGATTAAAAAACAAAAGGATATTTGAGCAAAGAGATTAGGAAGATAAGGAATAGAGTTCAAGAAAAGAAGTCCACACCAAAGGAACAGCAAATTCAAAAGTCCTAGAACAGCATCTTATCTGGCCTGTTCTGGGAAGGAAAGGAGGTGTGACTCACAGCAGAGTGAACAAAATAGCATCAAGGGAAGAGCTAAAACGGAGGGCCAGTCACACAGTCACATGGTCTTGAAGCCCATTATAAGGAAGACAAATGGAAACGGGCACCAACAGATGCTGACTAGTTGTGGAAGTTGATAAAGAAAAATGGCAAAGATCACTCTAAGGACTCCAGCGCAAGTGATTGGGAGTTGGTGGGTCATTAACAAAGACAAGGAACACAAGAAGAGGGACAGAAGTTCCAGGGAGGAAATAGAGAAGGAGGGGGGAATATGTGTTTATTTGGAAGTTAGTTCTTTTCAGGGGTCAGTAAGGCCCTAGAAATTAAGAGTTGGTACCTCAGAAAATGGGATGGAAATGCCATTGATGAAGAATTACCAGCAAAGAGGGAGAGGAATACTCAAGTTGTTAGAGTAACTGAGGGATGACCAATTGTATGTGCTAATAAATGACAATCAGCTTAGTGTAACTGCTCAGGGAAGTGTGTTGTTACAGTCTTTCGCCATGCAAGGAACAGATAAGTGAGCTCAGATACTGAGATAATTGTGAAGCTGCACAGGAAGCTAGAAGACATTCTCAAATAGCTGTAGGACTTACAGAGCCTGAAAGGTCATCAGGATACAGTGAGGTCCTTGTGACCAGGCTACATGTTCATCTGCCCCATGCAGGGGTCCCTGCAGTTATTGCCCTGTTCTTTGTCCCTGTCTACTGTTTCCGCTATGGTATCTCTCCTCTTTCTTGCACTCTCTTGCTTGCTCTCTCTTTCTGGCTTTCTTTCATATTCTTGAAGAGTCGTGATCTAATTTATTTGGTTACTTATCACCATCACTGAAAACATTTGGTTTGAGTTCTTGAATTTGGATAGCTCCCAGGGCAAACTATAAACACTGTCTTTGGATCAGGTAACCATCTCTTGTCCAGTCAGTTGTGGCCAAGCAAGATACGACACCAGGCATGACAGCAATGATTAAGGAGTTGCTAGGTGGGGTTGTACTAAGGCAGATGCTCTGAAACATTCCAAGGGGAGCAAAACTAGAAGTATAAGACATCAAGAAGAACAGAAAAGAAGTTTTAAGGAAACAATGTTCACAAGGATCAAATGCAGCAGAGGAATGGAATAATAATTAGTCGTAATAATAATGATAACTATCATATCTTGAATGCATCGAATGCTATGCTAGCTACTACTTAACTTTTATTCTTGTCCTGCGCCTAGCTATTTTATTTAAAGAAAGTGAAGCCCAGATAACTTAATTAACTTGCCCACCCCATCTGGTAAGTGTATAGTTGAAATTCATAGCCAAGTCTGTCAGCATACAGAAATCAGTTTATCAGTTTATTTTCCAACATTATTTATTAATTGTATATTTTGACCAGGCACTGAATCTTTCATTCACAAGAGGAAGGCAGGGTCTAGATATGTAAACAAACAAAAAATGTAACTTAAAATAGTAATATAGGTGAAATGAAATAAAATAAGATAATAAGCTATGAATTGCTTGAGGCTAGATGGGGGCACTCTTGGGAAACCTCACTGAGGGAGTGGCATTTCAGGTGAGACTGAGTGATGATAAGAAAGAACTACACATACAAAGACCTGTCGGGTGGGAGTGGGGGGTTATCCCTTGCAGAAAGTACAAAAGCCAGGCAAGAAAGACTTTGAGAGTTCAAAGAAATAAAATAAGGCAGGAGAAAGGGAAGAGAAGAGCCTAGAAAGATAGGTAGGAGCCAGATCAAGTAGGTCTTAAAGAAGTCTGTATTATTCTATTCTAATCACAAGGGGAAATCACCAGAGTATTCTAATCAAGGAAGTTCTATAACTTGGTTTAAGTTTTTAAAAGACCAGTTTGGCAATGTGTACAAAATAGATAGAGGGAAGAATCTCAAGTAAAAGTCTGGTCAGGGATGATGATGGTTGAAATGGGGTAGCAATGGACAGAGTGAGGAATTAATCATCATTTGCTGATTAATTAGCTTTGGTTCATGGGAATAAGAGAGGAATCAAGAATTGTTCATTATGATAAGGATAAAAATAGGCTTATAAACACATATAAAATGCCTTTATGTTTTAGAGATATAAAATGAAGCATTTAAGAGTTAAATATCATGATGGCTACTTTAAAATACTTAAGCAAGTATGGCAGATGATATATCTATAGGTAATCCTTAGACTATTCCAAGAAAAAAGAGGAGGAAAAATTCAAATAATAATTCAGGAGTGAATATAGAGTGAAAACAACACAAGTAAAATAACATTAACACACAAGAGTTTTTGGCTAATATAGGATTTGGGATGATTTTCTGTGACTTGCAAATTTTCTAGAAAGAGTACTTACTGCTATCATAATTAGAAAAAAGATGAAAAAGTGAAAGAAAAGTGAAGTCAGCAAGTGTGTTCATTTCCATCTGTCTTGGAACTAGGCCTATCCCTAGAAACAGAGGAAGTACAGCAAGAACAGCTAGATACAGAAATGACCATGCAGGAAGACCTTGTTTTTGATGAAACCATTTTTTCTTTAATTTCTAATCTCTTGGTTAGAAGCTATTAATTCAAAGTGCTCCAGATAAATGAGGAAGTCCAATCTAGCAGGCAAACAAAATAATCATAGTTCAGTATTGTGGCTGGTCCAGGCAGATTCCTGCTCAACAAGTGGGCAGAAGATAGGAATGAGACATCACAAACAGGTGAGACTTGGAAGCTTGTGTAGTTCAGTATTGAGCAATAGAGATATCTATCTGCAGTCAGCCATTCAACTAGAGTTCAAGAGCACAACCTATTGGGGTTGGAAGTGGGATTGAAAGGATTAAGTTGAGCCCCAATAGGGTCCATCACGGTGATCCATTTAATAGAGGCCTCAGATTATATAAAGGGGCGCTGAGCTGATTATTGCCAAGTGAAGTTCCATATATGTATTCATACACATCATATATAGGATTGAAGGAAGACACCTCCTATCATACAACTTGGAACACGGTTCCCATTACTAGACCATTTATCTGTCATGCATTATGAATTAAAATATTTATAATCCCACAGTTACTTTATGGGCAGCATAATTACACTGCATATTTTGGCTTTAAAAGCACTGAGTTGTTAAATAGAGATATTAAAATATAGTGCATTTAAAATCAACCTTGTTTCAATATTTCTTTGTCTTTTGTAAGATTTTACTTTTTAGGATTGTTTTAGATTCGCAGCACAGCTAAGCATGTAGTAGTGTTCCTATTCTCTCCTCTCCCCAATTTGCACACAGTTTCTCCTATCTTTAACATCTAGTGTTAGTATGGTGCATTTGTTACAATTGAACCAATATTGATACATTCTTTTAACTAATGGCCATAATTACATTAAGGTTTACTATGTTTTACAGTCTGTGGGTTTTGACAAGTTCTGTGGATTTTGACAAATATCCACCATTATAATAGCATACATGCATTTTACTGTTCAAAAAATCCTGTGTGTTTTGCCTATTCAGTCCTCTCCCCTCTTCCTATACTCTTGGCAACCACAGATATTTTTAACTGTCTCTAAGATTTTGCCTTTTTTAGAATGTCATATAATTGGAATCATACATGTATGTATGTAACCTTTCCAAACTGGCTTCTTTCACTTAGAAATATGAATTTATGCAATATGCATTTTTCTTCTAGTCTTTTCGTGACTTGATGGCTCATTTCTTTTTAATACTGAAAAATATGCCATTGTCTGGGTTTTATCATAGTTCATCAGTCCATTTTCCTAAAGAAGAACATTTGGTTGCTTCCAAGTTTTGACAACTATGAACACAATATAAACCTGTGTGCAGGTTTTTATGTGAACATAAGTTTTCAACTTGTTTGGATAAAGTCAAGAAGTATGACTATTCGATCATATGGTAAGAGTATGTCTAGTTCTGTAATAAATCACCAAAGTGGCTGTGCCATCTTGCATTCCCATCAGCAATAAATGAGAGTTTCTTTCGTCCATATCCTTGCCAGCACTTGGTATTGCTAATGTTATGTTGGACTTTAACCATCCTAATAGGTATGCTGTGATATGTCTCATTGTTTTAATTTGCAATTTCCTAATGACATATTATGGTGTACATATATTTACATGAGAGTTTGCTATCTATCTATATATCTTCTTGGCTGAAGATGTTCAGATCTTTTGCCTATTTTTTACTTTGAGCTTTAAGAGTTTCGTTGTTGTTTATTTTGCATATAAGCCCTTTATCAGGTATGTATTTTGAAAATATTTTCTCTTGGTCTGTGTCTTCTTTTTTCATTCTTTTAACATTTAGTTAATATACTAAGAGCCTCAAAAATTGCAGTAACTCAGGCCTTCCTTGATTTCTGAGGAGGCAGAAAGGAGTACGTTATCCAGATAAGTTCTGAACTTGTTTGGCCATGAAATATGTGGGCTTTTACTTATTAAAGCCAGTACTCGTGGGGGAACAAAGAAGGAAAAAGTAATGTCACCCTGCCATATGACAAGCACAAGGCATTTTACACACATTATTGCACAACCACTACATGAAGTAGACACATAATTTATATGGGAAGAAACTTATAAATCTATCAATAATCAAATAACTCAAACTGCCCATGGTCCCACATCTACTACATGGTGGAACTAGGACTCTAATAAACACATGACACCATGGGGTCAGATGAAAGGCTAACCTGTCTCAGGGCAGGTCTAATCACTTCGTCTGATATTAGCCCTGGGTCAGTGCTGAGATCTAAGGGCCCCGATCTCAGGGTGAGGAACTACTCACATTAAGATGGACACATATACATGGTTTGATATATGGGAACCACAAATGAGACAAGGAGTTAATATCCACACTATATAAGCAACTCATACAATTCAGCAACAAAAATTATACAACTGAATTAATAAATGGATAGAAGATCTAAGTAAGCATTTCACCAAAGAGGACATACAGGTGGCTAACAAACACATGAAAACATGTTCTACATCAATGTCCTACATGTTCTACATGTCCCTGCTGTTAGGGAAATGCAATCAAAATGACAACAAGACTTTACCTCACTCTGATTAATAATACTATTATCAAAAAGTCAAGAAATAATAAATGTTGGTGAGGGCGTAGAGGAAAAGGAACCCTCAGCACTGTTGGTGCAGCCACTATGGAAAAGAGCATGGAGGTTCCTCAAAAAATTAAAATAGAATAGTTATAAAATCCAGTAATTCCACTTCTGGGTATTTACTCACACCAAATATAAAAACACTAATACAAAAGATATGTGCACCTCTATGTTCACTGTAGCCAACATATTGGAAAAATCCAGTGCCTGATAATGGCTGAGGAGATTAAGAAGATGTGGTATATATATATATACCAGGGGATACTACTCAACATAAATAAGATGAAATCTTGCCATTTGGGACAACATGGGTGGACCTCAAAGGGATTATGTTAAGTAAATAAGTCAGAAGACAAATGTCATATGATTTCACTCACTTGTGGAATATAAAGGAAACAAAAGCAACTGAACAAACAAAGCGAAAACTAAAACAAACGTAGATTCTGACATCAGAGTGGTGTTTACTGGAGAGGAAAAAGGAGGCAAGGAACAGGTTGGTGGATGGATGCTGCCTGGGCATTTGGTAGCAGGTGTGGTGTGATGTATACAACTGCCAAGGTGAGAAATTATACACCTGAAACCTATACAGTGTTATAAACCAATGTTATCTTAATAAGAACAAAAACAACAACAATGAAAAGATGAATGCGGAGGGTCAGTTTGCTTTGAAGCAGTATCTCAGAGTATCTGTGATATAAGTGATAGGTTCCAATCCTTAGGGGAGAAGAGATAGGAAGAAATGAACAGAGATTTGGGGCCTTTGACAAGGAGGCGGGATCCAACACAGGCTGCAAATAGAGTGGGGCACTGGACCCCAGGTCAAGAAAGCCAGCACACAGTTTTGCACTGCAGCATCGTGAATTCTAGAGAACCTAGGGCAAAGTGGGCAAGGGGGTTGGCCATCATAGGATTCCTGGCTGGGGAGTCGGGAGAACAAGGCTCCTCCCTTGACACTGGTTGATGGAACTGAGCCCCTTTGTCAGGAACAAGGACATGTTCAGGGTCTGCACAAAGTTTCAAGTTAAGCACCTTCAGATCCTGGAGTAAGAGTAAAAGTAAGAAAGTTCCAAGGAAGAATCCTCAAGCAGAAGCTAGCTTTGAGCTGGGGGGAAATGCTGAAAGCCCAATTATGAAAAGCGAGACCCAATGTCAGGGCTATTTGCTTGCTTGTTCTTAGTGCTGAGCTGGAAGTCCTAAAATTCCTGTGACCTCAAGACTCATTCAGGGATGAGCATAGAGCTTAGCATAAAAGCAGGGCCAGGAAGGCCTTTTGACAGGCCAGCTACAAATATGAGGCTAGCCCAGAGAAAATCTGCCCAGCATTGGCTGCTGGGACACTCAGGGCAGAAGAGGGCAAAAGATGCTGTTAATTTCTACAAACTGAAAAGCAATATGTAAACTGAACTTTTCTAAATTGAATGATACTCTAAGAGGAAATAATAGAGTGTACTCTGAAATATAAATTATTATACTGTAAATCTTACTGTTTTTGTAAATCTGGTTTTAATTCATTGGATTTTCTTAAATAGAACATCCTTTTAACTCGATTTCCTTCTATGAGAGAGTAATATGTAACAATAACATTTACATGTTTATATATGTTTGTTATATATCTTATCTTATATACATTTTGCATAAATATGTTTACATATGTATCTATGAGCCTGACATTTCCAAAAAGTAATAAATGATACTAATACATCATAATTTTAGCAAGGTTTAAATTTTAATTCTTAAGAATCATTCATTAAACTAAAAAATATGATTTCAACCAGTAATTCCCAAACTTTACTACAGACAGAATTAAACCAAGGATTTTATTTATTTATTATATATTTTTTTTATTTATATCTTTCACATTATTGTGTATTCCCCATGGGTTACCCACCACCAATTCACCCATGAACCGTCACCATAGTCCCTTGTGCTCTTTTCTCCCCCCTTTTGAGCCCTTATCCTCCCCCTCCCTCGCTGAATGTCTGATTTCTGGTTGCCAGCTAGTTTTTTTTTTTTTTTTTTTTTTTTTTTTTTTTTTTTTTTTTTTTTTTTTTTTTTTTTTTTTTTTTTTTTTGGTTTTGGTTTTATTGTCTTTATTTTCTCCTCCTGATCTCTTGTTTTAAACCAGGGATTTTAAAGAACACAACTTCCTGAGCCCCACTTCTGATTTAGTAGGAACACAGGAAGGCACTCGGAAATGGGAACTTGTGGCTTAGACTCCTTTGTGCAGTCACAGAAATTAAGAGTAAATCTGGGTTAACCCTGAGATGGTCTAATTGCCACTCTCCTGCCAATGCATGTAGGAAAGAGGTTTCTGGCTTACTTTGAACCCAGTGATACCACGATGTGGGTTACCGGCTTAGAGAGGTTATCCAGAGCCAAAGAGTGGGCAACTGTGTGCAGCCTGATGTGGGAGCAGACCCTGTTCACAGCAGGCCCCAAGATACTCAACAGGGTTTGCCACTGTGCCCAGGGAGCTGTGAACTTTTTCTAGAATTCCGCAGAGAGCTATTTTAACTACTCATATCTTACCTAAAAATTATTAGTAGAAAACTAAATATGCTCCCGTGGTAAGCAATAAAATGGCCCCATCCCCAATGACATCCATGTCCTATGGCCTGAAAGTGTGAATGTTTCAGGTTACATGGCAAAAACAAATGGTTTCTAAACAGCTCACCCTGAGAAGGGAAGGTTATCCTGGGTTATCTAGGTGGGCCTAATGTCATGGTAAATTTCCTTAGAAGAAAAAGAGGGAGGTAAAAGCCAGAGAGACATGTCAAGCATACTGGAGAAATGAGGCCAGAAGCCAATGATTGGGTGGCCTGTAGAGGCTGGAAAGAGCAGGAAACAGAGTCAGAAAGGAACACCACCCTGCTGACATTTTGATTTTAGCTCAGTAAGACTGTGCCAGACTTCTGATCTGCAGAACTGTTAAATAATGCATTTGTGTTACTTTATGACGCTATTGTATGTGGTATTTTTTAACATTAGGAGTAGGAAACTATGACCAAGTTCTTGAATTTTTTCCCTTTAGAATACAGAAAAAGAAAGCTAGAACTTAAAATCTGACCACCTGTCATTTCTTTGTATTGCAAGACAGTGCAAACCACCTCTAATATTTTATTATTCCTCTTTTTCAAACGACAAGGAAGATTTCTGCATCCAAGGCAACCAGGGTCATTTATCAGGCCAAGTTTTTAACACAGTATGATAGAATTGTGAGATCTAGGATCCACATTTTAAAAATATCCCACAATGTCTCTAATATGCAGTCAGTTTTGCAAACCACCGGTCTAAAATTTAAATTCTAAACCACATAATTACGAGTGACTGCATGCCTAGAGAATGAATACAGTGGATTATTATAAACCTGGGAGGACATAACAAATGTATCCACAGAGATTGGTGATGTAACATTTCATCAGTGACCTGAAAAATGGAATGGTGAGCATGCTCATTAAATGTAAATGTGGTCCCAAAATGGAAAACAAGGGAAGGAGAGCATTTTAATAATTAATGTGGATTGTTAGCATGGAGAAATATAGGTTCAAAGGACAGGTGACAGCAGGGTGTGGAATGCCAGAAGAATCTCTGGGAAATGAATGAAGTTCAGTGAAGGCAAATGCAGAATAACACACATTCTGTAAAAGGGAAGGAAATAGCATGATAACAGGCCAGGCAGGGGAAGACTGTAAAATTAGAAAAGAATCTGAGGCAGGGTTGATTACAGAGTTGGGCGAATGCTGGGGGTGCAGGAGGCTCACATTGCCTGGGCCTCACATTCACATAGGCCCTGAAATTTAGACTGCCAACATCATTTGGGACCTCATGAAGGTATTCATTTAAATATTAAAACTCGTTAGTTTTATAATTTCGTTTTCACAACTTTTCCTCTTTCCATGTATCGAGAGCCTGAAAAAATAGAAGTGGCTTAGATGTGGCTTTAAGATTTCTAACGAGCGATCATGGTGTATCACAAGTTTCAATCAGCACTGCAGATTAGGAAGTAAGCATAAGTGAGCAGCCATAGCACATTTTTGGAAAGACTTACAAGGAGCAGTGAGGATCTCTAGCAAACAAGTCTGTGGAGATTAGAATCCAGGGAGGAAACGAGATTTACTTTGTTTTTATTTCCTGAAGAAAATTTTAATAGGTACTTTTTTTTGTCTTCCCTCTACCCTCAGTTAAGCATGCATGTAATCTAAAAATGTCAAATAATTTTATAATACAAGGCTTATTATGAAAAACAGAAGCCCCCTAACCCCTCACCATCATTTCCCACATTTTCACCCCCTTGAGAGGATTCTGTTGGCATATATTTCCAGGTTTCTAAGTCAACATGCTTGAAATATGATTCCTTGCTTTTTCAGTGTTAGTCATTATCTGATTTATCCCATGATAGATCAGGATATGGTATCTGTCTTCCTGCTGCCCCTACCAGACAGTCTCATGCTTCTAACACATACACTTGCTCTGCAGATGTTTTAGTCAACAATGAACCATATCTACAACAGTGGCCCTACACAGAGCCTAGCTGTGTTGTAAGTTATACCATCTGTGTTAAAGTATACATTGTGATGTTTGCATAATCACAGATCGCTTAAGGAAGCATTAATCAAAATGTGTTCCCACCATTAAATGACATGGAACTATACAGTTAGGTTACAATCTTGGTTAAGTGAATATTCCTTGTTTGTGTTATCATGACTATAAAACACGATTGGCAGCTGAACCAGAGTAAATGATGATAACTCTTTCTTTCCTATCACCCTTTTGTTGTCCTGAGTCAATAACGACATTCAGTTATGTTTGCTTCATTTTTGACTTATCTATATTTGCCATTTGTCTATGTCTACTCTCAAGACATCGGACTTTTCAGGAATTCTAATAATTTCACCAGTTTGACACATAAAACAATTTCTCCAAGGCCTTATATAATATTTGAAACCTGAATGTGTGAGGTATGGCTATCCTCTTGGGATTGCTTTTTATTGCCATCCCAGGGATTCTCTCATCAGTGAATGCTGGTGTCCTCTGTCCTGATTTACTGCATCATTTTGACACTGAGAATTTCCTGAAACAGAAGCATAGGATATAGAGTTTTGAGAACTTGCAAATCTTAAAATGTGTTTGTTGTATTCTGACACTTGGTAGTTTGGACTGGGTACAGAATTCTAAATTGAAGATAATTTTCCTTGAGAACTTTGAAGAATGTTGCCATCTCCAAAAGTCTGATTCTGATTTGTCACTTTGTATGTGGGCTTGTTTTCTCTTCCTCTTTCCAAGCTTGTAACATTTTTTATTTGTCCTTATTGTTGGGATTTCATGCTGCTATGACTTGGTATAGGTTTATTTTCAATCCTCGTGTGCTCATTTTGTGACCCTTTCATTCCAGAAATGCGTGCTCCTCTCTTTTAAATTATATCTTTAATGACTTCCTCTCTTCTAGTTCATATGTTCTCTCTTTTTGAAAATTCCATTTTCATATATTAGATCTTCTGTTTTGGCTTTCCAATTTTTCCTCTCTTTCATTTACCTATTTCTTTTGCTCTAATTTCAAGGTGATTTACTCTACTTTCTAATCCTTTTATTGAATTTTTGTTTTTATTATTTTACCTCTAATATCCAAGAGGTGTTATCTTTGCTGAGTGTTCCTTTTTTTTTTTAACCATCACATTCATATTTGATGGTTACATATTTCAGGTCTGAAGATACTGATCAGAGTATTTGGGATTTTCTTCAAACTGCATGATCTCTTTGTTCTAAGTTGCTTTTTAGTCTCTGTATTTCACGTAAGAGGCTTTCCTTGATGTCTGGTAAACTTTGATTGTCTGCTCAATTTAATAATAAGAGCTAAAAAGTTGAACAGAAGGTCTGAAACCATAGTGGCTTCATAAATACTGAGTTGTTTGGCTGGAGAACTTCCCACATTAGTATCTTTAAGTTTTTCCTCTTGGGAAGACCAGATTTTCCAGCGAATTACTCTACATGGCTCATGCCCCAAGGATATTTTTCTGGTTGCAGGCATCATGGGAACCCATTGGGAAAGAGTTGTGGGTCTCCATGTATCTGACAGCATATAGTCCTCAATTCTGCCCAATAACCTTCAATCTAGCCTCTTTTCAGTGGGGTGTGGGGCACTGGCCTGACTGTGTAGAAAGGGGAGGAAACCTGGGGTCTAATTGCTTCCTATATAGACTCTGGACCCTACCTCCTGGTTTTAGCTTATCCCATCTCATTTCTAGAGGTATTTGGTATTGCCAGTTCCTGAGCCTTTGAGGACTTCTGTTTAGTTTCTTAAATTCCTCCACTGCCGTGTTAGGATTCAGTTATCCTATCTATGTCTGCTGTCGTTGGTCACATTTTTTACTTTCTAGCTTTCAAAAATTTGTTTCCCTGGGAATTTTAAAAGATTTGTTACTGTTCTACTTTTCCTTTAAAAAATTCATTTAACATTTCAGTGAGATTTCACAGAAGTGAAAAAGGAAATGTGTGTATATTTAATTCTCCATCTTTTCTGGGGAGATTTATTTTCACACTAACTTTTTCTCTTGTTTTTGTTTTTTGAATGAGTATTTAATATAATTTTGTTTTTCAAGTTAAGATAACCTATTTTCTCTTTTTCAAAGCAGCTATAAAGGTATAGCATGTAAGAACAATGACATAATGACCAGACTTTAATGCTTTGAGTGCTTCTCAAATGCTGACTTTTGTAGTAGATACATGTATGGGCATGTGTATTTACCAAGGAGAAAGCTGAAGCCTACCTGGGGAAGATCATGGGCCTGCAAATGATGACACTAGCCTAACAAATAACAATACACCTCTAAGAAGGAAATGAATCAGTTCAAATGAGTCATTGTCGGTAGTGTGAATTTTCTCTATTCATTAACCTCAACCTGGAGAACAGTTTCCAATTTTCCAGTTTCAATTCTTGAACTTCCTACTCATAAAGAGTTCTCTAAGTAGTTGTCTCCAAATTTTTTATTTGGACATCCTTCTAAGAAAAACATTTTTAGTATACCCTTAGGTATATGTTTATTTATTTGCAAATTATGTTTATTTTACTACATCAACATTATAGACAGTATTAATACAAGTAGAGATTTTTAAAGAAATCACTAGGAAAGAAATAAAATTGGAATTTCTAGCACTTTCTTTTAGTACCTCAGAAAGTTATCTTGTTAAGCATGGAATTCTCAACCAGGATGACCATCTGAATACTTGGGAAGACTTTTCAAAAGATTCATAGCCAGGTCCTACTTAAATATTGTGAGTCAGAACTTCTGAGCATGGGAAGTTTGCAAGTATATTTAGAAAAAGTTACCCTGCTGATTCCTTTATGTACTTCTGATCAAAGAATATAGCTCTGAAGTTTTAAAAAATAGAGACCTTAAAAGACTGTGACTAGTGGTCAATGGCTACCCTGTTTGTAAAGAGCAGACAACTAATACAGGGAATGTTATAGCCTGATTAGCTATGTAGATTATCACATACTCAAAAATCTTTGTCTCCTTTCCTCAATTCCATATTTATTTTTCCTCTATCTTTTCCCCAAGTAACTTTTCTATACATAACAGGTATTCATTATAGAAAATATATATAAGCAAAAAGAAGAAAATAAAAACTCATCTATAATCCTGCCATTCCAAAATAACATCTAAAATTTTTATTTACAGCCTTTCAGACATTTATGCCAACATATATTTAAAACGGGGATTGTACTATCCATGTTGTTTGTACCTGATTTTTTTCACTTGGAAATGATAGGTTTTCCATGACAGAAGAATGACAGCTCCATCAATGCAAACAACAGTGATGGGAGCTGACCCACTCCACAGGGCAAGTAGTGATGTTAGAAGCCCCTGAGGCCGACTGAACTGCAGTCTTTCCACTAATCCTTCCGTCTGCCTTCTGATCCTCCCTGACTTTGTGTCTCTTCCTCTGCTTTCTTTCTATGAGTCCTTTCTCCTCATTTCTTTTACCTTCTACCCTCAGTTCTCAGCACTAAAGCAAATGAGGCCTTCCGAATAGGGTTTTTCTTCCCCAGAATTAAACTTCCAGATATTTTGCAAGGGCAGCATAACCAGCAAGCTGGAGAGACAGCTGTATTCTCCCCTGCAAAAGGGATTTTCTGTGCAAGTCTAGGCAAGAGCCCTGTGTTCTTGATGACTATCTGTTATTTCCACTGGGACGCCCAAATTAAAGTTGCTTACTTGCCTTAGAATCAAGGTGTGGCCAGAGGCAGTTCAGAATGCACAGGTTACCAGAGAAGAGCCAGGGAAACTGCATTTCTGGAACTGAAACTAAGTGAGATGGAACTACAGTGAGTGCAAATCTAGGACTAAGGAGGAGGCAGGTACGACAATCCCGTACAAACTATCAAGAGTTCAGCTTTCACCTGGTGGGTAATCAATTTCCCTAATATTGTTATAAAAACAGTCGTAGAAAACCAGTTCCTCTTGCTTTAGATGGTAGGAATCTTCTGGGAGACAGTTACCCTCCACCACCTCCTCAACCTGCTGCCAGACATTTCTACTTGTGATTATTAATCCACTGAGAGTGAGGAAAGTTTCTGAACTTTGAAAACTACATTGGAGTGTAAGAAAGTATTTTCCACCATAATAAAGTTAAACTGTGTTTCTAGAGGCTATGGAAAATTGTTTTCATTAAATGCAAATCATTACCCCCAAACCAACAATGTTCTTGGGGATGAAATTGTCTTTGGCATCATTGACTATAATAGTCCTCATTAGTCAGCTCTGCTATGAAGGGTTCTAAAAAGTGAGTAGAAAGTGATTCATTCTCTCACTCCACCCCAATCCCAACCCATGTCCCCCAGAAGTTTGTCAGTTATCAGTAGGGAGGGGCATGGTAAAGGTATAACAAACTTATGCTCTGCTACATGCTATGTATATGCATCAGGGGGACAGCGATTAAGTAATTCAACAGGGGTGTTAGTCATAGTGGGTAGGATCCTTCCTGTCATTCTGCAAAAGTAGAGCCAGAGAAGCTGATGATACCTGAAGAGAGGGAGTTCCCCTCTACCCTGCCCCCCTACACAACCTCTCCTTTTCCCAGCAATAGTTACTAAATAAGCAGCATGTGGCACGGATACAAAGTCAGAAAGAAAGTGAAATAGCAGTAATAAATATGTCCAGAAAGGATCTCTTATAGGAATATCTCTGACCTAATGAAACTAAAAGCATCGTTTTTTCTTTGAGAAAGACTATAAAATTCTTTCCTCTCTTCTACAGAGACAAATCTCTACTTGTAGTGGCACGTGAACTTCCACTATACATGGTTCATTCCTTTGTATATTGCAGACAACCTGGCACTTTAGAGGTCTATATCAAAATGCAAATATTTGGTCTCCCTGGTGGCACAAGGGGTTAAGTCTGAGCACTATTAAGCTATCAGCAGTCACTGCAGCATGAGTTTGATCCCTGGCCAGGGAGCTAAGACACATGGCACAGCAGACCTCTCCTGTCTCACCCACTGCTTCCCTCAGCAGTGTGTTTCAGTAGATCTGCCTGTTCTGCTCCCCACTCTGTGTCTGGTGATTCCTCTCACCCCCACACCTCTGGCCTACACCCTAGTTCTTGTATGCATAAATAAATTTTAAAAATGCAAATAGTTATGCGATCAGTCAAAGATCTTCACTGGAATCTGAATTCTTGAGGTAATGTTTAAATGCAGACTTCTGGTACACACAGACACAGACGCACACACTCACCCTCTCACACTCTCTCTCTCTCTCTCTCACACACACACACACACACACACACACACACTCCATTCACCCACCCCTAAAAAAGCCATGACCTTTAGCTAACAGTGATTGTCCAATTCTCTCATGTCTTAGCTTGGACTGCCATAAAAAAAAAACAACAACAAACAAACATGGTTGTTGGGTAACTTAAAGAATACATATTTATTTCTCACAGTTCTGGAGGCTGGAAGTCTAAGATAAAGGTGCCAGCCAGTTCAGTTGTTGGTGAGAACATTTCCTTGCCAAGTTACCATCTTGCTGTGACCTCATATGGTCTTTCTTTGGTGCATGCACATGGAGAGAGCAAGATTTCTCTGTTCACCTCTAAGGACTCTACTTACACCCTACCTAAGATTTCTCTTGAGTGGGGATATAATTGGAGTCCTTCTGGATTTAGAAACACCAGGTGCCTCTTATCTGTTGGCCTCCTTTCCCCCACTTCATTATATAAAGGAGAAATTATCCCAAAGATCCCACAAAGGGTAAAGAAACTATATTACAAGGTCATGGAGACAGAGTATGTAGACACAAGACCGGGAAAGGGCCTTTTAATTTCTCTAGGTGTTCAGTAGTTTGAAAAATTGTTACTTGTATTTTCAAACCTCAGCTTTTCTCTTCCATGTGGGGATACTTCCAGGAGCTAGCCAGTAGACTTCCTGTCACCTCTTCCAGCTCCACTGGGTAGGTCAGTTCCTGACTCTGGAGAAAGTGTAATGAACAAACCACCTGGCTACTCACATCCCCAAACTGTAACCAGTGGCTGAAGCCAAAGACTGTTAGAGGTGATGCCCCCTGGAGGGAGGTGCTAGTGAGGATAGATAGCTCCAGGGAAAATGTGAACAAAGTATCGGTGGAGGTGGAGACTCTGATGAGAAATTTAAGGGACTGCAGAAGCAGTCCTTAGGATTCAGTGTTTGGGATTTCAGCACTTGCGGATCTTTTTTTTTTTTTTTTTTAAAGATTTATTTATTTATACATACAAGCTGGGGTACAGACCAGAGGTGTGGGGCAGTGAGAGGGTTCACCAGAGACAGAGCGGGGAGCAGAACAGGCAGATCAGAAATACACTGCTGAGGGGAGCAGCGGGTGAGGTAGGAGGGGTCTGCCGCACCATGTGGGATCCTCCCCGGCGGGGCGTAGAACTCGCATTGTGCGCTGCCAACAGCTCCACAGAGCAGTGCTTAACTGCTGCGCCACCGGGGAGGCACTTGCGGATCTTCAGGGGTTCTGGGGTCAGCGATTTCTGCTCCCACCATGCAATCTTTCAGAAGGCTGTGTGGGCCTCTCAAGAACATGGAGAGGCCTTCACCAGCCAACCTCAGAGAGGAAAAGTTTCGAGGCTTTCCAAGTAGCCGAGCGACTGTAACTGTTCCATTTTGCTCTTTTTACAGTTTGGTAGGAAAGGTGAAGACCCGGAGCTGGGCACCTTGCTGAGCTGCCTGAGTGTGGCAATTTGTTGGGTGGTTCAGCCACTGCAGCTGCTGTTTTGAGTGTTACTTGTCTGGTGATGTGCTGGGGCATGTCGGCATCTCCAGTGAACCTCTCCCATTGTGTCTTCTGCTGTCTTCCTGAGTTGGATCCCGGCCTATATTCTGGCTGTCACATGCTCCAGGTCTGCAGTGACGGGAAGATGCCATCTTGGGAGTGTTTGTGTTTAGGACTTTAAAACACTGGACACTGTTTCCAATGAGTGAAACTCATAACACTGTTTCCATTTTTTGCCTCAATAACTCTTTGTTTTCCCCGCTTTGTTAAATAAATCTCATTAGTATTGTTCTCTGAACCTGAGTAGTCTTGCAATTGTGTGTGCAGGTGAAGAACTTAGTGACCAGTAAACAATTTGGGCAGTGTCCTTGGCCAGTTTTAGTGACCATTTGCTGCCCTGTATCAAAACCAGTGAGGCTCCTTTCTGCCTTTTCTGGACCATTTCGGAAACCAGCATGTGACAGAGGCACAACCTCCGGTCATTCTGTCAGCTATCTGCACTTCCTTTTTTTTTTTTTTTTCCCTTCTCCTGACCTCATAAACAAAGGCTGTTGAAGTTCCCATTATCTAAAGATCTTGAGCAAAGATTAGCCTGGGTTAAGAGGAAGTTTTCATTCTCCAAAATTGTGGACAAAATGTTTTATTTTCTGAGTAGAAACTTTATTTTCTCTCAATAGGATTATTTAATATATCATTCATATACTTGTTTTTATTCTCTGTAGTTACAGTTCAGAGTAAAACTGATGCTGCCAAAGAAATAGACAAGGAGCATCTTGAGAAATGGAGGAAGTAACCAAGTAGTTGAAAGCAGAGGCCCCAAAAGTAACTTAGTTCTGCATTAATTCTTTTTTTTTTTTTTGTATAATCTTCCCCCTTCAGAAATAAAAAAGAATAGGAACAACAAAATCAACAAGTTTCATAACTCAGTATCCCGGGTCTCCTAAGAACTTCTGTGTTCCCTACTCTTACCCTTTCCTTTAATAGGAAATTCAAGCAAAGATAGACCTCTATTGTTTTCATGCAGGTAGCTGTCACTTTCAGATAGGAAGAACTCTATTTTGTGTAAATTGCAGGTACCAAGCCTTCCAGCTTTCTCTTCTATAAACTAATGTCTCATGATGGCATTTCAAAACAGTGGAAGAAAAGATGTATTTTCCTATATGTAATAGTTAGGTAACCACATAAGGACAAGGAAAAAATTAGAACAAAATACATATGAAATGGATTTAAATGTAAAAATGAAAACATAAAAGTACTATAGGAAAAAAAATGGTTTAAAAGTTTTTAATAGCATCTCAGTTTTTGGCATGAGAAAGAATTGCATAAAACCAAGAAGTCATAAAATATTCAACTAAATAAAGCTGGAAGATTCAACTATTTAAATTCCTTTAAATGCATGGGAAAATTCACCAAAGACAATGACAAAATAGGAAAAAGAATTTGCTACTTTTATCTCAAAAGATAATTTCTCTTGAATAAAAAAATTCCAAAATTTTAATCAGAAAAATACCAAAAGTTCACTGTGATAAATGGAAAAGGTATTCATTCAGTTTCCAAAAACTATATAGAAAAAAACTCAACTTCACTCATAACAAAAAGAAAAGAAATCTAAATTACATTGATATACCATTTCCCCTCCTATCAGATTGCGAAAGAACAACAAGTTTGTGGACAAGGAGACAAATACCTTACCCACTGCTAAGGAAAGTATAAATTGGTACAGTCTCAATAGAAGGTAATTTCACATTATCTGTCAACTTCTGTAACTTTTAACCAGCAACTCTACTTGTAGAAATTGATTGTACAGACATAGCCACATATATGCAAAAGGAAATTTGTTCAAAGTCATTCATAATGGTAGTTCTTGTGTAAATGAATTGCCATAAAACTGTGAAAGAGAATAGGAAGTTCTCCGTATACTGGCATGAAAACTACATCCAAGATGTTTTGTTAGATGAAAGAAAGCAAGGTCAGAGGAGTGTGTGTGTGTGTGTCTGTGTGTGTACTTTTTGGTATACTTTATGAAAAATCTTAAATAAATAAATCCTTTGGCTATTTTATACCACTTTTTTTTAAAGATTTATTTATGCATGCATACAAGCTGGGGTACAGGCCAGGGGCATGGGGCGGTGAGAGGGTTCACCAGAGACCAAGTGGGGAGCAGCACAGGCAGACTGATGGAAATACACTGCTGAGGGGAGCAGCGGCAAGGCAGGAGAGATCTGCAGCGCCATGTGGAAATCTCCCCTGCCAGGCATTGAAATTGCTAGCATTGCCTGCTGCTGACAGCTCCAGAGCCCAGTGCTTAACCGCTGCACCACCGGGGAGGCCCTACACACACTTCTTATTGGATATTGTCTTGTGCCTTCTGAATTTTGAACCATATAAATACATTACCTTCTTAAAAAATAAAATATTATACTGAAGAATAAGTAAATAGGAAATAATCATGCACTTAAATAAACTTCAAAAAGGACAAGTAGGATGGTGATTTTTAAGTTATGTGAATTTCACCTCAACTTAAAAAAAAAGCAGGGTCCCAACAGAGAAATAAAGACCAAGTCTCTCCTTCCTGCAGAATGCCTTAGTCTTGGGGCCTGACATTTCTGCCATATACTAGTAAAAGTTTAATAACTGACTCTCCGGGGAGGAGAAAACCTCTCTGATTTGTAGCATTTGTCAATATCTGCGATATAAATATTTATATCACTAAAGATAGAATTGGGATAAGACACACAGATTGCTCTTGTGAGCCAATATAATCCAGCCTCAGCACGCTACTAACATCTACCCACTTACTGGAACAAAACTTGGGAAACATCATTGGTTCCTAGATCCTGCCTGTCCCTTGACTTTACTACCCACTGAGAGTGGTAATAATCACTCTACTCTTTCCCCATAGAGAAGAAGCCTTATAGTTTGGGGATTGATCCTATGCCTAGAGAATGGTTCCTATTATCTAACCCAAAAAAGGAATTATTACAGTCTGGCAGGCAGAGATATTTAGCTTTTGGGACAGCCAGGTGGACTCTGGGAATTTTGCAGCCCCAATCAGTTTGCTATGAATTATTCCAATCTATCATCCATGCAAGCACTATTTGTCAAAAAAGGCCCTGCCCAAAGGTAATTATAACCATCTATTCCTCTCACTACTGAGGACTCAAAACCTAAAAACTAGTGCATGGCATGCCCCAAATGTGGACTTAAAGCCTAGTTTAAGTCAATGAGATGTGAGAGGTTAGCTGGAGGCATCTAAAAAGTTTCCTACTCTTTATAGAGAGATATAGGAAGAGATGGTCTCTGTCTTCCTCATGCAGATAGAACCAGTGTCCTCATCTTGTCAAGCAGCCTGAGCAGGAGGAAGGACCCTGCAGAAAGGCAGAGGGGAAGCCATGCAAAGCACCCCATCCTATTTCTGATTTTCCTGTGTTATAAACCATCATATTTGTAAAGACATTTGACTTAGTCTTTTTGTTTCTTCCATTGAATGCAACCTAATCAACATATTTTTAACCCTCCCGTTTATTTTATGCATCAGTATGACTAAACTATAGTACCTAATTAGTCAAACACTGATCTAGATGTTGCTGTGAAATTATTTTGTAGATGTGATTAATACCTGTTTAAATTGACTTTAAGTAAAGGAGATTTTGAATTGACTTTAGGCAAAGAAGACTATCTTCCGTAATCTGGGTGATCTTCAGCCAGTCAGTTGAAATGTCTTAAGAGCAAAACTGAAGTTTCTCCAAGGAAGAAGAAATTCCATCTGTGGACAACAGCATCAACTCTTGCTCAAGAGTTTCCAATCCTTCTTCATGGCCTCCCTACACATTTCAGACTTGCCAAGCTAGTGTCAAAATCAAAGCCAACTCTTGGTAATATCTCTCTCCCTCCTCCCCCTACCTCTTTCTCTCTCTCCCAAATGAGCATGAGTTTATCTGGTAGAGCCCTAATGGATACATCTGTTTTTCCTTCATCTGACTTTGCTTAATTTGGGATTATGTACTTTGGATTTATTTATATATTACAACATTACTAGTTAGAAAATAGGCTTTATGTAAGGATGCAAGTAATTTCTAAAAAAAGAATAACTGACCAAAGGTTATGCACATTTGGAAGATGAAAATTATCTTTGCTAGAGACTATACCAATTTATTCTATTGGACTGTAGGCGTTATATCTTTGTATTTCTTAGTGTACATAATAGGTGCTCAATTAATCTGATGGAAATCTAGGAGGTGAAACATGAATTAAGGCAGAAAGACATGAAGGTATCTTATATTAGGGTTTACTTACAAAAAGGGAAGGGAAAAATATAAAGAATAAATTGGTGGATGCGTCCTACCATTTCTGCTGAGCTGGAATATTAATGGCACACTCGAAAACCTGGCAATCCACAACCACAAGCAATCACCCCCCCCACCCAAGCTCACAGATCTGATTTTTAAATCCCAAAACCATTTCTTAATTCCACCCTCAGTCCTTAGCATCCTTCCTTCGGTGATGATGGCATTCTGGTATTCGTAGTCCTAGGTGTCTTGGATCTCTCTGGCTTGAGGTGGGGGTGGGGTTCTGGGACACTCCCCTTTCCTGAGGACCACCATCTTACAAAAGCAATTTATAGATTCAACACTATTCCAATAAAAATCTCAATGACATTCTTTGAAGAGATAGAACGAATACTGATGAAATTCATATGGAACCACAAAAAACCTCAAATAGCCAAAGCCCTCCTCACCAAAAAGAACAACGTAGGTATCACCCTCTCAGACTTCAAACTTACTGCAAAACCATAATAATTAAAACTGCATGGTACTGGAAAAAAATGGACACACAGACCAATGGAATAAAATAGAAAACTCAGAAACCCACATATATATGGACAGCTAATCTTTGATAAAGGTACAAAGAACATGCAATGGAAAAAGGACAGTTGTTCGACAAATGGTTCTGGGAAAACTGGACAACTACCTGCAGAAAAATGAAACTAGATTACTACCTCATGTCATGCATGAAAACCAATTCAAAATGGATAAGACACTTGGACATAAGACCCGAAACCATAAAATGTATAGAAGAAAACATAGGCAAAACACTACATGTCATACATCATAGTAACATTTTTAAAGACACATCCCCCAAAGCAAATACAGTGAAGGAAAAGATAAACAGCTGGGATTACATCAAACTAAAAAGCTTCTGTACAGCAAAAGAGACATTAACCAAAAACAAATAGACAGCCCTCTGGGATTGTTTTTTTATCAGACTGATAAATGGAACTAGGGCACCTGGACTTGATGTGGGGAGTGCCTAGTGCTTCCCAAGCAGATAAGTGGACTTAGGGGATTGGGGTGTCCTGTTACTAACTGACTGCCTATACCCATTTCCTAACTTCCTCCTTAAATTTCTGTTCATTATTTGTATTTATTATGAGATTCTTTTTTTCCCTGCATTACCTTTCATTTTGTAAAATTTCATTATTGTGGCAATTCTGAATTCTGTCTGATGAGAAGATAAAATCCTCCAAATCTGTGGTTGGGTTCTGGAGAATTGTTCCTTTCTCATGGTGTCATACTCCCTTGAGGTCTCAAGCTGCTGTGTGTTGTGTATTTTTATTTGCCAGTTTTGCTGGTTTAGATCTCCCCAGGAGTATGCACTCAATCATCAACAAGTTAGGGGCTTCAGGGGAAGCCCAAGAGAGCATTCTTGGAGAGATTGGTACTACTCATGACTCCCCACATTGGCCCCTAGCATCCAGGACGCTCTTTGTTTACAGGCTGTGTTCACTATGGTTACTAATAGTTGCTGAGTACACACTTTGGCTGCAGAGCCAGAGGTCACATAAAGAGGGGGGCTTATGGTAACTTAGGTTTTCTGAAGCCTTGATCTAGCAGTTCCCTGCCAACAAGACTAGGAGCATTATGCCTAGAGATCCCATACAGTGTACAGAGGAACAAGTGCCAATTCTAGGCATGCTCTTCCTCTGACTCCCCAAAGCAGTTCAAAGAACCCACTGGGCAGACTGTATTCATTGTGGCTATTTGCAATTTCTTCCTATGTTCTCTGTGAGCTGAAGGTCATGAGGTGGGGGAGGACTTAGAGGGAAATAAGGTCCTCTAAAACCAGTGGTCTTGGAGACCCCTGATAAGAGGGCTAGGAGTGCTATGCCAAGAAGTCCCATGTTCTCTCAGTGCACAGGGGACCAAACACCTGTAATCATGCTGATTCCAAGTCTCTGCCTCTGCTGACTCTCCAAGGAGGGCACAAAAACTCCTGTTGGGCAGACTAAGTTCACTGTAGCTACTCACAGATTCTGTTTACACTGTGTATATGACAGAGGTCACATAGTGGGGAGGAGTGGTTTTCTTCCCTGACTCCCCATAGCAAGCATAGACAATCCTTGGAGTTGAAAGATTGCATAGGAGCTAGACAAAGGGTTTTCCCTATAGCTGAACATAGTCATTGGCTGTCTGGGTGCCCCTCACTGGCCAAGTGAACAGGCTATTCAATTGAATAGGATCACCACCCCTATCCTTAGCTATCTAGCTTATTCAAATTGTGGTAGTAGTTATTATATACCACTAATGGGATACCACACTTAAATGAAAATACACATCATCTTACACTCAGGGAAAAGATAAGTGCACCCTATTAAAACTTTACTAATTTAAGCTCCTATAATTCAAAGGCACGTTAGTCTAGCCAAGGATAACAAAGCATACCTTTGTTACATGAAGACAGAGACTGCTAATCAAGTTAATCGTGTAGGAAAAACTGTGTTGGAGGTAGAAATGAAAGAGGAATGATTTGAACTCACTTAAAATGAACAAACACTTCAAGTCCTCTAAAAATGTGATGAATCCCCATTAAGTTGGACTTTACCAGTTTGCTATTTGTGCCAATATTCAGCGACAGTGCTGAATTTTACTTCTTATAAATATGATTTTCTTAAAGATAAATGAGTGTTTTAAAGTATTTCTTTCTCACTGGACTTTTACATGCAAAAAAATAAAACTCGACTACTACCTCACGCCATATAGAAAAACCAACTCAAAATGGATAAAAGTAAGAACTGAAACCATAAAATATATAGAAGAAACATAAGTAAGACACTCCATGACATACATCTCAGAAATATTTTTGAGGACTCATCCTCTGAAGCAAAGAAAATGAAGGAAAAGATAAACAGCTTGGACTGCATCAAACTAATAAGCTTCTGTACAGCAGAAGAGACAATAACCAAAATGAAGAGACCCCACATATTGGGAGAAAATATTTGCCCTCTGTACAAATGATAAGGGACTTATATCACAGTTCCACAAAGAGCTTACACAACTCAACAAAAACAAGTAACCCAGTCTAAAAATGGGCAGAAGAGCTAAAAAGACATTCTCCAAAGAGAAAATGCACATGGTCAATAGGTATATGAAAAAATGCTCAACATCACTTGTAATCAGGGAAATGCAAATCAAAACCACAATGAGATACCACCTCACACCAGTAAGAATGGTCCATATTAAAAAAAAAAAAACCTGACAATAAATGCTGATGAGGATGTCAAAAGGAACCCTCTTACATTGCTGGTGGGAATACAAACTGGTCCTACAACTATGGAAAACTGTGTGGAGCGCCCTCAAATTACTAAAGTGAAGCTACTATGTGACCCGGCAATTCCACTCCTAGGAATCTACCCAAAGGATACAAAACCATTAATTTGAAAGGAAATTTGCACTCCTATGTTTATTGCAGCACTATTTATAATTGCTAAGATATGGAAACAATCCCCCAAATCTGCACTCCAATGTTTATCCAGCACTATTTACAATAGCTAAGATATGGAAACAACCCAAAAATAGATGACTAGATGAAGAAGATGTGCTAGATATACATGATGGAATACTACTCAGCAATCAAAAAAGATAAACTTGGGCCATTTGCAGCAACATGGATGGAGCTGGAAGGGATTATGTTCAGTGAAATAAGTCAGAAGGAAAAAGAAAAATACTGGATGATATCACTTATAGTGATATAAGAAGAGTATAGGGAAACCAAACAAAGGGTAAAAAAAAAAAAGACAAAACTTGTAGGCAAGCACAGGGGACCATGGCGATGGTTCTTTGGTGATGTGGTGGTGGGATATTTATGGGGACTTACACTTGAGGGGAGAAATCAAATAAATACTATACAAAAATTAACAACAACGTAAGAACATTTAAAAAATAAAAAAGGATTTCTTTCTCTAATTTCTCAAAATACCATTAAGTACAAATTAAAGTTTTTACAGGATATTCTTATATTACCAAATATTTTCTATTTTGAGATACCATCAATTGTACTTTACCATTAAAACACCACTTTTAATATGCAAACTTTTAAAAGCTCATTCTAATTTTGGTAAATATTAAAAATGAAAAACGCCTATCTTAGAGTTAAAGAAATTCTGTAACCCATTATTTCTTCCTGAGTTTCAGATCTTTATGATCCAACTGCTTACTGGACACATCTACTTCTATTTCAACACCCTGAAATTCAATTCATCATTTCATCAATGCCCTCACCCAAATATTCCATTTCTATTTCCATTATCACAACTTTGCTTAAGTCAAAGCCTCTCCCCTCTTATCCTTCACATCCAGTCAATTACCACGTATTGTTCATTGTACCTCCTAGACATGTTTTAGTCCATCTACTTCCTTACATACCTACTCCCCCCATCATTGTTAATATCACTAGCATCTTTCCTGAAAGATTACAACAACCTCCCAGCTGATCTTCCTTCTCCTCACTGCAGCTTAAACAATCTTTTAAAAACTTTGCACTTCTCCAAATCTTCACAATAGTTGGTTAAGGCCCTCAGAACAAAGTATCAAATCCTTAGCATGATATTTAAAACCTCTGCCATGAGAACCAGCATCACCTCATTCTATTTCTCTTCTAGTTCTAGAAACCCCAGCTATATTGACTTCTTTTCGTTTCTCAAGCTTTCATAAAAGGCTCTGCCCCACTGCTGATGTCCCTCTCTTCCCCTTTGTGTAGACGCTGTATAGATACACTTCAGGTCTCTGCTAAATTTCCCTTCCTCAAGGATACCTTCTTGAACCCCCAGATTAGACTAGATCATTTGCTCTATCTGCTCACAGCATAATATCCCTTCACTTTCATAATACACACCACACTCAGAATCATTTGTCCAAATCTATCTCCCCCACTAGAGTGCAAGCTGTTTCTGCGCTGAACTGAATGCCTGGCACACAGTAGCGCTCCTTAAAATTTTGATAAATGTATAGAAGAGTAATGCCATTAATGAATAAGTGTTATTAAGGAATAAAAATATATACTTATAAAATATGTATAAAATTCTTAAGAACATGGACTCTGGAATATTATGATGGGTTCATTTCCCATGTTCCCACTGATTGGCAAGGAGACAAGTTACTTAACCTGTTTGTATCTTGGCTCTCTCTTTATAAATGGGTACAACAACACTACTTGCTTCTTATACTTGGTGCAGTTATGAGGACTGAATAAATTAGTATGTGTAAAGCACTTAGGATGTTGTCTAGCACAGAACAAATATTAGTTATAATTATCTCATTTATCTGTCCCAACAATCCTAAAAGCAATTATACTCAGTAACTTGAGAAGCATATATAGTGAAAGTCTCCAGAATTTGAGGATGAGGTAAAGAAGGTTACTATCTTGGGATGAAACTACCAAAAGTAAACATAAAAAAGCATAAATCCAGTCCTCAAGTGAAATAGTCCTTCATTCAGAGATGTATCAGATCTAAACTGCTGCAGATTAAGTGTTGGAAACCATCCAAATGTGCTGAAGTAACAGGCTGCATCTCCAGGCCCAGACTCCAGGATGAAATGAGTAAATGCACAATAAGAGCACTTAGAAAATCATAAAGTATGATATGAATACTTGTGGTTGTGATTACTGTTATTATTAGTAGAGCAATTCTATTATCCAATCAATGGCAGTGTAATCTGACTGTCTGAAGCAACACAACTGCTTATAATCACAAGTACCCCTTAGAAGGACAACTGAACTGGGAAGGAAGACATTGGTAATGTTTATCCGGCATAAATCAATCAAGAAAGATGCTCATGTGAGATAAGAGGTAAATTTCATGAAACAAAGTTTCTCCTATCACCATGCAAATATCTTGGTTCTTATAGCTCATGCTTATTAAGCATTAACTTTTCCCTTGATTGGTTTTGCAAGTACCAGAAGATGGATACTGATGATGATAAAGTCAATAAGTGAATATTAATTTATTCAGTCATCTACTATTTATTGAAGTCCTACTATGTGTAGGCAAATGGTAAGTTAGCTAAGTCAGTAGTAAGGAGTTCCTGCCTTCACATTACAGCCCAGAGGGGAGACAAATGGTCACACAAATAAAAACATAATTGCATCTTGTGCTGAGTGCTATATTAGACTAGAGGATTAGGAAAGGCTTTTCTGAGATTTTAAGTGTGGCTAGGAGTTAACCAGACAATGGAATGAAGGCAGAGGGGTAGCAAAGAGTGGTGTGTCTGAGGGTCTGAAAGGTCAATACAGATTGGAAGGGGTGAAGAGAGGGAAAGGCCACATGAAACTAATCTGGAGGGGGCAGGCAGGGACAGATCACAAATGACCTGAGAGGTCACTTGGAGGTAGTTAGGATTTATTTTGAGTACAAGGCATAAGGAAGGATAAGATTAGATATGATGAGATTTTTAAAAGATCCTTCTTGTAGTTAAGTAAAAAATGGATTAGAGGAGTAATTAAATGGAGAAATTCAGATAGGAGAATTTTATAGTAGTCCAGACAAGGGATAATGGTAACTTGAAAAGAGTGATGGCAGTAGACAGAAGGGGATATATTTGTGATAGTTTAGGAGGTGAGATTACTAGAGGTTGGTAATTGAATTCAGCGATGAAGGGAAAATTGCAGGTTTTGAGCTTGGGCAACTGGGTGGAAGGAGTGCCATTCATTCATTAAAATGAACAAAGATTAAGGGAGAACAGATTAGATGTTGCAATGGATGGGAATATAGATGCTATAGAGTGAACAACTATTCGGTTTGAGTAAGTGTGAGATGCATGTGAAATTTCCCAGGGGAAATGCCAAGGGACCATTTGGATATGTACGTCAATGAAGTTTAGTAGAGATCTGAATGGTCCCAGACATCTTCAGGTCCCTGGTGTATTAAAAGCATTTGAAACCTTGGGATTAGAGAGATCACCTAGGGAGAAAATGCAGAAAAGAAGCAAAGAGAACCACTCAGTGAGCTATAGTCTCATGAGTCATATTCTTACAACATGTCAATTCTGGGTGGGTTAATAAAATTGAGCTTCTAACAGGAATACCTGCTAATCATTACTTCATCCGATGTGACTCCAATAAGATAGTCAAAACAAGACGCAGTCCACTCTATCAATGACAACTCTATTGTAAATAAAAGCCCATTTCCCTGTTTTACAGAGGAAAAAGTGAAACTATGAATGTTTAAGTGATTTAGTTAAAACTGCAAAATCTGTGACAAACAGAACTGAACTTAAATTTGGGCTAATAATTGCTGTTAAAAACTCTTTCCACCTTCAAGAATAGATCCCTACTGTCATCACAAGCTTACGAAGAAATACAGAAGTTCATGATCCTGGTGGGAAGACCATAGAACAAAGAAAGCTATTAGGCAAAATCAAATTATAAACTCGTGGGAAGAAGAGATCATCATGAACTCAGGAAATTAATAAAAGGTTTATGGATATGTGCACTATGTAGAATAAGAAGGAATTAGGGGGAAAAGTCTCAGATCTAAGGACATAGTGAACCAAGAGGCAGAGCACATCATGGTGCAGAAAATAACTGGATGGTAAATGGACTTCGTTTTACACATCAACTCTAATAGATTGGTGGTGGCTCAATGTAGAAGGATTAGCAATACCTGTCAAGGGTAGGAAATAAGAATATGGGGTGAAACACCACAGTTACCTTACCTAGACTAGAGGACCTGTGTGGGTGACTAGGAAATAGAAGGTATTTGGGTAGGGTCAGATTATTTCTACCTAGGAAGCCAAGCCCAAAATGTTGAATTTCGTCCAGTAGTACACAAGGAGCCTTTACAGGTCACTGAAGAGAGTGGAAGTACCATAGTTCCTTGGGAAAATTAAATGTTGGTGATGACGGTAAGATGCTACATAAGATAAGTAGGGAAAGGATGGGAATCCCTGAGTAAAACTAGGAGGCTGCAGGTTGGTGCAAATTAGTGACTTTTCAAATTTTCCTTAGCAGGGAATCCTTTTTAAAAAATGAATTCTTATGCAAAAATCCAAGGTATAAAATAGAAAAAACAGTGGTCTTTTTTATTAGGACAACTTATTTTATAGTGTTAAAAATATAAACTTGTAATAAAGGCAACCAAAAGATAAAGGGGGCTGATTAAATTAAAACAAAATTTTAATTCTGGGATGATGGAAGAGAGCTTTAGCATCCAAATGTCCAATTCATTCTAAATCTTATTCTGGTTTTACAGTAACAAGAAAATCCTGACACATATTGATTCACATAGATAAATATTTGTATGTGGTAGACTTTTATTGTTTGTTCTATATTTTACAGTTTCCCTGAAATCACAGGGTACTGTAGGGTAGGCGGAAGAGTTGTCAGGGTTTTCTGCCTACCCCCTTGGTGATGGGCCTCTGTAGGCCTACACACATGCCTGATAGAGGGCACCTGAAGAAGGGCGTGGTGTGCTGTAGCGTGGCATGGTGTGGCGTAGAGTGGCATTATAGGCATGCGGGGGCAGACGCAGAGAGCACGAGGTAGAGGAGCACAGCAGCAGTGGTGAGGGAGCACTGCAGAAGCAGCAGCAGTGAGACCCCTAGGGACCACCAGAGAGCCCTGAGAAGGTGAAGATTTGCTGGGGGCTAGGAGGCCTGCTATCCTCCTGGCCCCCCGGCCACCCTACCTGCCCTGTAACTGGTTGCCTCACAAGAAAGATGAATAAAAGCCTGCCAAAGCCACCGAGGGCTCCAGGATGCCTCCTTTAGACTCATCTGTGCAGTTCCACAGACAACCTGTGCTCATGGTATCTTCTTGCCACTACAGTACTCTCCAATTAAACTAATTCAGATGGTACCATTGTAGGATTCCCCCCCCCACCAATAAAAATATGAGTAGTAAAAGTCTCCATAGAAATAAAAGTGTAGGGCCAGCTGTTGTGTGGGATTATCATGACAGGCTATGGTAGAGACATTTGCTACTGCACAGTCACTATGGTGTGAGAATAGCATGCACAAAAGAAGTTCTTGAGTGGCACCAGGCATATAACCAAGAATAGTGTAGTAGTAGTGGAGTAATTCAAATTGAAGGCTTATAGGAGCAGAGGTGCACAGTGCAGAAGTGAATAAAGAACAGTGTTTAGTTTCAGATTTCCCCAAAGTGAAGACACTAGGCTTTGTGTTTGAATATGCTGGGTCTCAATTCTTTGTTTTATTTGGATTGCCCACTAGAAGGGAAACTAATTTGGGGGTGAAGATGGAGGTGCTGTGTCTAAAATTTTTTTGCAGCTCTGGAAAAGTCTCTGTCGTTTACTTAGTAATTGCTTGGATTAGCACAGATCAATTATAAACCAAGTGAGCAAATTACATTTCCTTTTGTTTGCTTGTTTTTTTTCCAATTTAATTGAATCACTTAATTTTTTTAATTGAGGTAATATTGGGGTACCCCTGCCAGGTATTACCATCATAGTGCACTCATAGTCCACTACCACAGATAAATTTGCTTCCTTCCCTCTTTGTCCTTATGCTTACCCTCCGCCCCATCCCTTCCCCTTTCTGGTACTTCAGTTTTGTAGCCTGCTATCGAGGGTTAGTTTTTAACTCTGTCTTTATCTATTAGTTTGGTTACTTTATAGTCCACATATTAGTGATACCATATAGTATTTGTCTTTCTTATTCTGACTTACTGCACTTACCATTATCCCTTCAAGCTCCATCCATGTTGCCATCAATGGCATGAGTTTATCTTTTTTGATCCCTGAGTAGCATTCCATTGTATATATAAACCACATCTTCTTGATCCATTCATCTGTTCTGGAGCACTTCGATTGTTGCTATAATTAAGCCATACTAAATAGTGTCACAATATACATGGGATTGCAAGTTTCCTTTCAAATAGTGTTTTTGAATTTTTTGTATAAATGTGTAGGAGTGGAATTACTGTATCGAATGGCAGGTCCAATTTTAATGTTTTGAGACACCTCCATACTGCTTTCCATAAGTGCTGGACCATGCCAAAGGTTGAAGGAACTTTGCACTTAACAGGGAATTTTTAAAGAGCTAATGATTACCTTACTCACATTAGAAAGCTTTATATGTTTTCTGCTTCCTCCCCCTTGCCAGCTTCAGTATTCTTTCTTTGTCCTGAATTTTTAGAAATTTCACTATCATGTATCTTGTGGTTGTTTTATATATGCATGTATATACACATACATAAAACATGTATCTTCAACTTGTTTTATATATGTATACTGGGGTTCTTATCACTTCCTGGATTTGTATATTTATTTCCTTCTCTAGGTTTGGAAAGTTTTCCTTCATTATTTCTTTAAGTTCCTTTTCTGTTCCTTTCTCTCTCCCTTTACCCTTGATATTCCCAGTATTCTTATGTTACCTTTCTCATGGAGTCGTATAGTTTTCAAAGTGTTTCTTTGTTTTTTAAATTTCATTTCTCCCTTTTTGCTCTACCTGGGTTCTTTGTACACTTGCATCTTCAATTACACTGACTTGTTCTACTTCATCTATTCTACTTCTGTGATTTTCTCCTGAATTTTTAATCTCTAGTATTTCTCGTTTGAAGTTCTAAAATTCCATTTTTATTTTATTTAGAGCTTCGTTTTCTGCTCCAGTGCCTTGTTTTTATTTCCAAGAACATTCACTTGTCTTTCTGAGTTTGATCCATTTATTTGAATTTCTTTAACATTTTCATTCTAAACTCTGTGCTTGATGGGGGCAACACAGCTTCTGTGTCTATGACTTGGGGTTCTGGAGATTCATTCTCTTCTTACGGAAAGTCACAAAGCCTATGCCAGTCTGCCAATCCTGGCGGATACTGGTGGGGTCTTTTGGAAAGTCATGAGTGCCCTGCTCGTCTGGGTGGGGACCACAGGGGTCTGAAATTCCATTTTGTAACTACAAATATATTCCATATTTCATGCTTGATGACTGAAGGAACTTTGCATGTAACTGGGAATTTTTAATGTTCTAATGATTATTTTACTAGTGTTAGAAAGCTGTTGTAAGTCATTTATATTCCAGACATTTGAGGACTGTGGATAATATGGTATTTTTTTAATTTAAACATGTTTAGGGCCTATCTTTTTATATTCTCAAAGGACTGATTTTCTTTTCTTTTTTTATTGTTATTTATGTCTTTTACATTTTGTATTCCCCTTGGGCAGCCCACCACCAATTCACCCGTGATCCATCTCCATGGTCCCCTGTATTCTCCTCTCTTCCATTTTGTGCCCTTATCCTGCCCTTCCCCCCCCCACCCCACTGCTGAGTGTCTCTCTCCCACCTGGCTTCCCTATAGTCCTGTTATAAGTGAAACCATTCTATATTTTTCTTTTTCTTTCCGGTTTATTTCACTGAGTATGATTCCCTCTAATTCCATCCATGTTGCTGCAAATTGCATGTGTTTATCTTCTTTCCATGCTGAATAGTACTCCATTGTGTATATGTACCACATCTTCTGGATCCAATCATCTATTTTTGGACATCTGGGTTGCTTCCATACCTTTGCTATTGTGAATAGTGCCGCAATGAACATACGGGTGCA
>PVIJ01001074.1:0-133666 GCA_004024925.1 Scalopus aquaticus
CGCCCGGCCGGGGAGAATCCCACATGGCGCGGCAGACCTCTCCTGCCTTGCCCGCTGCTCCCCTCAGCAGTGTATTTCCATCTATCTGCCTGTTCTGCTCCCCACTCTGTCTCTGGTGGGCCCTCTCGCCGCCCCATGCCTCTGGACTGTACCCCAGCTTGTATGCATAAATAAATAAATCTTTAAAAAAAAAAAAAAAAAAAAAAATACTCTTAAGTCTATAAACTTTTAATGCGCTATGAGTTCCTTGGCAGATAGTATAAGGGAATATAGCAAGAATGAAATAAAAATAAAAGTCATCACTTTGTTTATATGTACTTGTTTTAAACACTGTTCTTTACTACCATTATGCAGTATTGAACTTAAAAATCTACAAGTAGTCTATTTAAAACAATTTTTATTTTAAATGGTAATACACTTTACTACTGAGATTAATGAAGTTTTCAGTAGAAAACACAATTCATTTATCCTTTGCCGATTTCATTGGAGAAAGCGAGGAAAATACCTAAATATTTAAGCACTTGATAAAATCCCTAAATTTAAAAACTTTTTTAAATGGCCAATAAATTTCTAAAGATTTTAGAATAGTACATCTACTTGACCATGAATCCTAATCTTCCCTTTCTTTGTAACCATTCAGTTTGCAGCATTAATAACTCTATCAACAATTTTGCTGCTATGTGTGATTAAGTGGTGACCTGTACAACACATTTGTACCTGGAAGCTAATAGATTTTTCAAAATAAAGAGACTCTGAAGCACGTTTGATAAACGTATTTAAAGAAAAATAAGTTACATAAATTTATATTATCAATACTGAACAAGATTTTCTTTTTTTTCAGAGGTGGAGAAAGGTTTGGTGAGCAAATCACAAATACTAAATCCTTTGAAAGTATCTTGATTGACAGCAAATGTGGATTATGACTAACTCAATATTTAATTAGGGGTAACTTACATCTTTGTTTTCTGTCTTTTTAATTAAAGTAGATGAAAAAGATGATTCAAATGAACTGGGATTGTTTTCTCAGCAATTCTCTTTTACTCTCTCCCTTTTGGTCTGAGGTTCCAATACAGGGCTTACCTTGATGAGGATGTTAGAGGTTTTGCAGCTCTGGGAGTCTTCTGTATCATTTCTGCTTTCCATTTTAATGTTTATCTGAAGACTACCCTAAAAGGGACACCATCAGGATGGGCAAGGTTGGAAAAAACTTGCAAGGGCTTTCTTTCTGTTCCAAATCCATTCAGCCGTCCAGCCTCAGAGAACAACACTATAAAGTGAAAGGAGACATTTGTAGATGAGATGGAGGTTTCACTTTTACCCTTGTGCAAAGATTTTTCACAGTAAAGGACAGAGAAGTGAGGAAAATACCTTTCTAAATAATAAGTATATGAAAAATACCTTGGCAATGTCTTTTAAAAATCTTTCGTTAACACCATGATAGTGCACTAGAAAAGTAATTAGCTAAAGAAACTATATTCGTATTGCCCAGGCAATCCTGTCTTCTTTCAGATGGGGAAAAACAGTTCCTTGAGGTGATGTGTACACTTATTTTAAAGCACAAACTGGTTTTATTGTACATTTTATCTTAAAACAGTTTAGTAGCTTTCTTAGATAAAAAAATCTAGATTTTTAAAAATGTTTAATATATGATAAGTAATTTTGATAAGAATATGAATTTTGGAAGAGCTGTTGCTGTGTCAAACACAGTTTTCCATTCTACAAATGAAGAAACTGATCACTGTGGCTTGTCATTATTTTATACGACAGCTAGGACTAGGTCTCGGGGTTCTTTACTGCTAGGGCACTTTTTGCCACATGCTGGTATGACTACCTACTTTGAGATCCTTGAAACTTCTATATCTAATAAAAGAAAGCAAATGCTGTGGCAAATTTATCTTACTGTATTTGCTTTGAGTAAATGTTTCCGTTTGCTCTAAATTTTTACTTCCAGTATGTTAAAAATGACTTTGTTTCAGACCCCGGAATATGCTTACATATTTTTGAAATAATTTTGTTATAACAATCTTATTACTATGAAACTCCTCTGAGTCCATGATATAATAGGAAATATTTTGGAAATTTCATGGTGATATTTCTTCTGGAAAGAAAAATAAAACTGTGGAAAGCTGTGCTAGCTTGTTTAAGTCTGTCTTAAAAGATGAGTGAGCTCAGCTGGTGAGAACACCAAACAAATGAGACCAAGTGCAAGGCCATGAAGTCATTCAGCTGCCAGGTGAGGGTCTGTTTTGCATGCTCTAGCCCGCCCCCAGGCCCCGCAGCTTCAGGTACGTGCTACCATCCATCCTGTGAGAGCCTATTCAAAGAGGGGAGCTAAGTCAATGCAAATCCATCATCACCCTAGAAAACCAGTGAACTTACTGGCCAAACCCTGACAGCCTGTTTACTGTCTTTACATACTCAGGACCACACGACAGACATGTCATGGCACTTATGCCACACATCGCAAAGTTTCTCACAAGTGAATTTTCAGAAAATCTGTCATGGGCCCTGTTAATGTGTGACGTGGGAAATTAATTATGTTTGCTTTATTATTTAAAATAAAATGTGGTTTAAGATGAAGGATTATTATTGCTATATCACAAATTTCTATGTAAATGTTTATAAAAAACACAAATGTCTTTTATGTTTAGCTGACATGACAATAGTGTTTATTTGTGGCTCATGGTTTAATTTGGTTAGTGTAAGGATACATTTATTTTCAAGGAAGCAAAAGCTTAAAATATGACCAACTATAGCACTTTTTGTGAAAAGTAAATATTTAATACTGTGTTTTAAAGAACCTGAGGATATCATTAAGGCTTTTTTAAAATGAAAATTTATGGATTTTCCGACTACCTTCATCCTCCCTTCCCACAGTCTTATTTCTACTGCTTTTTGTTATCTTCTTTCCAAAGAATAGCATGATATATAACATTTCAAGGTGAATATTTGCATAGGGGGAATAGGACTGATTGAAATGTTACGTGAGTCTGTCTACAAATACACATTTCTTTATAAGATACAGTTTCCTTCACTATCACAGTAAGCTAGTAAACTGTATTCAAAGTCTTGATCTTTCAATTAGACACATTCTGTGGCTATTCTTACAGGTCATGACAAACACATAGCTATTAAATACACAAAAGACATGTTCTCAAATTAACTCATGTTTCTTGTAGGTTATTTAAAAATATGGGGGGGGGGAGAAACTTCATGAATAATCCTATAGTTAAGGAAAAAGTTGCCTTAATTGAGATAGCTGCCTTTTTTTTATATCACATTGTATCTTGTCTTTTCACTTCTAGACTAGTGAGCATATCCACCTATCTTTAACAACTATTTTAATATCTGGTTTTAGAATACTGCAGACAATTACATATTTTATAGGACACTTATTGCCATTTTAACTAATATTCTAATAAGCATTGTTGTACAAACCTACCTGTGTTTTTAAAGCTTCCATTTTTTCCTTAAATTAGATCCTTGAAGGAGAATTACTGCATCAGAGTGTATAATCTCTTTCCCTGACCTCTGAGAATATTTTTGATTTATTTAAATTAGAAATCTTACATGTCGACCAGTTTAGTTCACTGTTTTAAGAGTACCATATCAGACTGTTGACAGAGTTCTAAATGGTTGGTGGACAGGATTTTGAACCGAAAGAAAACTTAAGCTATTTTTAACCCTATATGCCTACTCTGTTAAAATAACAAAACTAAAGTGTTGGTAGGCCCATAACCCAGTGATGTGCGTGTGTGTGTGTGTGTGTGTGTGTGTGTGTGTGTGTGTGTGTGTGTATTTTGCAGGATGAGAAAAGGTGGTGAACATTTGGGAAATTAATCCCTAACTAGTTACAGTTAGGGAGCAGTTTTCAAGACAAACCCATATCTTTGCCTGAATTCTACTTTTTTTTTAAATAGATGATTTATATGTATATACTTAGAGTTAGTTTAGATTCCATATACAAAATTTAACTGTGCTAATCTTACTGTTAATTTGCTTTAAAATTTTAGTGTGCTCATTTGTATTGTTCATTCAGGATATTTGCTAAGTGCTTTCTATGTATCAGTGTTGTTGCATCTACTAATTGAATTAAACAAGTTTCTGATATAAAACTGTTTCCAATATAATAGACAGGATAGCTAATGATAATAGCTAACATTTTGGGTACTTAGTATGAAGACTATAATAAGCAAAGTCCTTCACATGTTTGATCTTATTTCTTCTCACTTGAAGAGGAAATAGAGACTTACAGAGGTTACTTACACAAGGTCTACTGGGTAGCAAAAAACATGTGGAATTTTATTTTTTGTCTCTCTCCAGGATGAATTTTAGGAGCAACTAGATGCGACTGACTTTGTTATAAGATGGAATGTTATAATCACTACCAGAGATTCAAACAGTGTGATTCAAAGCCAGGAGAGAACTTTGGTGGGGAAAAACAACAAAGGTTTATGGAGGTGTTAACTTTTAAGATCTTGAAGAAGAGGCAAATAGAAATGAAAGGAGGAAGAAAAAACTCAGGACAGAGAGACTAGTTTAATGAAAGAGAATGAAGGTAATTAAAGACCAACTATGTTCTGGGAAGAATATTTGAAGCATTACATGTTTGTAAAGGAGACTAGAGAATGAGATTAGAAAGATAAATCTGCAGCTGTGATAAATTGTTTCTACTTAATTTAGTGGACCATGGGGGAACTATAGGAAGTCTGAGCAGGAAAGTGATATGCATAGCTGAGTTGTTCTCCAGAGGATGAGGTCAGTAACCCCTCCCCATATTGGTTTGACCATTAATATTGGTGACACCACACTTACATCGAAAGGATATTAAAATGTTTATTAGGAAATCCTTAACAGGATTTTCTAGGAAAGCAGGGCTTGGCTTTATTTTCCATTGAGATCAGGGGGTGGGGCCAAGGTAAGAGTTTGAACTTTTGTGATTTTTAACTATCCAGCAGGTGCCAAGGGATGAAGACCATGGGCCTTCTACGGACTTTGCTTAGATGTGGGGCAAAAAGCAGGAGGAAAATGGAGGGTATTTGAAGAGTGTCAGTATTCAGACCATAACAAATGGAGTTAGAATCAATTATAACTCATGACTGATGTTTGATTGATGACTGAAGTGTGCCATATCTCATTTAATTGATTTTGAACTTTTTAAGTAAGTCATTATGGGTCTCTATAAGGCTTACAGTATATGGTCATTAAGAGAGATGAAAGTTCCATTGAATGTCTTGTTTCACAGTCTGTGGTGTGTATTTTGAGAAGTGAAATGCATGACTTCCTTGGTCATTATCAATAATGTCTGGAACTCCAGAGAGGATACGAGGTCCTTTATTTTGGTTTACGATTGGCAGACATGTATGACATTGATTTATATTTTGGGTGTCTGTGAGGCATGAAATTCCAAAAGATTTTCAACCCAAAGGGAGTGACCTTGGATAAAAAATTGTTGAGATTGGTTGGACTAAGTAACCATATAACTGGTAATGTCCCAGAATTCTGTAACAATATACACATTGTTGGCCAAGCATCCACTAGTGCTAAGATAACTGCATCAAGTTTACAGTTTGCTGACCCTTGAGTCTTATACTTGATCAAGGTTGGCCTGGTTGGCCTGTTTAGGGGATGGAAAGCAACTGCTTGCTAGAGGGCTCCATCTTGTGTTGTGTTGACATTATTATGGATAAAGTAAAGGAGCTCAATTTTCTGATTATTACTGATTATTGCTCACTTCGTTCTGAATAATCTATCTCTCTCTCTCTCTCTCTCTCTCTCTCTCTCTCTCTCTCTTTCTCTCTCTCCACCCCCCCTTCTCTCAGATATTAACCCATAAATACAAAATCACCAATTTCAATGGTATTTAATGTATGTGTAGAATGGTAGTAAAACAAGGCTCAGAATAATATATTGTATATGGAAAAGAATACCCTAAGGATTTCATTTGCAATTCTAAAGTGAAAAAATACTATAAATTTTAAAAAGCCACTTTAAAAAAAGAAGAGTAGTGTCATTAATTTACTTTCAATATCTAGATAGGTTCATAGATTTCCTTTGTAACTTTAAGTGATCAGTTTATACTATGGCTGCATTAATTTTTGAGACATGCTTTCCACAAAGTGAAACTTAAGTTTTGAACATCAGTATAAAAAGACCAATGTAGATAATTTGGACATTTCAATCCTTCTCTTGAATGATTTGACCTTAACAATCTGATTTGAGGTTTGCATTTGTCATTTAAATAAGATAGTTGTGAAATTCTCACTGTTAGAATAATCTGTCAAATCTTTTTATCGTTATCTCTGTTGGACTATTGCCCTGTGGGTAGGGGAGCTATTGATAAGAACAAGCAATTCTGCCCTTCTTGCATGTTTGTCTCACAGTATATTACTCCACCAAGTATCCTCAGTAAGCTTGACCAAGCATTAGAGATTCCTCTGCTACCTATGAAATTGTCCCTGATGTGTACTGCAATAGGATATTTTCCAAATAGCCTGCACCTTATTATTTTAACTGTCTTTATTGATTACATCAGCAAAATAACTGATCAGCCCAAAGAAACTTCTTTGACTAACTTGACCTTTAGATTAAATACAAAATGCATTTTTACAATGACTTGACTTTTCTTCCCCTCCACTTTTGCTTATGCAAGTTGCTGTAGTGTTGGGCTGAGGATTTTTGGTAAATATGCAGCAACATAAATACAAGCAAATCATCATTAAGTCATTTTTCCAAGTATCTCATCTATCCCTTGGTTGAAGGTAAGCTGCTTTGACTCAATTCTAAGCGCTATGGATGAATAAATGACATTTAACTGAACATAATCAACGTCATCCAGTTTTGCTTGAGAAACTCAATAATCAGCCAGCACTTTCCCAGTGGAACTGAGTGCATTGAGTCCATGGTACTTACTGGATCAAAATAGTTTGAATAATCTTCAAGTTGTGTCCAGATGCAAGCTGGATTGAGGCTTTACTCTAGAAGACTTTCCTACTGGCACCTGCTTCTGCAATTCCACAAAAACTCCAAAGTGGGCAGTACCATAGTCTCCAGGGGAGAACAAGTCCATTAGTTTGGATTAGATTTAGCTGTGAGTGACAGAAAACCCAGTAGAGGTAAACTTATTTCTCTTTCTTAAAAGTTCATAGATAATGCTCAGAAGTGGTATGGCAGCCTTGCTCTGTGGAGTCCTCAGGAACTCAGGACGTTTCTAACTGATTGCTTCTCCGTCCCTAATCTTTTTGGTCTAGATTGGCTTGAGTTTGGGATCCTTTTAGGATGAACCCTTGGAAATCTTACTTCCTCCAGTAGCAAGTGGACCCGTCTTGAGAAAAGAACATATTTGCCAGGTCCTTCTTTTGGTTTTTGTTTTTCACTAGTAGAGAAGATAAGCTCAGCCTCTGTATATTTTTAATGTTTTTTCTGATTCTCATTCACATATTTTCCTTATTGAAAAGCAGAATTTGTATTAATTGTGAATATGATGAAAGTCCTAAATTTCCTTGTGGCCTATGAGTGTGTCATTTTTTTCCCCTTTAGCTAAAATGAACTAACTAATTGCAGTTCAAATTAGTGAGGTCTTGTAGTGCCAGCAAGGCATGCAGATTCTCTATGATCCGGGCAGACGGGTAAAGGAGGGGTCCTGGAGCCCTCAGTGGCTTTTTCAGGCTTTTAATGCTTTCTACAGCATTTGTAGAGAGGCAGCCAGGTGCAGGGCAGGCAGGGGGCCTGCAGGGGGCGGGCCGGGCAGGAGGCTGACAGGCCTCCCAGCCCCTGGCGAATCTTTACTCTCTCTGGGCTCTGTGGTGTTCTCTTATGGTCTCTCTGCTTCGCCCCGCCCCATGGTCCTCTGCTGCCACGCTCTGTTGTCTGCTCTCTCTGCTGACTCTGCTCTTATATGCTCAGCCTCCAGGCCCAGGTGCACCCACTCACGCACGCCCACACCCTACACAGGTGCCGCCATCAGACATGCACATAGGTCCACAGGGGTCTAGCATTGATTATAATGGCAGGAGGACAGAAAAAAACTGATAACTTACATTTACCCTACAGGTCTCCAATTCAGAAAGTATTCAACACTTTAAGGGTCAAAGACTATGATAGGGGACTTTTTTCCAGGCTGTTTGAGGTTATGGTAAGAGGTGGAGGGGGAGTGTGAAGAGGTGTTGGGGAGAAAATATCTCAGATCAACAGAAATATTGCAAACACAAGTGTGGAACAAAAACTCAGGTTATGTTAGGGAAATAGCATTTGGTTTGGTTGGAGTCAAGGGAAGAGAGCATAACAAGTAGTGGGATGTAACTGGTAAGATAGTTTGGGACAAGATTATGGAAGACCTTGTAGCCATGCTTAAGAATTGAAAATTTATTCAGTAGGAAATAGTGAGCAGTTGAAGATTTTTAATAGGAAGAATTACAATAAAAACCATGGGCCTCCCTGGAGGCACAGGGGTTATATTCCTAGCACTATCAAGATATGCTCAGAGAAATAAGCCAAAAGGAAAAAGAAAAATATCGAATGGTCTCACTTATAACAGGAATAAAGGGGAACCAAATACAAGAGCGACAATCAGCGAGAGAGGGGGGAGGATTGGGGCTCAGAACGGGGGAGAGGAGCACAGGGACTGTGGTGACGGTTCACGGGTGAATTGGTGGTGGGAAACTTACGGGGAATATACAGTAATGTAAAAGACATAAATAACATTTAAAAAGAAAAAAAGATATCGCCAGCCACTGCAGCATGAGTTTGATCCCTCGCCAGGGAGCTAACCCACATATGGTGCAGCAGACATCTCCTGTCTCACCCGCTGCTCCCCTCAGCAGTGTATTTCAGTAGATCTGCCTTGTTCTGCTCCCCACTCTGTCTCTGGTGAATCCTCTCACCCCCGCATGTCTGGCCTACACCCCAGTTCTTATATAAATAAATAAATAGATAAATAAATCAATCTAAATAAATAAAAAATAAAAATCTTAAAAGAACTGTAGTCTCTTTTTTGAATCTATATACCTTTACATATATGTATATGTATACATGTGTATATATGCATTAAGTATATATACATGTATGAATAAATATATGCATCTAGAGATAGGTAGATATACTTTCTCAAGGTTATACTCTTCTACTTCTGAATTTTCCCTATCCAAGAACACATAATTTACAAAATCAAAATTATGCATTTTATACCACTATTGGTTTAACTATACATAATTACTTAAATTTTAATTTCACACAGTAGTTGCCCTTTATTAATTCATTCTCATTTAAGCATCTCTAAAATGAAAATATTTTGTTATGAACAGTGTGCAGATGAGATGTTCATACTGTATTGACATGAAATTGTTTATAGTTTTACAAAGAGCTATAGTTTTTGTTCTTTTAAAAATAAAGGCTTTTTATTACAAAATAATAGATTCTTCAATTGTTAATTGGGAAATTTAAAAAATTAGGAATAAATTCACCGTTCCCTTACCCACAGATTAATATTGTCCTCTTAATTTCTTTCCTGAAGTGAATTCAGGAAGAATTTTTAAAGGATAGAAGATGATGAATATTTAAATGTAAGTAGAAAATATGTAATTGGCACATGCAAGTGAACCAAATAAATTTGATTTCATGCCTTAGCAGTAAGATTATATCATTACTATAAATTATTTAGATAATGTGTTCTTCAGGATACAAGCATATTATTCATTAAGAGATTTAGTTTATTTCAGAAAGTGAAGGCAAATTTTGTCAGTCAACAAAGATGTTGTTTTTCCTCTGTAAAAACTGAGCAAACCCTCAATTTTATTTGGATTTCCAGAAAGACAATTACAATCCAGTAGAGGTTACTCTTGTTCTTAACAAAGGTTTTAAAAATTGTGCTGGAGGATTTGCAGCCTAGTTGTGTTATCATGAATTGGGAAAATACTGTATACAAAGCATAAAGTATTTGATGGATGAAGGCACAATAATAAACTTGGCCCGTTTAAAAAATATCATGTTAGACAAAACTAGCTGTTGTTGTTATGTGTCATCAAGAAGTATTCTTTTATTCTGTACCTTGTGATTTGTTTATTGCATATTGTTTAGGAATATTATAGTAAACCTCCAACTGTATGGGGAAATTTTCAGAAAAAAAATTAGCCATGTTAAAATTAAAGTCTATTATAAATGTTATATTGAACATTTTTAAATATTAAAGTTTGATTTTTTAGAAATTTTAAAAATACTAAAATATTAAATTTAATAATTCAGAAATTTAAAACACCCATCTTGCCCTTATAAAAATAGGTGGAGCTGCATTTTAGATCAGTGATTCTCAAAATTGCAGTGTGTACATAAATCATCTATAGAGCATATTAAAATGTAGTTTCTGCTTCAGAATCTGGGGTGGAATGTGAAATTCTGCATTTCCAAAATTTCACTGCCAATGCTACTGGTCCACCAACTACACTTTGAATAACAAGGTTTTAGGGGAACATAAAAAAAAGAACTGCTCCTTTCGCCAAACTAGAGAACGTATTCTGAAAATTGTTTGACAGAGCAATTTAATCACAAGTAAATTAGTCATGAAATGCTGTAATCAAGAAAGGCCATCATTCAATTTTTAGTGTTTAACAACTGCAAAACATGTATGAGATTTTTAACCCAGTTGCATTTTCTAAAATATTTTTTTGCTGTGTGCTTATAACTCCATACCCTTGTCATTCTTACACAAGTTTAAACTAGAGTCTAGGCCACAGGCATCAAACATCAAATAGGAGTTCCTATTTTGGATTTGTGTTTGTAGAAAAACTTGGAATGAGTCTATTCCAAGTCTTTGAAGACATTTAAATGGAGTCATTTTCATTAATTACTCTTTACAAGTAATTAATGTTCTGTTTGGCGTTTCACATGAATTCACATCTTTCAAATGCTGGATTTGTGTTTGATACCATATTGCAGACATTCTGGCTAGTTACTGGCCTTTCATAAACACTCCTGAAGTTGGAAAGGGAAAAATTTAAGCAGAACTAATCCTGTAACCAATAACAGATGAGGTGTTCATTATATAGAGGTTGTGGGGTTTTTTTTTCTATGTGTTTTTTTAAATGTTGAGCTCTGGGCATTTACAGAAAACTACTTTTTCTGCAAAGTAGATTTTTATCCCCATCCTTTGAGTAAAATCATCTTCTACAAGTAAAGGTTAAGGGAAGTAAATATTTATCTCACTGGTAACAAACAGAGCATTTTAACAAGTTTGGAGCAGACTCCTCTGACCCATTGTGTTGGCTCCAGACAGATGGTGCTGTGTCCCCAGGCGTGGGTGTGAGTTCCTCCTGCAGGGCTCCTGCCCCCCACTGGAACCAGCCCTGCAGGCAGCTCCTGGGGGTAGGGAGGGGAAGCCAGATGCAAATTAGCTTTTTTTTTTTTTTTGAGAATTGGCAGATTTCTCTGCCTTACCTGTGGATGTCAGCAAACTAGTCATTAAATATATTTCTGTCACAGTTCATTTGTCATATTTCATGTTTTTTAAAGATCAAGTCTGAGGTCAGTGATAAAACACCGCAAATCTTAACTGGAAGTGATACCTTTATTATAAGATTCAAGAATCCAGATTCTGAGAAATGTGTTACTAAAGAGATTTTCATCACATTTGAAATTCTAAAATTTTCATTGTTTCCTCATTAGCAGGTAATTTCAGTTTCTATTGGAAGAAAAATTCCCTAATTACAAATTATTAGTTACAAATAACTACAAATTATTAAAAATAATTTGAAATAAACCTCCAAGTGTCAGATGGTGGTCCTCAGGAAAGGGGAGTGTCCCAGGACCCCCTCCCCCACCTCAGGCCTGAGAGATCCAAGACATCTAGGGCTACGAATCCCAGAATGTCATCATCACTGAAGAAAGGATACTGAGGACTGAGGGAGGAGTAAGGAGTGGTTTTGAGGATTTCAAAAGCAGACCTGTGAGCTTGGAAGGGGGCTATTGTTCGTGGTGTGGATGGCCAGAGTTTTTTTTAAGTGGGCCATAAGAATCTTTCAACTCCAGCTCTACTTCCTTTCCTTTTCTCCTCCTGACCATATCAAACTGATTCACTTAAGTTGAACATGTAGAGTGTCCACTCTATACCAGGCATTATCCCCAAACTGCAGCTACTTTCATCTTATCCCTGTTCTTGAAAAGAGCCCTTTCCTTCCTCTCCCCACTCTGCCCCATGGCTGGTATCATGGGAAGTCCTGAGCTACTTCTGGTGACCAGTGCTATAATGACACTTAGAGATGGCCTCAGCTGGAGAACTTTGTCACCTGCCTCCATTAAAATTATGGTCTTGACTACACTTGATAACAAGTGTTCTCAGTGAAGTAAATGGAACCTCATTAAATGCTTGCTCACACCTGTGCTGCTGCTAAAATGAAGACCCTCTGGCAAAACAGTTTACTTGTTAAAAAGAGTTCCCTTTTAAAATTACCTCAGTATAAAAGTACAAGACTTAAGACAATAAGCGAAGTGCACAAAACAGCATTGATAATCAAGGTAGCATCAAAAACTCCTAGAGTAAGCCAAAGTCAAAAAATAAAATAGGGATGAAATTATGCCTATGGTTTGTCATAAGTCTTCACTTTTATTAAGAAGATAATGAGGTTTTGGCCTAGATTTAGTTAATATCATTTTGTCATTCAACATTTATGGTGTTGATCAAGAGATCGAGTTTGCACTGAACGTATACTAGCTGGTTCTCTGCCAGCCAATTTTCTGAGTTTTTAATGCTGCTAATCATAGTCCATATTACTTGTTCCTCTACAGAGAACTCAAAACCATTTAGAGGTACAATCAATCCAACAGATGATGCATAAAACCAAAATGAAGGCCTAAGACTACTACTGGCTTCATTTTGAAAAGGAGTAAGGTAAACCAAAATAATAAAATATATACACTCTTGGTAGGAAGGAACAAGACAAATTTCATTGATCTGATATCACAACTAAAACAAGCTTCAGACACTGGTACTCTTTTCTGCTTCTTTTCTGAACACATCTGATTCAGACACATCTGATTCAGCCACATGTTTGTGGGGCCTGGAGTCTGTTAAAGAAATTTCAGTAATGCTAGGGAACCTGCCTGGTAGTGTATTGTGCATGTGTGTGTTTGTTCATGTGTGCAAGGGTGCCTGCTCGTGTGTGTGTGAGCACACACGTGTGTGTGTGTGTGTGTGTGTGTGTGTGTGTGTGTGTGTTTCCAACTCTAACTCTCCTGCTCTGAACCACCAAGGAGCAGTGGGATATCAGATTTCCTGCCAGGACAGTTGTCTCTGGCACTACCAGACTCTATCAAACACTTCTCTTTATCTAAGATAACACTTTCAGGAGTCACTTAAAAATAAATGGAAAATTATAGGATTCATTTAACTTGAACAAATTCATTTTTAAGTGGTATTTTCTCACAAAAGCAAATGAGCAATTCTTTCATTTTCCTTGGCTGTCACTCACAGACTGAGCTAGAAGAGAATTCAAATTAACTGAATGGAAAAACAATGTCTACATCTTTTAGAGCAGCTTTTCAGTTGCAAGATGCCAAATGCAAATTTCATAGTATATTCATTTCTTGCAAATGAGTAAGGTGCTCACCACATGATAGCTTCACATACCGTGAATTCCTCTATCCTTGCTCTATCATGACTGTTACCTTATAATAAAGGAGGAAGACATCTGGAAGGCTGGAAAATGGTTGCTTCTAAAGTCTCATTTTTCTAGAGTGAAACTTTATATGGTGTATTTTTTCTTATGTTCCAGTGTTTTTGCAAAATAATGAAATTAATGCAAATTGAAAACAGCAGGTTTTTTTTCTAGGAAGAACAATTGTTGTACATTTTTGTTTTACTACTTAGCATTGGGAAAATTGTAGCTCCTGGGGATGAAGTGTTAATAGCAATGGTAAATGTCTACTTTTAGTAAAAGAAGCTAATTTACATTACAACAAAATCCTCATCTGGATGAAGCTTTTATCTAAGGTAGTAGTTTCTGAATAATTTGGCTTCTTCCCTGGTGCTTTAAGTCGTTCTCTATTTTGTACCTTCCTAAGACTTTCAAAACTGAGTTGAACTCACTGTGACACTTCTTGTTTATAATATGTATCATTAAGAAAAATACAGTTATTTCAGAAAAAGAAAATTGAGCTAGACTGTTTTAGGAGGTACAGGCATTTTAATATATTTTTTTGAATTATTTTTTTCCTAACTGCAAGTCATAGCAATTTATATTAATAAGTTTAAAATTTCTGTTTTTCTTTATCCAATAAACACAAATACACCTCCCTCCTTTAAGACATCAATATTAAGAAACAACAACTGTGTATCATTCTTCCCTGTATTGAGAGTGTATTTGTTTTTCTTTTTCTAAAAATGTATCTAACATATGTTTCCTTTTAGAGTAACTTATGGAAAGTTGCTGTAATTAAAATATTCAGGCAGAGAAAAAAATGTACTAAGTATCTATGAGGTCAGTGAGTAGCTAATTTATTTAACTTAGTCTGCACGGCTTATTCATAAGAACTATGCATCTATCATTTTCCTGGAACATCAATTACATTTCCCTGTGTGGAAGAGGTGAAAAATATGTGTTATTCTTCCAAAGATGAAAGAAACTTCCAAATAATGACAGGTTACATTTTTCCTTGACACGTCATAAGAGTACTTATGAATTGCATGAGAAACATCTGTCTCCAAAGAAAACTCACTTTCTCTCAAAGGCACACAACTTACCAAACAAAAGACATAAAGTTTCCATATCTCACATGTATTAGCTCATAAGGATAGATACTCTTACATTTGTTTTCATTTGGATGACAAAAAGATTTGCATTTCAGTGGGAAGTTTGGAATAGATAAGATCTCAGAAATTGTGTGTTGACTTCAACTACTGGAGCATTCCATTTATATTTGGAGATAGGACCTTATGCAGTATTGCAAAGTCTTGAATTGCATGAATGGGGAAACTGGATTTGGTGAGACTGACATAGAGTAGTGCAATTAAGAATTGGGTTGGGGTTCAAGTAGGACTAGATACAATGTTGGGTCTCTCTCCTTTTCATTGGCACTTGACTTCCATCATTCTCATTTTTATCCACTTATAAGGTAGACCTTATAGTAGTATTTATCTCAGAGTGTCACAACAGTCAAAGGAAATAACCCATGTCCAGTACTTGGTCGATACGTGGTATCTGCTGTTGTATCAGTTTCTTCCATTGCAACACAACTACTTCAGTGATGATTTAGATAATATTCTTACATTTCATCTATTTGGAAAATATGCAGTTCCTTTCAGCTGTAGTAAATTAAAAAAATTAATACTTTTACTTTCTGTGATACATTTATTACATCATATAAAATAGTATACTTGTGTTCAGTTTAACTTATTCCTATGTAGTAAGTTTAGAGATAAAACTATATCATGAGCCTCATTTTTCAGCTGGGAAGCTGAAATATGGAAAAATTAAGGGAATTGGCCAGAGTTACACAATCCAGAGCATAACTGGGAGTTAATACTTACATTAAAATTCTGAAGATTTAGAACTGTCATTTTGAGCAGAGGAAAGCAAATTTATGTCATGAAGCAGTTGTATGAAACTGATCTTATAAAGAAGACATTTAACACATTGATATGGAAAGCTCAGTTTTCCTTTGCAGTTGATTTTTGCTAGTAATAGTAGAAAAGTTTTTCACACACCTTCACTGCATTCAAATTTATTTCTAGAATACTGGCATAATAAAACTTACTTTTGAGTGATGGAAAAGACTTTCAAAATGTCTTGGCAAAGGAAAAAAATCTTTCTTCATGACACTTAATGCCAAGTTAATGCTTAGCTTAGCTTCTGATACACATTTGGTGTTTCTTGAGGACTTTGACATTGCTGTAGTTGTCAAGTATTTTCTTATACAGACATCACACCCTTTATATTTTCTATAAAACTCTATGCCCATATGTAAATTTCCATTTTGCTATTCATAATTTTGTCATATACAGTTTCTCACTCTTGATCACTAAGATATACATTTATTTGCCGTTCTATTGAAATATGCCTTGCAGGACAAAGTTTTCTTGCTGATCATAAGTATCTACAGATTAAAATAACCAATGGTGACCAGTTTCCTAATCTATTCAAGGATCGTTTCATCTGATTAGCCATTCTATATCTGCAGACCTATGAGAAGAACTTCTCTAATTTCATTCCATTTTCATTTAAGATAGAGAGATGAATGTTGATCTTGTCAAATCATTTTCAAGGGCTTGTTGATTTTATCGTAAGAAAATTATTTATCTAGCCAAATTGATTAGTCCATTTATGTTATAGTTATAGTTTCCTATATTTACATATGCTATTTCAGGCTTCTAAGACATTAAAAGAGCTCACACACACACACACACACACACACACGTTTATATTATTTAAGCAGTGTAGTATCCACAGGATAAAAAATAGGCTATTCTTGGTTTACCAGGAAGGCACTTCTTTGCCTTTTTTGGGTCCCCAGTTGCAGTGGATTGCAACTCATTAAACCCTGATATACAGGAGAAGGGGTTACCACAAGGAGAAATGCAGAACTGCCAGTCGGATTCACCTCCCACCAGAAACCTCCTTTAATGAGCATGTTCTTGTCTCTCAGGGCAATCCTCATGCTCTCACTTTGCGCTCAGGAAGAACACCTGGGATTCTTTAGCCTTGCCATATATGGAGAACAGCCCCAAAATAGGCCTGCAAAGACTTCCAAGATGGATTGTTAAGACTTTGTGAGTGACCTCTGAAACCCAAATCTCTGTGCTTTGTGATTTTTTGTTTGCATCATTAGGACGAGGAATTTCAGGAAAGCTAGCACAATTATTGTAGCTAATGTTAGCAGATATAAAAGCAAGCATTATATCTTACAAATCCACACACCTGCAAAGGACAAATAAAACCTAGAGTTGGACAACCCTTTTACAACTACCCTCCTCAACAAAATACTCCTTAACAAAAGCTTTTCAATATAAATATGGTATTCCACTAAAAAATGAGAAATACATTTCCCAGTTTGGTGCAATTTTGAAAATTTACCCCAAATACTATGCTTGTAAGCAATAATTAGATATGGGATATTAAGCAGACAGATTTTACAGTGGGACTTCATAACAGGTAGATAGGTCAGGTTCTGCAAAACTCATGGGGTAGGTGGGCATTCTAATTAGTCTAAAGTGTGAGCCACGCTATGCTCAACAGAATACACAAAACAAGTTTATCATGCAAAGGTTATGCTTTATCAGAGTGAACTTCAGGACCCACAATCTGTGTTCTTCCTACTTTTCATGATTAAAGAGACATATCGGTGTTAGGAGGGCTGTGTTTTGGCATATGTACTGATAACAATATAGCAAGTGGAACCTGGAAATGAGAACAGAAAAGGGTGATAGAATATATTGGTTTAATAAATGTCAATTTTTTTCAATAATCAGTAGAATCTAGGCTGTATCCTATTTTAAGGAGAATCAAATACATTGTTATGTAACTTTAGGCCATAAATTGATTCAAAGGTTATATTAGGCTGAAATGTTTGGGAATACAGCTACTCTGGCAAGCAAGAAAAAAGGAAAGGAAAAGAAAATGGGAAGTAGAGGTTACCCTCTAGGGTAGAGAAAGGAAGGAGAGAGAAAGCAAAGGAATGAAAAGGGTGGTATTGGTGCCATAGACTGCATATTCCAGATCCAAAAGGTAGACAAAGACATGTCTGAATAAATTAAACCATCAGTTCTCAGTTACTTATGGCATAGGGTAGAAAGAGAGAACATGCTCTAGGAAATGAAGATAAAAATTAAAAAGCTAATTTCAGCTGGTAGTTTCAATTTGCCCTAACAATCTAAGCACATTTTTCAAAGCTTAAAGTGTTTATGTCAGGTTCATAGAATTACAAACTTTAATGCTTCCCATTCATGTCCAGATGATAAATGTGACCTACATTTCTAACACTGCATTAGCCAATATTCTCAAATCATTTTTACAATATGAGCCCTTACAAAGTTTAAGATTGCTGAACATTATTACCACTGTAGTGTGTAGAAAGGAGAAAACTGAAACTTCAATAAGTGAATTGGTTGTTCAAGGTTACATTGTGTATGCCAGGGCTGAGAGTTTAAAATAGAATTTACTAGTTGTGTTCACACACACTATCTAATATCCACCTTACTTTCTACTCAAAGTCATTGGTTCCCAGACTGGGTGATGCTGTAATTTTAGAAACTTCTGAAGAGTACACAGATTCATTTAGACCACATGTGACTCACAGTACAAACACACGAACAGTTGTTTGGTTCTGTAAGTTCCAAGACAGTGCAGGATTGCTCAGACATTTAATTACCTTAAGGCAGACAGCCTGAATAATAACTGGAAGAGAATGTGCTTTTATAGAAATTAACTTACGAAGGTGTAGGATCCACACCCAGAAACCAAGCTTTTGATATCTTTCAGAAGGGAACATTTCCTTAAAGTTTTAAGGGTACAAGGAGCAGGGGTTGGATTGGTTTTCAGTTCCCTGAGGGAACTGGCAGGAGACTTGAATCTAGAACTACTGGGGTACTGGAGTTGGTTCAGATGGGCTTCTGAGAGCCAATTGTTAAATTTTCAGGAATTCTGTGAGTTAGTTTTTAATTACAGACATCAATAAAAATTAAATCCTATAAATGTACATAAACTATATGAAACACATAGGCAATACTCAATAATCACTTCCTAATTACTTTTACTAGTAACTGTATGCTGAGACTGTTTGTTAATTGTACAGGCATGGAAGGAATGCTGCAAATGGCGTGTTGCTGTGTATCTTTTTCTAACTCCAATTCCATAACTCTGTATGGGTAACTTGATGGAAACAATGGTAAGAGTATAGACATGGGGAAATTGGCATGCAGCAGGGCTAATAATTTATTATTTTGTTGATGGTCTAAATCAGAAATGAGAAAAATAGGGCCTGATCATCATCTGTTTTTATATATGAAGTTTTATTGGAACACAATTATGTCCATTGACTAATGTATTGTCTATGCCTACCTTCATACAACAGTGGCAGAGTGGAATAGTTTTGAAAGGGACAGTGCATCTTACAAAACTACAAAATATATACTATCTGATACATTTTAGAAAAAGTTTGCCTGCCCCTTGTCTAGACTTAAAAAAAGATGACAAAGATGCTAATACTACATTTATGCTTTAAAGCATGCATGTTGTTTGTAGTTATTACTTTGTGAATAGCACAAAAAATAGGAAATATTCTTACATTGAAAAATTATTATCTGATTCAGCAAAATTATCACATTGTTGATGAGTGAGACTTCAAAATAAGAATGCTAAACCTAAAAGAGGTTTTAGTTATTGAATATAATCTGTAAAGGAATGAGAAATAGGTTAACACATCTATGCCATACTTAGTGACAATTTAAAGGGTAAAGAGTCAGTGGATCATATCACCCATTAGAATGTTACTATAAGACAAAGAACCAGAAAAAAAAAAAATCCAGTGGCGAGGATATAGAGAAGTTGAAATGTTTGCACTGTTTGTGTGAATGTAAAATGGTGCATCCACTATGGAAAACAGTATGGCCGTTCTTCATAGAAGCAAAAATAAAACTGCCATATAGTTCAGCAATACCACATCTGTATGTATATCGAAATAACTGAAATCAGGGTTTTTTTTAATTTAATTTTTAAAAATGAAGTACCATTGTTTTACACCCTTGTTATTATATTGACTGTATAAGATTTCTCCACTCTGGTGGAGTAACCATAGCTCTTCCACCACCAAAGTACCCACAGTCCTCTACCGTGAAAGCAGGGCCTTAAAGAAATATTTGCACCCCACACTCATAGCAGCACTATTCATAGTAGCCAAAAGGTGTAAGCAACTATAGATAAACAAAATACGATACATACCTACAATGGAATATTATTCAGCCTTTAAAATGAAGGAATCTTGTCACCTGCTATTTTATAGAATCTTTGGGAGAGAATACTAAGTGAAATAAAGTAGATCCCACTTACATGAAATATCTAGAGTACTCTTAATTCCTAGAATAAGGAAGTAGAATGGTGGTTGCCAGGAGCTGTATGGAAGGAGGAATGAGTGTTTGTTTAATGGATTTAGAATTTCAGTTTTGCAAGATGAAAATGTTCTGGAGACTGTTGCAAAACAATGTCAATATACTTAATACTATTGAACTATACACTCAAAAATGCTAAAGATGATGATACATTTTATGTTATATGTATTTGCCATAGTTAAAAAAAAGTTAATGGATTGAAATATTAATCAAGTCATGCTTGAATTGCAACCATAGGTTGCCTATGGATGTAACAATTAAACAAAAATCCACTAAAATATTCAGTGAGAATCAAGTCTACGGCCTTATTCGATTGTAAAGTAGGGACTCTTTTTGTCTTTACATTTCCACAAGCACTTAGTAAAATTTTTTAACACATTCAACTAATGCCTGTCAGATTAAGTTGAGTAGAATTTTTTCTCAAAATATTAGTGGATTCTTGAAGATGGTAATAGCTAATATTTCCTTTATTTCTACGCACTAGTTGCTTTACCTCAAGTAATCCTTAAACTGTATGTGGTAGTTATGATTATTAACACCACCGATAGAAACAAATTAAATAAGATTCCCAATATCTCATTGCTAGTAAATGGCAAATTGGGACTAGAACTTCAGTCTATCTATACTACACTGTTTCTTACCATGGATCAAAGTGTTTCTGCAATGCTAATCACTGGGAAGAACCCTGCAATACTCGAAAATGAAATAGCAGGCAATTCTTTACATTTATTCTTTGAAACCTTAGAGGTGCTATCATCTATGTCTGTAACTTTAGTAATTTAATCAGAATCACTATAGTTCCTCTTAAAACCCAGACTTTTGGGCCCTACCTGAGATATGTTCATTCAGAATCTCTGGGGCAAGACCAGAAAGCCACATATTTATTTGAACCATTATTTAAATTTGGGGGCCCTGGAAAATTTGATATAGAGCAGGGGCTTTGAAACCTCCTCTTTTTTCCTTGAAAGATTTATCCATCCATGCATACAAGCTGGGGTACAGGCCAGAGGCGTAGGGCAGCGAGAGGGTTCACCAGAGACAGTGGGGAGCACAATAGGCAGATGGACGGAAACACACTGCTGAAGGGAGCAGCGGCTGAGGTAGGAGAGGTCTGCCACACCATGTGGGAATCTCCTTGGCCAGGTGTTGAACTCGCATTGCTGCTGCCGACAGCTCCACAATACACGCTTAACCGCTGTGCCACCAGGGAGGCGCCATGCTTTGAAACCTTTTAAACCACAACTCACTTAAGAAAAAATTATACACTGACTCTCTCCCTCCCTCCTTCCTTCCTTTTTCACAATGAATGCTTAAGATCTACTCTCTTAGCAAATTACAGGTATACATCATAGCATTACTAACTATAGTCACTATGCTATATATTAGATTCCCAGAACATATTCATTTTATAGCTGAAGGATTATACCCTTTGACCAGCATCTCCATTGCCTCAGTGAACCTTACCACCCCACCCATTCCTGATACCCACTATTCTTCTCTGTTTCTGTTTTCAACTTTTTTTGATTCCACATCAAGTGATATCATACAATATTTCACAAACATACACTACAATCTGGTGGGATTCATCCTTGGGAATCAAGGATGATTTCACATGTGAATATCAATCAATGTGATGTACCACATTAACAGAATGAAGGATAAAATGATACAAATACCTCAAAAGAGGCAGAGAAAGCATTTGACAAAATTGAATATCTGTTCATGATAAAAACTCTCAAATTAGGTATAGGAGAAGAATACCTTAACATAATAAATGTTCTAAAGACCATCCTTTTCTATGGATATGACCTCCCTACCTTTTGTTCCATCCTTGGGTGAATTGTTAATGTTATAATCTTTCTCTTGACCCTGCAAAGCGAGGCGGGTTGCTGACAACCTCAGGTTTGTTTTCCCTGGGGTGATACTGAATGTTCAATATTTTTGCCTTCTCCCCATTCTGCAGAGTCAGGCCAGCTTTCGGCACATGCTCACCAACAAAGCAAGTCATCTGCAGAGGTTCACGCTTGCAGCCTTTGGGAGCTCACATGGGAGCTGGCCATGGTGTGGGGGTGTGTGTGAGGCCTGCAGAATGCTAGCAGGTAAAGTGAAACTTTCTATTATCCTCTTCAATACATCCAATCTTGGATTAGTTTTGCTTCAACAGTGTTGAAGCTGGGACTTCTCTGTTGGAGTCCCAGCCTTTCACAGTGGTGATCGCATCTTGGGTGATAATCAAAAATCAGTGTTTTTTGAGAGGAAGATGGCAGAAAAGTATTCTGTCATCCTGCTGGTGAATTCCTCTCATAGTTTTCTACTCTGATCTAGTCCATTGTTTTATTGAGAAAAATGCTAGTCAAATGTATAAATTGATCTCTCATATCTCAAATGGGTTATAAACTGTAGTTTATAAAACACTGATTTAGAATGTTTACATTTGTACCACTTCTCTTCCTTTTTCCTAATTTAAGAATTTCTGTATCAGTAGGACAAAAGGTCAACTGTCATTTTTGTATACTCCAGTTAAGTTAGCGTGCTTGGTTATTCCAGGCAAAGCCTCAGTTCCCTTCTTCTCCTCCTTTGCCCCAAAGTAAAGAGAAAGGTTTTCCAATATTTCTGAAAGTGTCATTTAATTATTAATTTCCTTTTGTTCCACCATATGACAGCCACAGCCCTGCATCCCATCAGCTAGCCCTTTCCTCTTTAATTGCTGCTGAGAACTCTGGTTTGTACATTTCCTTCATGGTCCAACATAGGATTCATTCAACATTGCTTAGGATTTGCTCCATCATGCGAGGGCTTGCTACCATCCCTTTTTAGGTATAATGACTTTCCATTTGTGCCTTTTTTGTTCCTGAAGATTATCTGACAAGGGGAATTTCCAAATGATTTCTTGTAGGTTTTAACTCAGAAGATAGGTTTTGTCTTCCTGAAGCTGCTGAAAATAATCTCAGATACCTTCAGTTTACCACATATTTTGTATTTCATTCAGGAATTAAGATATGGGAACTCTTTTCAGTAATAATTTTATGGTATGAATTTGTAAACCAAAAAAGAAAATAGTTTGGTTTAAGGAGCCTTATTTTGGAATGATTAGGTACAAATTGCTAATATATTATATGTCATCAGGGATATCCATCTCTCTTCTCCTCTCCCTCCTCTTCCTTCTTCCTCTTTTCTCTATTATTTTTTTCATTCATACCAGTCACCTATTTAACACATATTTATTAAAATCCTACCACATAATATACAATGGGGTGCAAAGGCAACAAGAAAATATCCTAATTGATACTTAGGGGGACTGTAGTCTAATGCGGGTGATGGGGGGAGAAACTACTTAATTAGCAGTTATAATATTTTAATAAAGGAAGTAGCTAAATCAGAGTGGAGAGTCAGGTAAGCTGTTCTGAGGATTTACCTCCTTGAGCTAAGTCTCATAGGGCGATTAAAAGTATAAAGAAGTCAAAGAAGAGGAAAGTGGAATTTGTTTTAGTTTGGCTTTCCCTGAAAAAGAACCTGTAATAAGGAACCCGGTGCCAGCAGTTCGTTTTGCAGCTGATCCCAGGAAGCTGCAGTGAAGGAATGTGAACCAGAGAAAGAAGAGAAGGTCAATAAAGGTGTGTTTTTTAATTCATTTCACCTGTGGACAAGTGAGGCTTTATTCCACTGGTGACTTTTGGACGAACATGTAAAATGTACCTCATGCTAGGTACATGAGATAGAATATCTCTCCATCAATGCTAACTCTCATTAGAGTCTCAAGTTTTGGTGTTGTGAGTGCTCATTTATTTCTAAGTTCTATATTTTAGAGTAAAATTAAAATGACCTCAATTAGAACTATTCTCTTGATGACATTTGGAATCCCTGTATGATACTGGCACAGAGTTTAATATACCATTCCTTAGCATGAGAAGTGCAATATCATCTTTAATAGTAATATTTGTAGAAATCAACTTTTGCCTGATAAAAACATTTTTAAAGCTGCCTCTTAGGATGAAAGAATCTAATCAGAAGAATTACAGTAATTTATTAATGGTCATTAAGCAATAGAGACCAAACTGGATCTCATGATTATAATGTTAAAAAAAAAACACTGTGCACTAATATAAGAAAAAATGTAGAGAGGAAAATAATTTAATAATTATCAGCAAAACACAAAATTTAGGAATAAAATTTATCAATAAGATTTCGATTCCCTACAATTTTCTGTTATATAATCAGATTAGAATACCTTTCTTTGCAATAAAGTTATTTGTAATAGAGGCTAGATTTTTAGATAAGTAAATAACTCCTAGATTATATTTCAGGTGTTAACTTGTTCTTTATTATTTAGATTTTCCATATTTTATTTTCAAAATGGCCAATTCATAGTGTTTTCCTCAAACATTACAATTTGTCATTTTTTATTCTTTCAAAGTTGCTGAGATTGCTTTTTAAAAGCAGATTCAACTTCTTACTAGAAACTGGAAAAGGGTTTAGGAGCAAAATTATTTTAAAATAGTGGTTTATAAAATCGAAGAGTTTTTAAAAAAGCATTGGTGAAAAATACTCCAAATAATAACTACAAAATATACAGAAATAACCCATCAGTAGTACATAATTTAAAATTCCATATTTGTTTTTTCTTTTCTTGGAAGTTTTGAGTAAATCTCTTTTTGTGTGTGTGTTTATGTATATATAATATAGTCTCAACAAATTACAATATACATGTGGGATAAAGTTCTTTGGTTATTTGTGAATCTAAGTCTTACAAATTAGGTTTTAAATGCTGTAGCTGATCAGAAGGAATCATTTACAAAGTTCACAGACCTCTTAATTAACATGGCACCTTATAAATGTACATTATAACACACCAAAGATCAGATGTGCACGTATTGCCTATTCTCAAAGTGGAGGACTGAATTACAGGTTTTCATTTCCCTGATGGTTGGTGATAATGTGTATTTTTTCATGTGCTCTTGGGGACCTAAATGTCTTCTCTGGAGGTGTGTCTGTTCAGATCTTGTGCTGTAGTTTTTTGTTGATTTTCTGTCTGGTTGATGTGTTCATTGATGCAATTAGGGTGTTGGATTTCGTTACTACTGTTATGTTGGTGTCAATGGCTGTTTTTAGGTTTGTTAATAGTTGCTTTATATATTTTGATACTCCTTCATTTGGTACACATATTAATGAGTGTTATGCCTTCATGACAGTGATCTCTTAAGATTATATAATGTCCATCCCTGTTTCTTGTTACCTTATTTAGATGGAACTACATTTTATCTAATGTGAGTATGGCTGTCCCTACCTTTTTTAGGTTACTGTTTGCTGGTAGGATTGTTTTTTTCAACCTTTTACTTTGAATCTCTGGCTCTCTTTGGAGCTCAGATGGGTCTCCTAGATATAGTAGAAAGTTGAGTGTTGTTTTCTTATCTGTACAGTCACACCGTGTCTTTTGATTAGCAGTTCAGACCATTTAACTTTAGGGAAATTATTGATATAATTATTATTGACGTTTTGCAATGATTTATTGATTCATTTGCAGTTAGTCTCTGTTCTTATGTTCTCTTATTCTCTTTTCTTGTACTTTGATATGTACTTTTTGCATTGTATTTAAATTCCATTTTTCATTTTCTTATTTGTTCCTTCTCAGTACTTTTGTTTTGAGTTTTCCATGCAGTTTACATATAAGTTTCTATGCTTCTAACTTATTTTAACTCGAAAGCAAGTTAATCTTGAGTTCATGCTAACCATGCACATTTTTATTCTCCTCCCCCCTCCCACATTTTATGCTTTTGGTGTCTTCCTGTTTCTAAGTTTTCATTTTGTGGAAGTCTTTTAGCATTTCTTTTTAAGGCCAGTTAAGTATAGATGAATTCCTTTAACTGTTTTTTTTTTGTCTGTAAATCTCTTTGTTGCTCTTTCAATTGTGAGTGATAATTTACCAGGTTAGAGTAGTCTTGGTTTGATACCTTTTCCTTTCAGCACTTTTAGTCTATCATGCTATTCTTTTATGACCTGTAAGAACTCTGCTGAGAAATCCACTGATAATCCTATGTGTGATTCTCTTATATGTGACTTATAGCATTTTCTCTAACTACTTTTAAGTCTTTATTTTTAATTTTTGGGTTTGTTTTCTTTAGGACTCTGTTGCGTTGGAGGTAGAGAATGTTCCTTTTGTTTCCTGACTGGGAAAATTCTTAGCTATTATTTTTTCAAGTAAGACTTCTAGCCCTTTCCCTCTCTCCAGAGAGGGGTTCTTTTCTAGAACCCAGTTTGAATATTAACGTAATGTGATATCATCACATATTATTACACAAAAAACCTAGTACAAATACTGAAGGAAAAGAAATATAATAAAAAGCAATAAAAGATTCTAGCTATAGTTAAGGTACCTTGTAAAATAATGAAAATGTGTTTATAAGTGAAAGCATCACCTTTTAGGAAATCTCATTGCAAGCAAACAACTCAACATTGTTTTACTTTATTTTTGAAGCAATGTAAGGTCTGTGAGAAATTTGTCTGAATATTATACAAATAAATGTTGGAATATTTTATATTTAAAAAATGAGTTTCTGTGCATTTCACCTAATATGGATAAGTTCAAAAGGTCTAAATCCACCAAGCTACAAATCTCTGAGCAATAGGTATTATCCTCATTTGAGGACTGAAAAGTGGTCAGAATTCTGAATGCTGAAGATGTTTTAGTAATGTAAATTATTGAACTTTTTTTGTGATTTCCTGTCTTTCAAGTTATTGAACTTCCATCATAATTAATTTTCTTCTTTCAAAATGATATAACTAAAAGTGACCTTGGGGGGGAAAAAAAGTATTATATTGAGACAGATATTTGTTTGTTTTCTGTTGGTGCCTTTCACGGCAACCACAGGGAGGACTGTGAGGTGATGTTTTGAAACGGGAAGCTCCTGCCTTCCCCCAGAGTACCAGCAGCTCTCTCACACATTGCACCAGCATCAGCAATTTCAGAAAAAGTTTTGAAAGACTGCGCCTTGTTACTTGTCTCACCTCTTAGCCTGCTGTCTTGAAGCCTGACAATGATAAGTGAGAGTGACAAATGGCCATTATCTACAATCCCAGAGAGACTGAGTCTCCCATAAAGGCAAAGCCTGCATATGGAATGGGACAAGCCTCCACTACACTCCCAACTTGGAGAAAATAGCATCTAGTAAAACAAAAGTTGTGAAATTAACTAAATTATTTACAAGTAAACTAGGAAAGGAATATTCTCATGCCCAGAAGATGAAAACAGAAGAACATGAATTAGATTTTATCATAATGTGTTTCTTGTATCTTTTCCATACCATTTTTTTGTTTCATTAGTAATTTACACTGTTGGATCTAATATGTAAACCACTAAGTTTCTTGCTCTGAAAATGCTCTAATTGTTCTATACTGTATATCCTGTTCAAAGACAGTATAAGAAAGTATAAGAAAACCTATCGAAAACTCTAGCACTCAGCATAGTTCATTACAAATCTATGACAATGCATGGATTTGATGTATATCACATGTTTATTCTCCTGCACCTCTGCATTACCTTAATTTTCTGTCATTTCAGTCTAAAAGTCAGAATTCTAAGCTAGGATAGACAAAGTCTGAATTATTGTCTGATGATTCAGCCAAATGTCATCAAAATTACTTCCTCCCACAATTCCTTGCCTTTCTGTATTATCTGTCCTCTCTGTTATTCTTCACACTATTAAAATGTAATAGAGGCCAGGGAGAAATTTATCTCTCTCTTTTAAGCATGTCTCATATATTTGCCTGATTGCATAGGCAATACAATAATAGTACTTCCAAAGAATGTGGAGATAAAAAGAGGCATCTAAATCAATGTCCAGAACCACGGAGCTATTATCACTTGATATGAGACAGCAAAAAAGGTCATAGTTTTGAACATTTTTCTTAGGATTAAAAAAAAATGGAAGAAAAATCTCCTTTAAGAAATAAAAAGAGAGTAGCATGCTGTTTGGGGAAGGAGCCTGGTGTGAGGGCACGTATGGGAATCAAGAACAGGATCTTGAACTGTTCAGGAGCCACTGGCACCTGGCTTTCACTGGTTACCTTACCTTTCTGGTATTAAGTTAACCTGGTCCTTGCTTGTTTTGGAAACCACAAAATCTTGACCATGAAATGCGCTGCTTCCCTGTAGACCACCCTGGTGATCAAAGCCTTACAACTAGGACCCCCTACCAACTCTCGGGCTGAGAGTGTGGCTCAGGGCACTGTCTGTCCCTCTCTTACTGTGGGACACGCAGTCATTCCTTGCTTGAAGCTTTGATTAGGTTTCTCTCTAAATTCCTTGTGTTGTATCAGTAAAGATTAACAAGAATTCTTGTCATAGAGGTCAAGCCCCTAATCTACCTCTTCCTATTGTGTCTGTAATATCTGAATGAGTTATTTAACTCTCTATGTCTCCATTTTCTCAACTTTAAAATGGGAATAATAGTGCCCAACCCATGTATTCTTATCAAAATTAAATGAGTTGATATAAGTGCTTTATTAAATAAGCAGTCAATAAATACTAGCTATTCTCATATAATATGCCATGTTTAAATATGACATTACATAGCTATGACATTGGTTTATTTGGTGTTACAAATATTGCTGTGGTAGCTATGTTTGATGTAGAGGACTTTTATTATATTTGTTGCTGATTCTTGGTTATGAGCTTGGCAATATTTTGTTTATTTCAATTAAAACCACACAATTATGCATATTTAAAGATGTAAAATAAACTTTCTTCTTGGAAAAAACTGGAAATTCTTTTAAAATTTTTAGTATAAATTGATTAGGACTTTTTTCATGCTCCAAAATGAGATTAAAACATTGAAATTTTAGCAAAAACAGCAAAGTCACTTATCAAAGTTCCTCAATAATGTTTATAATGATGATAGCATTCTGATCTCTAATTTTATATAAAAGAAGCATTTCTGAACAAGATAATTACATTTTGAGATAAAGTTTTATACTTTCTAGCAAAGAATAGGCATTTGATATATTTTTAAAAATAAATGAGAATATGTACAGAACGATCTAGTCTTATTCCTGATTCCAAAATTTAACACTTGTTACTATAATTTGAACTTCAAAATGCCAATATTAAGTCAATATACAATACTGAGATAAACATAGACCATACCAAAAACTTGTAAGATAATATTATATGCCCTTTTTAAAAATCACACTAGACTTTAAGCTTCTTGAGAGGAAAGACTGTCTCTCTTGTTCACAGTGATCTCCCAAGTGCCCTGAAAATGCCAGGCACATAGTAGGTGCACAATAAGTATGTAGATGTCTCCGATGCTCTTGAATGGGACTAGAGAAAATAATCCATTTATCTTTACACCAAAAATGAAAAATAAACCAGGAAAGACTAATTTTTTTTAAAGAAGTTATTGAATGCATTTAGTCTAGATAGGATTTTGATTCCTGGCATCCTTTTGTCTATTGAATGGTAGTGATTTCAAAGTGTTTAGATGATTCTAAGCGGTGTATATTAGGGGGAAATAATGATAAAAACATGAGGAAAATACAAAGTTTTTGGTTCAAATATTTTTAAAGACTGTTTATATATTTTTTCCCTTATATTTTCTTTTTGCTTTATAAAAACACCAATATAATTACAATCGTTATAACAAGAGCAGCACACCTACCCTTTACTGTGCCAGGATGGTCCTAAGCACAAATATGTACAGACAGGACGGTTGTCACAGCTTTCATGCAGCTGGGCATCAAACTTATCTCCATTTTATAGATGGAATTTTATAGAAGTGACTAGCTCAAGTTCCCACAGCAGGCAAGTGCCAAAACTAAGTAGTGCAACCTCTGAAACCATGTTTCACTGCGGGAAGGCCCAGCTCATGTGCACTTACTGCTGCTGTTAATCCTGAGACTCTGCCAGAAGCAGAAAAGCAAAAGAAAGGTGGCTTGTCCACTCCTGGCCCCTTCCATCTGCCAGTGCTTCCCATTGGCCAGGCTAACCTGCAGCCACCTGGCAGGGAAGTCTGTGAGACAGAAGTGATAGATTTCCTGTTCACAAAGATGCAAAGCAGAGATGTTCAGAGCTGATCGGCAACTCTCTGATACAGCACTTTGTTTTAGAGGCAACAGAAACCATTTAAATGAACATATTTTTGATGTACATTTTACTCGGTAATAGAAGAGCAGCCAAGATTTGTAGCTGCTAACAATAGATCCACTTTGCTTAAACAGGCAAGTAAGTTAAGGGGTAGTCTGAGTAGCTCATAAGATCTCTGAGAGGACTGTGGAGTCAGGGTTTGAGGTGACCCAGCCAGTGAAGTACCCACACTGTATATAAGTTTAAATATGGAATGCATCAGAAACAGTGGAGTGAGATTTGGAAAGATGAGGGCTATAATCAGAGTGGGATGCTGAAGGCATTGCAGGTGATGGTGGCTCAAGATATGACCTTGGGGATGGGGTGAATCAAGAGGATCTAGCATCTGCTGGAAATAAGAATCTCAGAATTGCAACATGTCAGGAATCTCTTGAGCTGAAATTTAAGAAGCCAATAACAAACCCTAGAAATCTGACTGTAGAATTGAGGCTACCAGAGGAGAAAAAGGAAAGAGAAAGAGCAGAGAGGGTGGAGGGAGCACAATGGACTATGGGCTATGGGAGCCTTGCTGGTGGGCGTGGTAACATACATCTGAGGTGGGTGATCCTGTACCTCTAAATCATAGTTGGCATGATAAACCAATGTTCCCTTAATAAAAATAAAAAAAAACCCTAAAATTTCTCTTAGGTAAATTTTTCATTTATCCAGAGTCCTGAGGATTCATTTCTTCCCACAACAAAAGTGATGGTGGGATTACTTGGGGAATATCTCTTGATAGTTAATGTTGACCTGTTTGATGTTCTTTAATCAGTCATGTAGTTGTACAAAAACTATCATGGTTGTTGGTTGGTGAAATAAATAAACCCAAAAATGTATTAAGGTCCAGCTGAGATAGAAGATATGATCTAGATTATGTTGCAGCCCAAGAAGCAGAAGGATATTTTATTAGATCTTCTTAATTGTTTAAAAAAAAGGGATTAAGTAAAATACAGATATATTATACTTTAAATATTTAAAAATTTTAATTTAATAAAAAAAGATATTTAAACAAATTCTGTTTCTGGCAAGACATCTTTAAAAGATATTCCTATTTAGAAATGCTTGTGGGATCACACAATGGCAGAGGTGAGGGGAGTGGTGGGTGGCTAGGAACAGATTAACAGGATTGATAGACTTCAAGGAGAGAAGAGAGGAGGACATTAAGTGAGATGAGTGGCTCCTGGCCTCAAGATCAACTCCACTAAAGTAGATGTTCTCCCAAACTCCTCCTCCTGACTTCCTCGTTTCTGTTAACAGACTCTTGAATCTTATAAACTACTGGATTTAAGCACTGAAGGTAATATCTTTTTATGATTTTCATACCCTTATAAGTCCTGCACACATCTCATAAGTCATCAAGGCCTCTTAATTATCCTTCATCGCATTTCCAAGAACCTAAAGAGTGAGCTGTCAGGCTGAAGACATTCTGCTGCTCAGAGTTAAAGCGGGAAGGGGGTGCAGAGCTTTTCTGCCTCAGCAGTCTTATGTAGTGGGTAGCTACATGGATTTCCTTGGAGATTGCTGGCATTGTCTTGGAATTGATATAGTGAAAGGGAATTATCATCTTAAGGCTACCTGCCACAATTTCTTTTTCCAAAGAGATACACCAAATAACACATCTGTGAACAATTTATCTTTTCTATTTCTATTACTGATTCAACACTTAAAACCTAACCTTAGCCAGTTCCTGTCCAGAATTTTTGTATATGAAATTTGTTACACCCTCCTCCTCAAGCAAGAAATGAGATGGAGAAAATAAAAGAGGAAGAAAAATAAAGGAGCGAAGGAAGGGGGGAAGGAAGTGAAGTGGGTTATAAGAATTACTCTCATATGGGTCTTTTTTCCTGGAAACCCTAGGATAAGATTCTCTTAACTACAATGCAACTACATATCATATTAAAAATCAAAGCAGTCATAAGGATTTTATTTTCTAGATTAAGAACTGTGTGGATCTTGGCCCTTCAGAAGTATTTCACATACACACACACACACACAAACTCTGGAAACTCACATTTGAAAATGAGTGTTTTTAATTCTTCAACACTAAAGAAATGCTCCTTAATTATCAATTAGCATCTCATTCATGGCTACACTAGTTGGAGCAGGCTAATAGGTGAAACATATAAACCCTAACATGTATAATGGAGCAAAAAAGAACGAGGTTTATTTCATGCTCATCTAAACGGGTTTTCCCTGTTGATAGCTGACTTTCTTTCAATGATTCTGGAAGGCAGGTTCTTTCTGTCTGTGGCACTCCCATCTTCAACAGATGGCTTCTAAGGTTTATTTCAAGCTAGTGAAAGGAAAGTAGTATGAAGGATTGATCGCACATACAAAGCCTCTCCAAATCTGGATGTGGTATATGGGACTTTCACTCATTTCTAGTGGCCTGAACTCAGTCATATGGGAAATGTACTCTGTATGGTAAGGAAGGTGAGACATGAGGTTGGAACAATTAGTTTTTTTCTACAAGGGTATTGCAACGGAATCAGTGTAGGGAATTTACAGGAAGGACTGTTGTTCTGTACTCAGTGTGGTGATATAGGGAAACAAGAGAGTGTTGACAGAGGAATAGGACAGCCCAGTAAATGAACAGGAAAGTGATGGTTGCACCAGAGGAAATAGCTCCACCTGATATTCTAATAAAGTCTCCGCATTATCTAAAATACATAAAAAGGAAGTTTTCTTAAAGGAATATACTGTTCAGTAATACAAAGTTGGCAAGTTGACAGACTGAGATGTGGGCAGTAACCATTTGAAGGATCTAGGCAGGAAGCCCAGACTATGGAAGCAAAACCCAGGCAAAAATCCAAGAATGCCAAGGCAATGCCAACAGGAGAAATCAGGTAAATAGCTAGAAATTGAGATGCCATAGACAACTTGGAGCAGAGTAAAACTAGAGTAACAAAACTTGCATTGAAGAATAAACCCTACCATTTATGAGCTGACACAGGGAAAGTCACTTAGCTTAAGGTTTTGTTGTTTTTGATTTTTTTTTTTTGTAGATATGAGGTAATAAAATGCACATCACAAAAACTGACAGGAGTATTAAATGAGATGCTAAGTGCAAAGATTCACTGTAGCCTGGCAAAAGGAGAAAGAGGGATAATTTTAAACCTACTTCTATTTTCATGCACCCAGGGTTTTGAGGCATGCTATTTAGGAATGAGAGGATTTGGAACCTATTTTATGCAGAAGTAAGTCCCTAGTCATGAGCCAGAAGAAGCAGGTTGAGAATAATTGGCCAGTGTAAAGGATTATCCTTTGGACTGTGGAGACCTTGCAGATTCTGTTTCTTTACGTGAAAGTCCCACTTGCCTACATGACTGACTTACTCCCTTCCACCCTCTCTTTTCCCTCTCTTCCCTCCCTCCTCCCCGCCCTCCTCCCTACTTGCCATCTTTTTCCTCTCCATCTAGTTTCTCATTAGATGAATCAGGACATGGAGAAGGATATAATCCATTTCACGTATAAAGTATGCTAAGGTTGGCTTTTAAGGGTTGAATCAATCAATGATATTGGTCAACAAAGTTTTACAAAAGTCATGTTACTGAAATAAAATTAGTCATTTCCTATCAATTTGTATGTGCTCAACACAAATATGACAGCCAAATTCTAATTTTGGCTCTAGTTTTTTTGTAATCTGCAATCAATGGATGTTTACATCACAAAATGCATGCAATAGCAATAGGCCTATGGTTAATACCTGTAAAAAATCAAGTCATAGACTACTTCTCAGATTTCTTTGCTTGTCTCTTGCACTATTCAGGAGCATCTCTGGGGAGTGTCCAGCAGGAGTCAGCCAGCATTGTAGTGGACCATTTTCCCTGGTATCTTTGTTCCATTGATGCGATATCTTGATGAAAATGTTCGCCATTTTCATCATTAACCATACCACAGTTTTCAGGGAAGAAATCCAGATGAGAATGAAGGAAGCGGATCTTTAGAGACATGTTGCAGCCAAGTTTCTGATACTGCATCAGCATGTCTTCTGCTAGTTCCTTGTAGTTTTCTGCCCTAACATTCCCAAGAAAGTTTGTAGACACTGGGAGAAAAGCATTCCGTGCTTGTTTCGTATCACCCTGCAGCAAGTTGTTGAACTGGTCATCTTTGATGAGTTCTCGAATCTGAGGACCACAAAAACACCCTCCTTAATCGTTGCTTAGCTTTCAATATAAAGTAATTGTGACATCTTCTTCTAGAAGATTCCATTGTTGGAGTCTTGATCCTAGCAATTCTGCCTTGTTCCTGGATCCAAATCACAAACCAGGTCATTTAGTTCTTCCTGTGTTAATCTGTGAGGGGTTGATGATGCACCACAGTGAAAATCTGGATCACTGCATGCTGATGGAACAGGAGAAGATCAGGTCAGCTCACCCTTGTCCTCATCAGATGAATCAAGAGAATATTCTGTTGGAGGTTCAGGAATAGGAAGTCCCTCACCATGTGGAACTGGTCTCAATGCAGATGGAATGTTTGGGTAGATTATTCTTGACTGCTTTTGCTTCATTATTCTGCCAGAAAGAGGAGGAACCAAGCAGAAGGAACAGTCTTTTATGTGGTTGCTTGGCTCTCTCCACACTGTGGAGACTGCAAACGGCATTGATGGTCTTTTGCCATTGAACCACTGTGAAAGCTGTATTGTACATGTAGCACAGCATATATGCAGGGCCCAAGGCTTGTCTTGGTTCACCAACCTTGCATCCGAAGTAAAGATGATAAGCCTTCTTCACTTGAGAAGTGATACTTTTCTTCTGGTTGGCAAATGTCACTTCCCCACATATAGAGCAGAAATTGTCCACGCTATTGATGCACTTTCGAGGCATCACTGTTCTGTGTTGTGCCTACATGGAAAAAATAGTAACAGTTCTTGGAACAGCAGCTTAAACTATCTCGCACAAAGTCTGAAATATTTTCAATGCTCAACCTTTCCGACAGGGCTTTATAGAGTGCACTGCTGACATCAGCTTCCTTCAGCAGCCACCTGGCAGTAGTATTGCATTGCATCAGAAAATGATGCAATCAACTCTGGTTGATGTGTGCATGATGGTATTATGCAATGTGATGCAGTGGTACATCATTCTAGGCTGATTTAGGATGTTGTTGCAGTCCTACTGGATAAATTTATACGGTGAAGCATATAAAATGAATGATATGAAATATCTTCAAAAGGAGAGCTAATAAAAAATTTTCAGGGTTATATTCATGTTCAGCACACCAAGATACTACAGACTAGGGCCTTTTTAAGTCAGTAACGATCTCAATGTTGACCAGTGTAATCGAAATACAAAGGATGCATTGCTCACACATGGCATATTTAATGTGACTATTTGGGGAAAAAATATAGTATGTACCCTTAAATATACTTTCCTTTAAGATGCATAAATTTTTCAGAGTATCCAACCTAGGGAAGTAATCAGAAAGAAGGAAGTCTTATGAATTAAGACGCTCATCACAGTTTTACTTATAGCGGTAAAAAATTTAAAGTAGGCTAATTACTCAACATTGGACAAATGGTTAAAAAAACTGTTACGGTCACACAAAATATATAGTTATTAAAAATTATGTCTGTGAAGTGTCCAGTAACATGGAGAATAAAGGAAATGAAAAAAGTAGATGACAAAGTAGTCACAACCATGCCAAAACTGCAGGCAGGTAAAACCTAGAAGGAAATGTATTGCCATGGCAGTGGTTACATTCCATGGGAGAGTGATTACAAGTGCCTTTTCTTCCTTCATTCTACTTTTCGATATTTCCTGTTCTAAAGCACCTTATTATTTATCTATTTCAAGATATAAAGTCAAATTTAATTTATGGAAAAGTTGTTGATAATAATTTGCCTCATTTATGCTAATGATATTGAATAAAAAGTGTAACTCACTACAAAACAAGTTCACTTTGTGCATCATCATGTAAATAATGTTTTTCAGAAGTCAATAGAAGTATCTATATAAATATATGTCTTCCATATAAATACAAAATATGTCATAGTTTTGCTTTACAAGATTTAATTGGCAAGAATAAAATGTAAATTGTTGCTGCAAAAAATTTAATCTGTCATTGTGACATTGTAACCTATGCATGTATCACAAAGACTCAGAGTCAGTGTGAGAGTGAACTTTTCTTTGAGACAATTTGATGAATCCTGTTAACTCTGGCCACTGATATCCATAGAAGCTGTGCCTTTGTAAAATATAGTAAAGAGGACCACAAGTAATGAAACTAGATAATCACTTAAGGACTTTGACAAACATAATGAAACATCATGGCCCCACAAACGTTCCTGGAAGGGATGGGTTCATTGCAAACCATAGTGGGACATGAAAGAAATTGAATGTGGCCTTGTTCAAATGTCTGTTTAACTAGAAAATGTTGATTCAGAGTGATATTCTCAGAAGTTTCAGGGCATATCTAAAGCTTTGAGTAATCTTTACTGAGAAGAGATGAATGGATTATCAGGCAAGCAGGCCATCAAAAGCTGTCCACAAAGTCAAAAAGGACTATTGGCTCTAATTCTGGAAGAATCATGTAGTATTATAAGATATTCCTAAGGGGGTAGGGAAAGATGGTGAAAGAATAGCAAGGTATTACTTTTTTTCCAATCAAAAGTAAAGTTTTGTAAATTATAAAAGATGGAATGGAGAGTTCCTATCTTAATATTTATAGTTTTACTTGGATTCATTGAAAAATGAGCAACCTTCTACAACCTGGTAAAATTTAATTCAATATTAAAATACAGTATCGTAAACCATAAAGCTTATCCATGAGACTGAAAATGACAGATTTAGAATGGGCAGGGAAAATATACCATGGCTGACAAGAAAAATAATATGACTTGAGTCTGAATTTCCTGCTAATGTAAATGAAGGACTCCATGAAGCATTGTAGTATATTTATGATCTTAGGCACTTGTAGAAGTCTGGCTTCAGGTGAACCTCTCTGATATTTGCCATTAATATTAGTCCAGGTACAAAGCTATATTTTATTAACTTGCAGAGCTTTCATGATGAAATTGAAAATATTGATTTGTGATCACCACAATATAGATCAATTCAAACACATGGATTTTTTGAGCTTTTTTTAACTGAAAGGGCCTAGATCAAAGATTTCTGTTTTACTTTATTTTCAAAACCTTAAATCACTGTTTCTCAAACATCCATACACATAAGATTCCCATGGGGATCTGTGTTAAGATGCACAGGAATCTTTGCAGAGTCAGGAATAAGCAAAATTAATATTTTATGAAGGAAATCAGAAGAATGGTTATCTTTGCTGGGGTAATGGCTGGGAGGGGCATCAGGGAATTTTCTGGAATATGTAAAATTCATACATGTGTAAAATGTACTGAACACTAAGGAATTTTATGCTTTACTAAAGGTATGTTATGCAATTATCATATTAAACAACAAAATTATAATTAACTCAATGGTCCAAGCTATAGAAAAAGTGTTCTTTAACTGGATCCATTGTAATGAAACTGTACTTTGTTGACTGCAATGAATGTGTTGGCCAAACAATGGACACAAGTAACATAAAAAAGTAGGTAAATCTTTTTTTTTTCTTTTTTACATACAAACTGGGGTACAGGCCAGAGGCGTGGGGCAGCGAGAGGGTTCATCAGAGACAGAGTGGGGAGCAGAACAGGCAGATCAGAAGTACACTGCTGAGGGGAGCAGCGGGCGACGCAGGAGAGGTCTGCCCCACCATGTGGGATTCTCCCCGGCCGGGTGTCAAACTCACGTAGCCGCTGCCGACAGCTCCACAGCACAGCGCTCAACCGCTGCGCCACCGAGGAGGAAGGCCCAAAAGTAGACAAATCTTAATGTTGTTTCTGGCCATTTTGAGTGCCCCTTCTCCATATCTATTTCTATAGCAAGCAAAATCTCAGTTGGTGCTTTATATAGTAATTCAGAAACAATACTTTCCTAAAGGCATCCAAATTGGTCAAATCTTGAAGACTTTGTTTTTGTATAGCTAATGGAACAATAATAAACTTTTTAGAATCGCATAATAACTGTGTTTGGGAACTGGCTCTTTAAGATTTTCCTTTCTTTCTTGCCCACTTACCTTTTTAAGGTCTACTGCAAAACAGAAACAGCTCTTTACATTCTGATGGGAAAAATTTGTGGGTTTGGACTTAACCCCATCAAAATGGGAATTTTTTTTCACCAACTTTTACTTCACTCAGTCCTCTCATGCTGGTCACAAGACTCTTTCAAAGGCCCAATCACAACAGGATTCTATCTTTGCAAACATGAATTTATGTTCAGCCCCCTAAGGATATAGTTTGGGTAATTCTTCCTGGCGATGCTCTCCTCAAGTCTGTCACACATCTTATTGCCCATCTGCAGAATAAACTTCCAGAAGAAAAGCACTAAAGTATTGTGAGTGACAAATGGAACATTCTCCTAAGTTAAATGGAAAAGCGAGCAATCACATCCCCCTGTTGCTGATTTGTACACAGTGGAAATCACGTAAGGTGCCAGGCCTGAATTGATAAATTCCATTTGTTAACTAATCAGAGCACCCCCCAGCAGAAAAGAGGGACCTAAAAGAGAAAGAGTGACCCCAGAACTAACTTTTTTATTGCTCCCAGTTAAGAACTCATTTCAGATGTTAAGTAGCTGCTAATTTCTTCCAGCCTTTAGCATGGTTTGACTCCTAGTCTGAAAGCAAAAAGAAAAGATGCCTGTTGAAATAAACTCTCTCTGCAAACAACAAGCACACACATTTTTGGGTAAACTATAGCCAGATTTTGGATGCCTGAGAAATAGCATAGACTGAGTTGAGACACGGAGAAGTAATCAGTTTTCAGTTGTTTGGCCAAGTTCATTTTTGTCTAGTTGTTTGCTTACTCCCTGCCAAAACCGAAACATTAAAGTCACAAGATATCAGATACCAGAAACTTGCACTGCTTTTAAAGAAGATACTGTCTTTACTTTCCTCATTTATTCAACAAACCTTTCTGTGATGCCTCCCACTTGCCAGCTATTGTCCTAGGTACTGGGCATACAATAAATAGTAAGAGAGACCAAAATAATAATAATAATAATAATAATAATAATAACAACAACAACAACAACAACAAAGCAAGATCTATTTTCAAATGAGATGAGATATTTTAGTATTCATAATGTGGAAAGAGTAATGATGAACTGGGTGATAGAATTATAGTAGAATAAATGGTTTATTAGGTGAGAGAGAATATGACCGGAAAAATATTGTCCTCATACTCTAAACTAGAGCTTTCTTTCAATTTTATGTAAAATTAGATAAATCTCAGTTGTTTCAAACTGTGTTTTTTATTTTGATTACAAATATTGTAGTTAGAAGAAAAAAGACGTCACCTCTAGACACCTGAGATGAGATATGGCTGCAGGTCTCTGTAGGTCCCCCAGGAGCACAGGTTGAATTTTCTTAACCCCATTATAGGATTTGAAGCAATGAAGATAAAACAAGTCAAAGAATAGTTATTGACCTCACAATTGCCAAAGAAAATTCAACCATTTCACAGAGGCCTCCTTTGTATTTTAGAAACTTAGATTAAAATGTGGCAAATTTAATTCAGTTCAACAACATAGATTCTATCACCCAATTCATCACTACTCTTTCCACATTATGAATCCTAAAATATCTCATCTCATATGAAAATAGATCTTGCTTTATTATTATTATTATTATTATTATATTATTATTATTATTATTATTATTATTATTATTATTATTATTATTTAGGCAAACCAACCAAAAATTAGATATTTGGAGGCTCTTCCCTTCATGCCACTATAATATTAGCTCAGAGTCCCTAAGATTAGGTAGAATTCTTTTTTTAAAAAATTATTTTCCTTTTGGTAAGTCTAAGCCCCTCTCCTTTAGAACTAAATATCTTTCTATAATATCATGTTTTTGCAAGCACGTGTTCAAGCAATGACATTAGTGTTTTTAAAGTAATTAAATTGGAATAAAATTAAAAATTCACTTCCTCAGTTACACTATCTACATTTCAAGTGCCAAGGCAATCTTGGGCAGTCTTTGGGGGATTTGTATCACTCACAGAAGGAAGGAGTTAAATAAACCTCACACATCTCCTTAAGATATTTTGCCACCATATTATCTTTAAATGTAATATTATAAAATAGAATAGCTAATGTGTTGTAGTTGGCACTGGAGGAGAACATCTAACAGAGTCCACCTGGGATTATTTTCTACTCTCTCAGTGGCTGAGGCAAAGAAGTACACACACAGGGCCATAGAAGTATAGTAGCTATGAAAGTCGAGGCTTGCCCACACTCAGGAAGCACAGAACATTCATTACTCAAAATCTGAGTCATACCATGCCAAAAACACTGCACTAGCTGGTGAGTGAGATTGGAAATCTGTTGAAAACAAGTATTGCTAAATGAAAAATAGTCATCTCAAGTTTAATGATGCTAAAGGCATTATTTAAATATATTAATACAAAAGCTAATGAAGGAAGTGTTTGGATTCTAACCAAACTACAACAGAAATTTATTGACAGCACATAGTTACCTCTAAACTAAAGGGTGGAACAGAATCTATGTTGTTGAACTGAATTAAATTTGCCACATTTTAATCTAAGTTTCTAAAATACAAAGGAGACCTCAGTGAAATGGTTGGATTTTCTTTGGCAATTGTAAGGTCAATAATTATTCCTTGACTTGTTTTATTTTCGTTGCTTCAAATCCTATTATCACATTGCTTGCTCCCTCAAGAATAAGCAACAATCTTGCTTCTTAAAGTCATATTTCTCATCATACTTGTGTCCTTAATCTAGTTCACAAATATTCATGATGACTAATTAATAATTATGATTTATAGTAACTAGTTTATATTCTAAATTACTAAAATACACCCAGTAGTCATGTAAATCATGGATATAAAGGACCTGTTCATGCCCTATAAAATGCCACAGTTGAAAGGGATCTTGGGAATAATCTAGTATTTCTGATGTCTGGTACACTAGTTTTTCATGCCATGTTAGTCTAGTCATGCTAGAAAAATTTGTAACAACAATTTTTCTAAGACTCACTCTCAGAATATTTATGAAATTTTCAGATTGCACAAGTTGCATAAATTAAGTACTTGCTATGACCAGGCACTTTGCTCAGAACTCTACTTACATTATTTCTTAATCTCTTCCATATTCTACAGTTAGCTGCTATAATAAACCCCAAATAAGAGAGGAGAATGAAACTTAAAGGGGGTGAATAATTTGTTTAAAGACACATATTTGGCGCATACCTGGGCCAAGATTCAATGCCAAGTCAGATTCCAGTTACCTGGTCTCTGTTGCCAAACTGTCAGGAGGCAGCACTAGCAAGATGGAAAAAAATAGCCGCAAGACTAGTAAAAGTAAGATATACTATTTTTTTCATTAAGGAAAATACTCTAGACAAAAAGAATAGAACCAACAATCATAGACTGTTTGTCACATTATGTCTCAGAGGTAAGTTCATTAATATTAATAAAACAAATACAGATAGCAATGAGATTATATTAATTCATCTCAAATCACAAATTTGTGCTGTATTCTATTTGCATCAAAAACCAGAATGCAATATTGCCCTCGGGATATACCTCTCACATGTTATCCTATTTAGGAAAAGTTATTCTGTGTGTTTTTTTTTTTCTTTGCTTTAATGAAAGAACTGAGGAAGAAAATGCCACATAAAAAATCTCAAAAAAACAACAACGTGGAATAAATAGGACAAAGGATTTCCATTTTTTCTGAGATTTACTCCTCAGAATATTTGTTTATGTAATTTTCAGTTTGAACAAGTTGCACACAATTGCCAGTTTTGGTAAATAGCCCTCAATACATTTTGCATATTTACATAATTGCAAAATTAGGTAGATGAACCTATAAGAATGGAATGGTGAAAAGGGGGCTTAAATTATTTATTGATGATATATACTTGTCATTTATTATTATTATGACCAGGGACATTTAACAAATTTAAACAGCTTATGTTGACTTCTTAACAGATGATTTGACATATAATTTTTTTTTATTTTGATAAGCTTTTCAATTTATGTTAGTGACATGCAGACAGATAAAGCAATTGTCACAAAGTCCATGTAATGGCAAAATAATAATTGTAGCTTTCATACCCTCATTTTCCAGACCAGCTTCCCAGGGTCAACACTTATAACTATTATTCGCTTTTTCCAGTAATTGTTCCCAGATCTCCAAGTAATATGCTATTAGGCTATTTCTTGTTCTATAAACATTAGACATCATCTATAAACTTCCTTGTGATGTCAGATGAGAACACCATTCTCTTACACATGCATATCTCTCTATCTACCATCCTCCCAATCATAGATTTTAAATTAAATTAATAATGCATGCATTGTTAAATGGAAGGCTAAGAAGCATTTTCTTTCTTACAAAGCTTTTAATTAATTAATTAATTAATTAATTAAGGTAACATTAGTATCCTCCCCACTGTCAGGTATTGCTACCATGGTGCACCTACCACGAAATCACCCATATTCCATCATCATGGTTCACTGTGGCTCCCTCCCTTTTTATGTTCTTAGCCCTACCACGCCTCCTAACCCCTCTGGATATTTCAGTTACTAGTCAGTAAAGCTTTGTTTTCTTGTCTATTCATTTCCTTTCTCCTGAGTATTTGCACATTTTCATGTGAAGTGGTGTTGATTCCCCATTTTTTGGTGTCAGAAGCCCCTTTTATCTTACTCCAAATTGTACTGAGTATGCTTTTGGTTGTGCTGTTCAGCTTTGTTGTTAGGGCATTACATTTTGGTATTGACTTTTTTTTTAATTTCATCTTTTTTTTTTTTCATAGTTATGTCCTTGTTTTGGTGGATATATCTTAATAAATCCTAATAAAGAGTATTTGGGAAGTTAATTTTTGTGTCCTGGCATTACTGTGTATTTTTTTGATTCTACATGAACAACTAAGTGTAGAATTTTAAGACAAAAATTATTTTCTGTCAAATGTTTGCATATTGTTATCGGGAAGTCCACTGCCATTTGGATTTTTACTTATTAGAAAGTGATCTGCGCTTTCTCTCTAGAAACGTTTGGATCTTTTCTTCATTCTAGAATTTCTGAAATTTACATATGTGCTTTTGGATGTGTATTTGTCCATTCAAAGAGCTGAAAAATCAGTGGACACTTTAAATCTAGATATTTTTGTTTTTCTTAACTCTTGGGATTTTTCATCCATTTCTTTTTTTTTTTTCCCCTGCAACTATGAGTGGCTATGTGAAGGTCAAGTTTCCAATAAAAATACTTTGGGGGAAAAAAAGTGATCTTAAAGACAATCTTTTCTTTGATTAAATGTATTTTGTTAGGGATTCAAAACCTATCTTTAAATATAAACACACAAATTTGAAAATAATTTGGTATATGACTTCTTGATCTATGTGTATAAACATATACAAGTAACTTCAACTTGTCTTTTCTGTATTTCAGCATTTCTCTGTAACTTCCTCTACTGTCTCTTCCTTCATTCTCATATATACATCTAGATATTCTGACAAGTTCCATGTTCTCATTTCTATTGTGTCCTCTATTCTTTTTACTTTTTAACTGAAGTATAATTGACATATAACATATTTGTTTCAGGTGTATAATGACTCAATATAATTGTATACATTGTGAAATAATCTAGTTAATATCCATCACCATACATAGTTACAATTTTTTTTGTAATGTACATCATGACTAGTTAAAAATACTACATTGCATATCTGACAGATCTCAAAAGTTCTCATCACAGGAAAAAAATTTATTCTTTGATTATTTGTTCCTTTCTGGATCTCTTAGACTGATCTCTGATCATTTAGCATTTCTTTCTTCTCTGTCTCTTTTTCATTTTGTTTTGCAAATTGTGGGACATTTCCTTGACATTCTGTCTTAAGCTGCCTATTGAGTTTTAACATTTTATGGATCTCATTTTCAATTCCCAAGAACTCTTTCTTATTCCCAATTGCTTCTTTTTTTATGTGTCCTGCCTTTGTTTTGTGGATGTAATATCTTCCCTTATATCTCAAAGGATACTAATTGGAGTGGGTTTTTTTTTTCTTTCTTTTTAGAAACATCTGTTTTGTGAACCATCTCTCTTTTCTCTTAGGCATTTTCATTTCTTCTCCCATCCCACCTTGTTTGCTTAGCTTCCCTACTGTTCACATTGGAGATTTTTCTCAAATATCTGCGTTTTGTTTGACTTCTTATATTAAAAACCAAATCACTAAAACCTGAGTTGTTATATTGAACAGTGAGGTATTGCTTTTAGGTAGAACAGACAGAGTCAATCTTTTCATTTCAGGATGCTAGAATGATTTTGAGCTCCTCCAAGTAAAAGACATTCAGTCTCCTGCTTGGGAGTTCAGTTTCTGATTATAGGTGATTTCCATCTCAGAAATGTTTGCTAGGTATTCCAAATACATACTTTCAATTGACCCTGTTATTCCCAAGTCCCAGGTCTTACTTCACTCTTCCACTCTCAATCCCACTCCACTTTTGAGACTCTCCCAAGTTTCAGGGGACAAATCTGCTCCTTTCTAGTCAGCCTTTTACATTAAATAAATTTTCAGCTTCCCCTGTTCTGTTTCATCAGCACCCTTGTACCATTTTCTTTTGTTCTCCAGAAACCATTGAAATTTATGCTTCATAATGATAGTGATGCCACCATTCTTTTTATCACTGTAAGTTTCTAGAGGGTGAACTTTATATGGGTGAACACTGGAAATATCATTGTCATTAATGTCAGACAGAACGGCATTGGAATCCTGGTTTTGCTACTTGTTATCTGACATTAGAAAAAGTACTTAATCACTTTAAATTTCATCTTTATAATATGGATACTAGTATTTATCCTGAAGACTGCTTGTGAGAATTAAAGAAGACATGTAAAGCACATAATACAATGCCTGGTATATAATGGAAACTCACCATTTTTCTTATGTTTGGGAGTTTTCTGCTACTATGAACAAATTACCTGAACTTCCTTAAGGGAGTATCCTTGACCTAAGATTAGGATAGAGGGCACTCCTTTGTGTTCTTGCATCACTTTTATTCTCTCTTTTAACAAGTGTCACACCATAGTGGGATTGTTACAGGGCACCCCGATATAAAATGGGGTACCTATCTGTAGGTTCCCACCCATGAGCTTAAAAGGGACTTATTATAAGACTCAACTGCAGGCACACACAGTAAAATTAATAAAGGGTTTATTTACAAAAGGGAAGGGAAAAAGAAAAAGAATAAATTGGTGAACGTGCCCTACAAGTTTTGCCCCCAGCTCTCAGCCCACATATCTGGTTATCTATCCAAACATGGCTACTCAGCTCCACCCTCAGTTCCCAGCATCCTCCCTCTGGTGATGATGGCATCATGGGATTATAGTCCTTGGATCTCTCTGGTCTGATGTGGGGGTGGGGTCTATAAAAACCTATCTGTGCATTTTGTCCAGGACGTCATTTCTCCCCCAGCAGAATTACTTGTTCAATTAACTGTCTTCCCTAATAGATTGTAAACTCCATGAAAATAAAACCCTGGTTGGTTATTGTTCACCTGTATGTAAATACCTAACATTATGGCTGACACAAAATTGATGCATAATACTTGTTGAATGAACAAATAATATTCCATTTTTAGAAAGCTGGCTTATTAGAAGATTGTTTTAAAACGTAAAATGCATTCTATGCTGGAAATTTTTTCACTTAGGATGCAAGATGACTTTTCTTATAGTATTATTTAGAAAAATAGTGAAACAATCATTAAACAGTCAATATGCACAAACTTAGGGGAACACAAATAATGGATAACAAGCAAGCAAGGATCCTGTATGAAAATCATATCCAATCCTTTTTTTCCTCCTGCCCCATGCTCCATAACAGAGCACTGAAGTTTTATAGCTAAAGGAAATGAAACGATGCATTCAGAATTTGAGTATCAGTTTCTATTTTGTTATTGCTTCAAAGTTAATTTCCACTTAATTGATCTGAAATCTAAAAAATTCGTCAGTCAAAAAGAAGAAAACAAACAAAAAACAACAGCAGTCTCTGTATGGTTTCAATTTGGCATCAAAATAGGCATGGCTATAAATAGACCCACCAAATGTGTTTTATTTCTCCTTTTGAAAAGTTTTCTTTTTCATACCCCACCACTTACCATCAATGACTAAAGAACTATAGGCTTACTACAGGTCATCAATAAGAAATGTAACCTTGAATGTTTGATTTACTTATTTTATTGTCCTGAGCACTACCTTCTGTTTCAGGAGAAATCAGGAATGTTGTCCTTTTGCTTTTCATGGAAGCTTAACTTTGAAGCAATAACAAAATAAAGGATGAATGTTTCTGCTGGTCTTAACTCCTATCCAGAAGAAATAAAATGTTGGATGACCAATCTGTTTCAACCAATTAGTAATCACAGAACTGCTGAATGTGATAATAACTATAGTAAAGACCAGGGTTTATAATTTTATAACTGTGTTTAGTAGAATCATTGAGATGGATAATTTTTTTAATTGAGACTATTGTTATTATTTTTTCTGCTTTAAACTGGGAGTAATATTATCATCATCATTCTATACATTTTATTTTAAAGATAAAGAAACTGAGGCCTAAAGGATGTGAGACTATTCAGAGTCAATTTCAAATCTGTACAATAATGAAATAAAAATTTTTACCAGACGGAAATCCTGGCTTCTTATAAACTGATAAAACTTAATTATATTTGGGAACATTATTTTTGAATACATATGGTCCAAATACTAAAAACGTAATGCATTAGTATACACATGATGAAAATATTTGCTATTAATTGCTGTATGTGTGTGTGTGTGTGTGTGTATGTGAGTGTGTGTGTGTGTGTGTGTGTGTGTCTTCAGCTAGAGAGAATATAAAAGTGAGTTATGGTTGAATAACTTTTCTCCAGAACCTTTCTATTGGTATTGGTTCAGGATACAAAAGTAGCAATATAACATAGAGCAAGTTCACTTCTGGATTGATAAGAAAGAGGGGGATGATTTTGTGAATTATGTTTTTCTTATAGTTGCATCTTCGCAGCCTGTAGAATTTTTTGAACAGACAATGACTTAGTGACTTCTACCAATCAATCAAATATTTTGTTAGGTGATCAAAGCAAAATTTGTATTATTTTTACCAATAGAGTCATTGTTTATACTTCTATTATGATTTAAAGATGGCACTGGATTTGATTTATTTCATTAGAATCATTTCTATGTTACCAATATAGTGAGCTTAAATATCATCTGCTTGTGTGATTTGTACACTTAATTTTTTAATTAAGAGTCTGTTATCAAAATTTTTATATAATTAGAGTTTTTAGGAAAACAGTAATTCTTACTGAACCTAGTGACTCCCTTCTTAGGAAAGCTAAACATTTTGTGCAAGGGCATTAGTTTGTGAACAGCTATTGCAGAACGTTATCTCAGAGGTGGCAGAAAATCAATCACTTCATAAATGCACCAATTTGTACAGTGATTAGGCTACCAGGATGGACCTAAGTGTTCATTTTTTAGTGGGATTGATGTGCTAATGTTGAGCAATAAAACTTCCAACTGGGCAGAGTCTTATTATTTAGAGATGATCTTATGGTTTTTAAGGTAGCGGAACCGAGTTAAAAATCCTTTTGAATTGTTCACTTTGAAGGTCCATAAATAATTTCTAGATTTTTATTTGTTTTTAAAAAAAATTAAGCCAAGGGAACATTTCATCTTGTCCTAAATTAGTTAAAAATTTTATGGTATTTAGTTCTGAAATCTCTATATATTCTGAAAGAATTGTTTCAGTGAGGATACTGTTGGTTGCAAATAATAAAACCCAATAATAGAAGTTTAAAATTAGATCAACTTATTGACATAGAAACAGCTAGACTTTATGCATAGCTCAGCATAGCTCAACCAGAAACCTGGGATTGTTTTTTGCAGTTTGCTCAAATCTGCCTTGCTCCACGATGATATCTTCATTCAGGTAACTTCCTCTATTGTTTTAAAATGACTTCCAACACTTACGTTTTACATGCTTCCTTATACATGATAACTGTTCATTGTGGGGTGAGGAGCAGTAAAGCTAAAGAATTAAGAATATTCTTTCTAAAAGCAATTAAATAAGAGTTTAATTGGGCCACCTTTTCTTTTTCATACTAACTATTGGTGTGAGTTCTTTGATTGGACAAGTCTACCAGAGTCCAGTTTTGCAAGTATGGGTGGAGAGATCAATTACATCTAAACTTTTATTAATCACAAAATGGGGAAAATGTAGAGTGGATGCTATTGAGGCAAACTTAACTTTTTCTACATTGAACAAATAGGGAACTAATTCATTGTCTGTAATTTGTAAAAAATCTGAAAACTGTAGGGATAGACTTATATAATAAGGTGGTTAATGCTTAATCCGCTGCTCTACATTGAGGAGTGAAAGACATTGTCATTTACACTGGTCAACAGTGAGATCATAACTGACTTAAAAAGGCCCTAATCTGTAGTATCTTGGTGTGCTGAACATGAATATAACCCTGAAAATTTTTTATTAGCTCTCCTTTTGAAGATATTTCATATCATTCATTTTATATGCTTCACCGTATAAATTTATCCAGTAGGACAGCAACAACATCCTAAATCAGCCGAGAATGATGTACTATTGCATCACATTGCATAATACCATCATGCACACATCATCCAGAGTTGATTGCATCATTTTCTGATGCAATGCAATACTACTGCCAGGCGGCTGCTGAAGTAAGCTGATGTCAGCCGTGCACTCTATAAAGCTCTGTCGGAAAGGTTGAGCATTGAAAATATTTCAGACTTTGTGCGAGACAGTTGAAGCTACTGTTCCATAGAACTGTTATTATTTTATCCATTTAGGCACAACACAGAACAGTAATGCCTTGAAAGTGCGTTAATAGCATGGACAATTTCTGCTCTATATGTGGGGATGTGACATTTGCCAATCAGAAGAAACGTATCACTTCTCAAGTGAAGATGGCTTATCATCTTGACTTCGGATGCAAGGTTGGGGACCAAGACAAGCCTTGGGCCCCATTTAGATGCTGTGCTACATGTACAACACAGCTTTCACACAGTGGTTAAACAGCAAAAGACCATCAATGCCGTTTGCAGTCTCCACGGTGTGAAGAAAGCCAAGCAACCACAGAAAAGACTGTTCCTTCTGCTTGATTCCTCCTCTTTGCGGTGGAATAACAAAGTAAAAGAAGTTGAGAATAGTCTACCCAAACATTCCGCCTGCATTGAGATGACCAGTTCAACAACTTGCTGCAGGGTGATGCGAAACAAGCATGGAATGCTTTTTGCCTAGTGTCTACAAACTTTCTTGGGAATGTTAGGGCAGAAAACTACAAGGAATTAGCAGAAGACATGCTGATGCAGTATCAGAAACTTGGCTGCAACATGTCTCTAAAGATCCACTTCCTTCATTCTCACCTGGATTTCTTCCCTGAAAACTGTGGTATGGTTAGTGATGAACATGGAGAACGTTTTCATCAAGATATCGCATCAATGGGACAAAGATACCAGGGAAAATGGTCCACTACAATGCTAGCTGACTACTGCCGGACACTCCCCAGAGACGCTCCTGAATAGCTGTACAAGAGACAAGCGAAGAAATCTAAGAAGTAGTCTATGACTTGATTTTTTACAAGTATTAACCGTAGGCTTATTACTATTGGCATGCATTTCGTGATGCAAACACGCAATTGATTGCAGATTAAGAAAAAAATATAGCCAAAATTAGAATTTGACTGTCATATTCATGTTGAGCACATACAAATTGATAGGAAATGACTAATTTTATTTCAGCGATATGACTTTTATAAAAATTTGTTGACCAGTGTTCTCATCCCACATGCCTAGGTAGGTTTATATGAATTTATCTTTTGCTCTAACTTTCTTACTACAGAGGGAATGTTGAAATAATAAGAGAAAAACTAGACTCTGTCCCATTTAACTATAATTATAATTTTATTTGGTTCAATTCAATGAACTGGAATATAGCAGTGATCTATGACATGTGGTTGAGATCCTCTAGGTTTAAGATGGAGTAGCATCTACTGGCTAAATGTTTCGTGAATAGCTACTCTATTAGACATGGACTATACCAAAAGAGAAACACAAGGTTCTGCATAAGAAAAGAAAAGCTTTGCTAGTGTTTAATCAGTGTTCTCTATAGAAACAGAACCAAAATATGTATTTTTAGAAAGTGATTTATTATAAGGTATTAGCTCATAGAACTATGCAAGCTGAGAAGTTCCATGATCTGCCATCTGCAAAATGGAGACCCAGAAACTGATGTAGATGAGTCTGAGTCTGAAGGCTTGAGAGGCAGGAGTGGTGACAACAGGAAAATATCAAAGTCCTAGCTCAAATCCTCAGAGAGAGTGATTTCAACATTCACCTTTTTGCTCTGTTTAGGCCCTCAGTATTAGATAATGCCCATTTCTGCTGGGGAGGGCCATCTGCTTTACTCAGGCCACCATTCAAAGGTTAATATTTACTAAAACACCCTCACAAATAAATGACCAGATATCTGGTCATCCCTTGGTCTAGTCTATTGACACAAAATTAATTATCACAGGTACCACACATAGTGTAGTGAAGATCAGCACATAATTTGAACCAGCAATTCCACCAAGGAAGTGGGGAAGAAGAGACCCAGTCACTTTACTTCTCTGAGTTTCAGAGGCATAAAGATACCTAACTTACTATGAAAGAAGTTTTTTCAAGCTTAAAAGGGGGTAGGGCCTCCCTGGTGGCGTATGGGTTGAGCACAGCACTGTGAAGCTATCGAGAGCCACTGTAGCACGAATTTGATGCCCAGCCGGGGAGATTCCCACATGGCACAGAAGACCCTTCCTGCCTCACCCACTGCTCAGCAGTGTACTTCAGTCAATCTGCCTGTTCTGCTCCCCACTCTGTCTCTGGTGAATCCTCTCACCATTCCACACCTCTGGCCTACACCTCAGCCTCTATGAATAAATAAATAAATCTTTTTTAAAAAGCTTAAAAGGGGTAATTTATACGATTATGTTTTGTGACGTGACCTAAAGATTTCAGTAGTGATTAGAAATTAAATATTATGATTGAGATTGAGAGCTCCTTTATAGATTGTAAGCTTCTGGAGGGTAGGGCACTATTTCTTTATCTACATTCCTCTACTATATTTGTCTACCAGTAACTCTTTGTTAAAGAATGACATGAAAATAAAACAAAGACAATGAGACTGGTTATGATAAAGAAAAAAAAAATATATATATATGTAGATGATATTAGAGAAAATGAGTTAAGGTGAAGGAAATAATGATCTTGAGCAGAAGTTAGAAAAATACACGCTAAAACTGATTTCCTGAATTAAAACTAATATAATCTATCATCAAAACATCTAGTGTACCCCATGTTCTGTCATGCCACTGGGTAAAAGTTTACAGGTAAGATGGTTAGAATGTTTTAATCCTTTGGAAAATCGTTTCTACATATAAAGAACATCTAAGGGGAAAGGGATTAGCTTTAAAGCTGAATTTACTGGAAGGCATCTACACCATTTAGCAAAAATATACCTGTATTTCCACATTCTGTGTATGGCTAGGGGATCTGCGCGATTGATGAAATTTTTATAAATTTCCAAAAAAGAAATTAAAATCTTTGTTACTTCAAGTATACTCTGCAGTCCTGGAAAAATCAATGATACTCTTCACAGGAAACGTGGGGATTTAGGCACATGTGTTTCACTCTAAAACTTCTTTCTATAACTAAACACAGTTGTCACATGTTCCTGATTTATTGCCATTTACCAACACTAAAAATTGTGCCACAGTGTGCACTGAATGTGTAATTAGATACAGTTCCTGCTGAGTTTTAGGTTGGGGGGAGATCCACTCCTCTAAACTCAAAGCATCTTCTGTGAACTGCAATTGACAATCCACAAATTCTAGCTACAAATCCTGCAAACTGGACCATTGGGATGCAGCAATTTAACTGATGGCCTGGTATTTTCAAAAGATAATGTCACCATGACATTTCCAGTCTTTTAATATCCTTTTATTGAGTCCCTTTCGTATCATCCTAGAACTAGAGCCACTTGAGCTAGAAGAGCTGAAATGCATTTTTGTTGTTTGCCGTGCTCTGCTTTCTCTAGCCAGATGGGCCATTCCAATATAATCTAATCTCCCAAGTTCTTAGTGGGATGCATCTTACCATCCAAAACACTAGAACAAAACTGCTGCTTGTTGTGAAATAAGATGTTCTCTCTGCCATGGCTCTGTCTTCAAGAAAGTCTACCTATTTGGTGTCTTCCAGGGTTGAGTGCCATACTCAGTCTGTGTCACCTTAGATCTAGCAGAGAGCACAGATGCTCTTCAAGTTTACAGACTTAGATGGGTATTCTTGGTAATTATTGTGTGTGTGTGTGTGTGTGTTTGCGTGTGTACAAAAGTATGACAAATTTACGTAAGTGAATATAAAACAAGAAGGACAGTCTAATTAGTTTATCATGTAGAAGACTATGTTCGAACTAAAAATCATCTGTGGTCAGGAAAGAACATTATTAAACAAAAGATAAACATTTTTTTACTGATCATTTCCTTCCATACATCATTACAGTAGTGTTTCTATGCCTTGTGACCCAAATTCTCAATGCTACAATTGTTTCTTTGTCATAGCTTGCTCAATAGCTCATTTCCCCCTTTTTTATATAGAAGATATATAGATAAATAGATAGATAGATAGATAGATAGATAGATAGATAGATATCATATGTGTCAGGTTTCTCCAGAGAAACAGACCAATAAGATGTGTGTGTGTGCATTGATATATATTATTTTATATATATTATATATATCAATGAGAGAAAGAAAGAAAGAGGAGACTTTTTAATTATTGTCTAAATTTTTTATTTTATTCCTTGTCAAAAAATATTCTTCTCATATTTAAAGTAAATCACTATCAACATGAAAATTTGGAAAAGGCATAAACGTGTAAGAGGAAACCTAACAATCACCCCTAATGGTGCCTATTTAGAAACAACAACAAAGACCTTTATACTTCAAGAAATTTCAAAGTTACAAAAATAAAAAGGATAGCATATTGAATCTCATGTCCCCATCACCCATGTTCTGTAAATCCCAACTCCTTGCCAATCTTAGGAAAGAAAATAATTTTAAGGAAATGGCATATATGATTATGGAGTTTGGCAAGTCTAAATTTACAACATGGGCCAGCAGACTTGAGACCTGTAAGCGGCGATGGTACAGTGAAGTCTATAAAGGGTCTGCTAGAGAATTCCCTCTCGTTCCAGAAGGCTGATTTTTTTTTTGTTCTATTCAGGCCTTCAAGTGATTGGATGTGAAGGGCAGTTTTTTTGATGTTCACCAGTTTGAACGTAAGTTTCACCCAAAATACCCTTTTAAGTTTACACATAAGTGTAATTATATCAGATTTAAATATATATATATATTTAGATAGAGATAGATAGATAGAGCTTTTGCTTTCTTTTTCTCTTGCTCTAATCAAACAGACCTGAGTCAAAATTGCAGGCCCAACAATTATATGTTTGTGGCATATTATGTCCATAATGCTCAAGTTCATAATTTATACAGTGCAGATATTAGACTTATTCCTTAAGGGCATTTTAAAGGTAATGAGCCGATACATATAGAGAGTACATGGTACCATGTCTGATACACAGTAAAACTCAACAGATGAAAACTGTTATCCATTCATTCAAACAAATATTTACATACCCTGATTCTTTCCAGTTCTCTACTTTTACTGTCACCATCCTTGTCAAGTTTTGTGTCTTGTCAAAAGAAAATCCCATAGCCTCCTAAGTTACCTACACACTTAACCCTGGGGTGGTCAGAAAAATCCTGTCTGATAAATTTATATTTGTATGAAGCATGAATATACCTGGAAAAAAGTGTTTTTGTGAGAGATGGAAGGGACAGAGAAGACAAAGGAAACCCCAAACTGCAAGAGTGTTTAGAAGAGAATTCCAGTTTCCTGGGTTTTGAAAATTGGTATTCCTTTACTTCTGCTCAACAATGTGAAAATGCTCTTGGCAAGAATTTTTGACAGAATGAAAAAGAAATGTGTTATTTCTTTCTTCCTTGATTCCTGACTAAAATGGAACATGAGAATTGACCTATGGAAGGAAAGCATGTCAGTTGCAAACGGAGCCCACTAGGAGACAGAACACACTGGGCAACAGGCCGCTCTTACTACTAAATCAAGTGTTGACTTATTAAATATGAAAGATGAGTTTTCTATTGAATCAATATGAAAGCAGGTGGGACACCAGCATGAGGGCTCTTTCATCAAGTACTCACATTTCATGTTTTAGTCTAAATTGTATTTGATCCTTTCAGCACAAACCTGTGGACTCCATAGGGAATGAAACAGGTATATCAAGGCTTAATAACCCCAAATCTGGCATTTTAACATCTTGATGTAAAAAAGACAACAGGGGTGAGTCAGATAGAGACCTTTCACTTAAGGCTGCAAAATCCAGAAAGCCAGCACAATGCCAGACTGTGAACTGTAAAGGGCAACGTTGAATTCACAATCTGCATAAACTGTTAGGAAGCATGTTTTTCAGTAACTTGTCTACTCTTTCCAAAATAATCTATTGTTTTTGTCTTCCACTGACTTCAATGCTGACAAAACACAAAAATTAGATTTTTATTACTTTGGTGGGATAGTAGCTCACTACTTTAATATAGTGATTAGCTGTTTTGTTTTTCTTCCATTTCTGACTGCTCTTGTAGGGTTTAAAATATAAGCTGTCTTTGCTCTCTATAAAAAGGGGAACTGACTTTGATTGATTAAAGTTATGGGGTTGATGGTAAGAAGGATTTTTCCCCAGAGGACTTAAAAGGGATTTGTATCTATAAGCAAAATGTTTTTGAGAAAGCAGACAGGAAAAGAGGAGGGTTACTCCCAAGTTGGAAAACATTCCCAGGGGCTGTGGAGAGCAGGGCAGTAAGAAGAGAAGAGAAATGTAGACCTGCAGCACTCTAAAGAAAGGACTGAAAAACTTCTGGGTAGAAGGCTTGATGCGCAGCATTAATGGTTCTCCTGTATCCCAAGTTTGGCATAAAATCACAAAGGACACCAGAGAGGCCATGTTCAGATGCTCACAAATGGTAAGGAAATAACATTCATTCTTTCAAGCATGGCCCTGCAAACTTGGGCAATCTTTAGCCTTACAGGCCTGAGTGATCATTCTTGCAAGCATGGACAATCTATGCCCAAGGACCTGGTTTGCTGCTCCCTTCATTGGTGTGCTTTCACCTAGAACCTTCACAGAGACCACCTTCTAGAAGTGATGCTCATTGGTGCCTTACTCTGAGGGGGGCAGCTTTCCTTTTAACATCTCAGGGCACCCACACAACAAGAGTTTGGATGAAGCAACTCCAGACCTATGATGTAGGACAGAGATTAATGATGCTTCTACAATTTATTGAGGAACTGATTTTAGCTCCCTTGTAAATATGCATAAGTTGTTAATAAACCTTATTGGGCAGCACTCTGTAAAAACAGGAAACTTCTTTACCGTATATCCCTCACAGGAAATATTTTAATACTTATTCTCACTGAATACCAAAATATAACATCACAATATTTAATAGTCAGAGTCTTGAACAGAACAAATCATTGATTTTGCTTTTAGAAATCTGTTTTAATAGGAAACAGTTTCTACTTTCAATCCCATCATTTCTCCCTTTTCAATTAGCAAGTTTCTTGTTAAACTCAAATTGTGGGAAGTGCATCTCTTGAACTACCAAGGGATTATACATTAGTAGCACTACTTATGATTTACAAGGGTGATGACTAAGGAAAACTGCAGACACAGAAGAGAGAGTAGTGACTGACTGAGTTTACTTCAAGACATATTCCATCCCAGCCCTCACACGTCTTCTCCACTTCTCACTGCTCTTGTAGGGTTTAAAATACAAGCTGTCTTTGCTCTTCCAGAAATGGAAGTAGTAGTTGAAGGGCAGCACTGGGCCCTCCTCTTTCTCATGGGATACCCAGGGACAGCATCAAACCCATCCAAGCCTAATTCAGGTACAGATATTTTCAGATAATAGGACAGATTCTGCCCCATGAGACCATCTCCTTTGGGAATTCAATGCAGTTCCTGCTGCTTTGGAAATGTCATATAATTAGAATTTTCACTGGCCTCAAAATGGGTAGCAAATATTTATACTTCCCCTCACCGTGTCTCTACCCCTGCCTTACCAGCCAATATCATCCCCTACATATACATCACACACCTATAGACTACTACTCTTCCATTAAAAAAACACTGTTTGGATCTTCCCATTTTCTAGCAAATCCAGGGAAAATAGACCTATAAAGCTTCTCTTCATTTATGTTATTTGAGTCTTGCAAGTAAGCAGAAAAAAATTCATTGTATCTGCAATAGGTTTGCTATGCTTTAGTGTTTAATCTAAGTAATGCAGATATTAGAGATTTTCTTTAAATCTTGAGGTGAGTTTTTCCAAATATCCTAAGTCCTGTCACTATCACCCCTCAATTTTCTGTAAAGGTTGTGTTGTCATTTTCCCACCTTGCCACTAAGACTGGCTGGCCTAGAAAGCCTGTAGGTAGCTGCGGGCAATTGACTAGGAAGATATTCCTCCCTCCGTTTATTGATCCCACTGCAGTCTGACTATATACACACTTACTTCTCTTGGGAATTGCTCTTGCTAAGGTTACTCATAATCTTGCAGAGTTAATTCAATAAATATATTTTGGGCCTTGCTTGGCATTTCTCTTACATTCATCTTCTCATTAGATGTATTCTCCCTAATGGGCTTATAATTTCTCCATCTGTTTTCAGTTCCAATAGCCTTTTAAATACCTTATTTGGGAGCCCTCATGGGTTCTCCAACTCAATATGTCCTAAGCATACTAGGTTGTTTTTTATTCTTTATAAACTTGTTCTTGAATTCCCTGCCTTGCTGATTGGTATTGTCTGCATGCCTTGTGGTACAATGAGAATAGCTGCAAGATGGGAGAAGGATCTCACTGGTTCAGGCATGAACCTGGAAGAGAAGTTTACTGAAATCAAGTTGGAACAGAAATCACAAGTGTGTATGCACCGTAACAGCCAAATAGGAAGTGGACTCTGGACCAAAGAGTCAGACTGATTAGGTGTAGAAACAAAGGCAAAAGCCTGAGTGCCAGAGTGAATGAGAAGACAGGAAGCCAGATAAAAGTGTTGGAAAAGGCACAATAATCTGAAATAAGTCATTGTCTTCAGGTCCTGCATCATCTCTACCTGCACATAAGCCTAGGGAAGTCCACATGAAGGAAGCAACACCATGACTACTGAAATGCTGTGATGTTGCCACAGCAGAGGTACCTTCTGTTGTCATGCTCTTGTATTCTACTCCTACCCACCTCTCCTGTGACCCCGAGGCTAAGAGAAGCTAAACATTTTTCTTCAGTACTTCTTGTTATTTCCCCCAAACACCTACTTGCATGAAAAGCTAGCCAAAAGGAGTAGAAGGAAGAGCTGACATATTATGTGCAGGGCCAAGACATTAATTTTGTACTGGTTTTACTAATTTTAGGACTCAGGTTTTTAAAAAAATCCTTAATTGAAAATGACAAGTATTCAGCACCAAAGGCAATAACAGAAAACAGAAGAGAATTTTCTTTTGTCTTTTAACGTGAGTCTTAAAAATGGTCAACATTGTCATAGGAATATGCCTTGGCAATCCAATTCATTTTAAAACATGATGAGCTGTGACTCTAGAATACAGAATTTGTGAAGTGGGAGTTTAACAAAACAGAACAAAAAATAAACACTGAATGAAGCACTAGCTTCAAAAATCAAATTACAAATTGTGTACAAACTAATTACCATTATTCTCCCTGATGGATGCTTAGGAAGGCAAACATGGTCTCACTGTTCTCTGCATCTCATAAATTACAATAATTTATAGTTTACAGTGTGATTGTAAAGGCAGTGATCTTTAGAACTGGCCATAATGCCGCCTATATGATTTAAAATTGCAGGTGCGTATGATGAGTTATGTTATGACCCATTCTGAATGGAGTTTTTCTTGTTTTTGGAGGAAAATTGAGGTTCTAAATAAGTGTTTAAAGTTAAATTACATTTCTCTCATGTAAAATGTGCTTTAAAATTATTTTTGCTTTTCTTTTTAAAATTTATAAACATTACAGAACCAATGGAAAATAGAAACAACAAAATGACTCATACAAAGATGCACTACTCTAATATAACAATTGTCATTTTTATTGGTTGTTTTCCCTTCCAGTGTTTTTTCATTGGCATATATTTTACATCATAATAAACAATTCCATTGAGTAACTATATCATAGGTTATTAAAACATTCTGTTGTTTTACATGTAGATCCCATTGGATTTTCTATTATAAACAATGACTTTAAATTGCTTTATAGATATAGAATATTATTTTCAATGTGTTTCCAGTGGGGGGGGGGGAGGTGTCACCTTTATATATCTTAAACATATATAGGTTCAAATTCACTTAGCAAACATTTTTTTGTTTAGTTTTGTTTTGGATGCATGCACTAATCTCCTCTGGCTTCCAATGTGGTTAAATATATGTTTCCACCACAGAGTGTCATTGAGCTTGAAATGGCTCTACTCCAAAACCTCGAATCCTCTGTGTTGTTTTACACACACACACACACACACACACACACACACACACACACACACACAGACTAACACCTGCATCTGTAATATAATACATCCATATTTGTCCTTCTAATCACTTGATAAAAGAACAGATCACATTTCTAAAATTCAAATATTTATCTGAGTATAGCCTAGTGGTGATGAGTCTGGATTTAACCCAAGTTCAACTCTAGTTCTGTTCTTCACTGTTGTGGACAGCACAGTTACCTCATTCAACTCTAGGGACATATTTAATTAGTCTACATAAATGGCACCTGCTGAAATAGGGCAGTATAGAGACACTTATCTAGCTCTACAATGTATATGTCTATGCTTTGGGTAAGATATTGAATACTTGAAACTCAGTTTCCAAATTTGTAAAACTGGAGAATGATAATAGTACCTAGATTATCTGCAAATTATAGGGAGGAATGTTGTAGTAAAGTATTTAGTATAGTGCCTGAATATAGTAAAACCTCAATATGTCTGAACTCTTATTATAATTTTTCCAAAAATTATCTCTTTCAAGAAAAAGGACTTAGGAAGATTAAATTCTTTTGCATGTGTTCCATCATATGGTTGGTTTTTCTTGGTTACTACATCAGTGTACTCAAACTGGAAGAACAGCATGAAAAAGAACAGAATAGAATAACCATCTGCTCATATTCCCTCCATCCTTGAGCCTGAAGGTTGATCTAATTTTATCTTAAACCAGAATCACAAATTACCCATAAAATAAATTTTCTTGTAATCCAGAGGCTCTTGAGAAATCAAACATTAGAATCTCTTTTAGCTGAAATGGGAACTGTCAGGCTAGAAACTGTAAGAAGGACTCTCTATCTAAGAACACAGAGATAAGCAAGGACTCAGGACAGGGCAAAGCTGGAATATATGCAAGTCCGGTCAAGTTCAGAGCACTGTGAGAGAAGGCTAAAAGGCAGCCATATTCAGGAATGATCAGAGAAATAGAGAGTGAGCAAAGTTGTCAGAGTTTATACAAAACTGTTTGTAAATCTAATAAACACTACTGATTGCCACTATGTGTATAATTCTTGTGAATAAAAAAAGAAACAAACATGAGAGAGACAGGAGCTTATTTCCATGAGGCTTATCTACTTTTGTTTGTACCTTCGGCATAGATCGGTGGCAGATTGAATCAGAGTAAAGAATTATCACTAGAATATACATGGAACTAAGTTTCTTGTTAATCACATACCTTGGAGTTCTGAGGCTTCTTAAAGCTAGAGGTGCCTAGGTTATCTAACTTAATCCCCTTAGTGGTTTGTAGATTGAGAGAGAAGGAAAACCACTATAACATCAACCAACATGTCATGGCTTGCTGCTTCTTATTCCAACCCTACAGAATCTGGGATGATCTCACATTTTGAGGACTGCACTGAGGTTTGGGGTAGGAAGAGGTGGAGAGGCAGCATGGAAAAAAGGTGTTTAGTTGGCTATTTAATTGATGATGGGATACATCAAGGAGGCAGTCTATAATGAATTAAATTGGGCTTTCAGCCCTTCGAATTGAGAGAAAAATGTTTAAGAAGAGAAAAAGTAATCTAAAAGTAGACTATATGCTGCAAATTAAGAGATATTTTGGACTTGAACTTTTCTCCAAGGATGACATTTTAATCATGTTGATTTCTGAGCAAAAAAAAAAAAAAATACAGTTTTTAAGATAGATTTTAACCAAAATTTCCTTTAGCCACCTCACTGTAGTTCTGAGGGAGAAGACTGCCAATGCTTGTCGGAGTAAACTCAGTTTGTCCTTTATACCATCAAAATGTTCTTGTCTCAGGTGAGAAGCCCCAATTACCAAGTACTTTTTAATATATTACTTCTTTTAGATGCTTTATACTTACTATTTTTCCATGCTTTCTTTTAGGTTTAAGTCTGTAGAACATGACTCATGTGAGATTTCTAGAAGGCCAAACTAAGTGCTTCAGTACCGTGACATTCAAGGTTATAATTAATCTTACAAGCTATGTTTAAGGAAAGTATAAAATAGGACAATAATTCACTCTAAAGTCATCAGTGTAGTCCCTCAAAGTCATTTCTCATTTTAGCAATAAAGAGGATTGTTTCTGGGAAGAAATGAAAGTCATACATGATCCTTAAAATACTAATACAATATGTTCAACTCTCCTATGGAGACCTTCATCCAACTACATTGCTACTTCTGAGTCAAGGAATGCTCTCCCAAGTGAGCCAACACTTTCACAAAATGGAGAAGGGATGTAGCACAGAAGAGACTGCTTGAGGGTAACAGTTGAGGAGAGTGTACATTCCAGAAGAGAAGAAAACTGAAAAGCTGACCGAAAATTTCTGGATTTAGAGGCCTTTACAGATTGGGAGTCAGTTCTAGTCAAGTAAATAAGGAATAAGTCAGTTCTAGATAAGTAGGTACGGAAATTAAAGATTTAGTTACAAGTAACAGAAGTTCATTCCAGTGACCTTAAAGTGTGTGTGTGTGTGCGTGTGAGTGTGTGTGTGTGTTTTTAAAGACTCACAAGCCAAAAAAACCAAACCAAACCAAAGAAATGCAAGGGCAAGAAGAAGGGCAGTCTGGTTTCACAAAAGAATAGAACCACCTCTGGAGAAGACCTTTGTCTCTCCACATGGTCTCTCATTTCTGTTGCTCTCTGGTTTCTACTTCATTTTCCTCACTGTAGACCAACTTTCCATCTTTTAAGATACATAGGATAATGCATTGGTATAGGCCTGATCTCTTAATTATTTCCAGTTCTAACACTACCATAGATTCACCAGAGCCTTTGTGTCCTAAATCCAAATTCTTATAATCCAGCCTCTAACTGGCTCAACTTGAGTCAGGCATACATTGGTCTGGATGCCACTGAGCAGCCATCACAGGGACAGATACTCCGAGACTGAGTGTGGGTAGCAGAAATGATTGGTAGAGAAAATGACTCAAGAAACACAATAACATTTCTTCTGCAAAATTTCTTTTCCCTTGTTATTTAATTAATAAGATGTTTGGAGGTATAATCAGTTAAGATGTAGTCATCTGTATGAGGGTGGGTCTTAAGCCCAATGAATGGCAGCTTTACAAGGAGAGGGAGATTTAGAGACAAAGACACACAGGCGAGAAGGCCATGTGCCAATCAAGGAGAGGACTGAAGTGATGCAGCTACAAACCAAGGATTGCCAATAGCCACCAGAGAGGGGAGAGGGCAAGGAGGTATTCCTTTCTAGAGACTTCAGTGGGAGAATGACTCTGCTTATACCATGATTTTGAACTTCTAGCCTCCCAAACTGTGAAAGAGTAAATTTCTGTTATTTTAAGCTCCCTGGCATGTGGTACTCTGTTATGGCAGTCACAAAAAACTAATGCAAGTGCTATGTGCAGGTGATGCCTCAACTTGGTTGTTTTCCAGATATCACCAGTTATGTCTGTGTCCCCCCAGTATTCATATGTCAAAACCTAGTCCCTAAATTCATGGTATTAGGTGATGGTGTTGGGAGGTAAATAGATCATGAGGGTGATCCCTCATGAATAGGACTAGAACCTTAATAAAAAAGGTTCCAGAGAGATTTCTTGCTCCTTCTACTTTGTGAGGATAAAGTGGGAAGACTGCTATCTATGAATCAGGAAGTAAGCCTTCAATTTGCCAGTGCCTTGACCTTGAACTTTCCAGCCTCCACAACTGTGAGAAATAAATTTCTGTTACTTATAAGCCACCCAGTCAAAGGTGTTCAGCAGCCCAAGTGGACCAAGCAACAATCAGACTGTGCTGACACCCTTGCTCTGCGCTGGCATCCTCTGCTTCTCATTGCTGTAGCTACTGTCCCACAACACTGTCCAGTAAATATATACTTTTCTGCCTCTAGATTGTAAAGGTTTCGAGGGAAAAGAAATTGACCTTAATTTTGTGTCTTCATTGCCTAGCAGATAGTAGGGGATTCAATAATTGCTTATTAAAATGAGATGAAGATTATTTCCATATGTATTAAATATACAAAGCTCTTGTGTGACAACATTTACATCTCAAAAATTTAAAACATCTAAATATGGAACAAATTAAACTCACATTGTTGAACTTCATCCCATACATTAAAATGCGGTACAGGAAGAATTAGGGAGTTAAATAATTGAATAACTAGTGTATCAGCTTCTATTTGGTTGCCCACAGCTCTGGCAAAAGAAGGAAAAAATACTTTGAATTTAAAAAGTATACTTCTTTGAGGAAAAAAAGAGGCCTCAAGTTGGTTTTATGAATTTAACTCTCTGTAGAATCCCTTTCCATTCAAATAAGTAATTGTAATTCATGAATTCAGAAATGTGGTACAAATGAAGATGAGGATAAAAAGCACAGGAGCCTTCCAAAGCAGACAGATTCATACGGGAAATTAGAAACTGTCATCCAGAGAGTTAATGGAAAGTCCACTAATCCTAATTTTCAGACAGGATGAATGGAGTTGTGTGCTTCCTATCCAATTTGCTCTCACATTAGGTCTGCTTCTCGAGAGGACAGGTTGATGTTCTGTATACCCCAACCCATGTGTTAGCTGCTACAATGCCATTTTGAGATGTCTGCTATAAATTTCGGCCATGTTTCTTTTTTTCATTTTTTCTAAATAAAGAAATAGCTAGGAGGTTCTCTGTGTTATGTAGGGATATTAGTTCTTTCATGTATCAATAATCACTACTTAACATTAGGCTATTCTTCAGGTTAGTGGCACAAATTCTCACTGGGTGGCATTAACTTGGGGATGTTGTACAGAAAGTTTCAACACATTGAAAAACATAATTAGACATTGTATAATACATATCAGTATGGTACTTAGGTGGGCAAAGTCTATTTTTTACACTCAAAAGAGCTTCAACATCTAGAATAAGATTCTAAGTATAGGCTCTAATAAACATTCTTCTATTGTTTTTGTTATATTGACTTAAACTTCTGAAATTTATTGCTTACCTTCAGTTTTTTACGTGGTAAACCTGGAGTTCTTTTCCCACCCCATTTTTGATGAAAATCCTGATCTAGGCAAGGAATTGGCTTAGAAATGGGCAATACAATTGTGACTAATGAGATCTGAGAGAAATTTGCGGGGCTGGGTGGATGCTTATTCTAGGAAATATGTCCTTGCTCTTGTCGACCAAGAAAAGAAAATTCTACATTTTGCTTTGTTGAAAAATGTCTACTTCCTTCTTACCAAGGCCACTCACGAGGTTGGGGTCCACAGAACAATGAATGATTCTTGTTCTGTGAAAAACCCTGTGGTGAGAACCAAAGACAATATCCCAAAATTCTACAGACTGAGACCTCATATTTTCAAGTTGCAGGAAGGAGAATGACGTACCAGCCTGACTGCTCCCTCATGTTTATATGGGTACATTTAGGATAAGAAATTAAACTTTCCTTCTTACATCTTTCCAAACATAGAAGCTCTGACTGAATTAGCTCTATAAGATTAAGGACCGGCTTTTTCATTTATCAATTAACCAAGTTTGTTAGAAACCAAATTTGATCAGTTAAATGAAAATGTTAAAAAATAACTAGAGGTCTTCTTTCCTTTGTTAAGAAAAAATAAATACATATTCTTTCTGAAACTCGCCTATGTAAAATAAACCATGGTCAAAAATACACCAGGGTGGGGACCAGTCAGAGATAGCTGATATGGATCTCTTGGGTTTGGGTCCTCAGTTAGGCTCTGAATAACCATTTCAATAGATTTCTCTTTTACTAAGCTTTGAGTTTACTTCACAGGGGTGATTATTTCAATCAACAATCCTGGGAGGCAGACAGGAAACAGAGCCTCACAGCGCCCCCATGAATCCTTACCCTTCTCTGGGTCCTCTCTGGCATTCTGTCATCATCTTACCTCCTGTAATCACACCCCTGGACCTCTTGCAGCCATCGTCCTGTATCCATCTGTCTCTGAGTGATACTGCCCTTATAGATCCCTGGCCTCTCAGGTGTCCCCACTTACGCATGCATGACCACCCATGCTCCAAGTATCCACAGTCAGGCACACGTGCCCCTCACCCACGCTCCCGAGCACCTTCTGTGTCAACACATCAATAGCCACTGAGGCTAGTGAAGCAAAAACCTGAGTAATTCACTTAACCTACAATACCCAGTGGCTTATTTTCCATTAGTGGCATGCATGACTTGAGCTGTATCAGACCTTTTATTTATAGTTTTTACATTTACTTGCATTGAACAGCTATTGGAGTAAAGTGTTGCATTAAATTCTTCCTTCATATTTCTGTGAATCCATTCCATCATTATCTTCAGCTCTGAAGAGGAACCAGATAACAAATACTGCAGGGGAAGGGGCTTATATTGCATTTTGGGAAGTGGAGCTTGTGAGGAAAATAGTTGAATTTCATGGGTTGTGGAGTGGACTAAGGACACAGTAACATGGGTTTGGCAGGAGTTCACTGGGCAAATTGAACAGGGGGACAGAGGAAAGCAGAGTTGACTGGTGGTGGTGAATTGTTTATATTGGGTCTGTGGTCAGATCCTTTTGGATGCCTCATGGACAAAAGGCTGGACCTGGGCTGGTGAGTTTTCTTTATTTGGAGAAGCAGAACTTCTCAGGGAGAACAAGTTTGCCATGGTATTGTGGTAAAGGAGATACATGTTATTTGACTTTACCTGCCAGATGGGAAAACAGAAAACAGTTATACTTGGTTAACAACTGAACTCTGTGCAGAAAGAATGGAGACCTATTTGGGGGATGGGTTTCAGCTTTTGGGGGCTGATTTCAAAAGTGACTTTCTGAGGACATCAGGTGTTCCAAGTAAAAGTCAATTTTGTTCTTGATTGATGCTGGCCTGTGCCTAAACTGTTTCTGTAAAAAGGATGACTTGTTACTTTTCTAACATCTGTTTCTCTGTGATTACACTATTTTAACTCATACTAATTTTTCTTAGCATTTTAATAAGCTGTTACATATTAGTTCACTCATATGCATTTTCACTTCTAAACCACTTTTACAAATTTATGTTAAGTGAATCCCCTTACCAGTTAGATACAAAAAGCAGTGGAAATTTCACTTGTCTAAAGATAATTTCTGGAGAATAATTTTCCTATCAAATGTGTCATGTGACAAAGTAAATTTAGAATACAATACTGTATTAAAATATTTTAATATAAACTTCTATTATGATTAGTGTAGAAAGATTCTTTAAAATTAATTGTAAAAGCTCAGACAAGCCAGGTTGCTCATTATCACAAGTATATTATAACTCACTTTTAGGTAACAGTATTTGATTTACTTTTCCTTAAGCTTTTATATATCTGAGCTAGTTTAATCAAGGATTACTTAACAAAACTGTGCAAAAATGGACAGAATAATTGGCAAAAAGGGTATACTTACCAGAAAAAACATTCAGTCACTATAACTAGTTGTAGTTTATAGACATGAGACCAAGCTATTCCTTGACACATAGATTAGCACAAGTGATGCGGAATTTCAAAGCTTGATACTTTCATATCCTCAATTACAAATTCATGAATTTATAATTATCAGTAATAGATAAGCTTGAAATAAGTTGCTTCACTCCTAACCATTTCATTCCTTTTTAGTTTGGAACAGCCAGGAATTCTTCACTGGGTATTGATAACTAAATTCCTCCTCTTTACTTTAGTTATGACCCTATTCCTAAAAAAACTTTTTAAGGTTCTCTCAAAGTGATGGAGCACTTCATTTGGATATTCTCTCTGCCACTCCACTCCCTCTTTTTATAAAGGACCCTGATGTTCCCAGTGTTAACAGGAAAAAATAAAAATAAAGTTTACAAGTTTACAGGTGTTTATTATCTTTTCTCTCCCTCTTTTTTTTTAATGGAACTATAGAATTAATATGATTTTTAATAGCCCACACCACTACAGTTTAAACTTTAGGAAACAGACTATGCAAGAGTTTGCAGGATGAGGCATTTAAATATTAGGTGGCTGGAGAAGTTTGAATTACCCTAATGTTTAAGTGACTTACTTTTCATATTACACCTTGACAGAAAAACTCTGCTTAAAGTAAATTCTTGCATTGGTTTCTCAGTTTAGCTCAATTTCAGAGCCCTAGTTCCTGGGAAGGAGAAATAATATCTTAATTCATGACAATGGGAAGTCAGAACTCAAAGCTCTAGGCTGTCTTTTCCACCCTAAAGTAGTAGTGTAGACTTAGGCTGGTCACTACACATTTACAGGTTCTCAGGAGTTACTCACACACATCCTGAAATTGACAATTCCATGATTCCATGGTCTAAAGCAAGACTCCCATATTGGAGAAGATTTTGAAGATTCTGTAAGTGTCAGCAGTGACAGATGGCTAAATCTCTGCTGCAAGGAGCTCATCATCTTGCTTGGTACATCATTTCCCAAAAAAACGTAAAGTTACCACATCTTGAATTTTTATTTGTTATAAAATGTTCAGCTCTCATTCCCTCTGAACAGTTGAGCATCTCTGAACATCTCCAGAGGCGGAGTAATTTTTCATCAGTTTATTTTTTTGTTATCAACACCATTTCTGATAATTCAGCAAAGATTTCAAGTTCAATATCTAAAAAATCAATAATGTCACATTTCATGCTATGATTATTTGCATCTCCATAGATTGTGCAACCATTAGTGTTTTATAAATCAAATATTATGTCACCAAATATTATCATTTAGTAGCACTCAGATAAATGGTTTACATCTGATTCTTTTCTTTATAGCTACAGCTGATGAACCTAGTGTTCTTGACTTAGCTATAAGGCTAAGCTTCTAGAAAACAAGAGTTCCCATAAACTGACTACAACTTAGTCTGACCCCTCATCCCTCCAAATAAACAGAGACATGTGCCTGCAACAACACAGCCATGTACGCCAATTGAGTGCAGGGGCTGAAGATGTTTTGAATGACAGAACAGTCTCACTACATGTAACTGACCAGGGCACCATTACTTATCAGGGAAAAGGAGAAATGCATACCATGTTCTAAAATAGCCATTCTTAAAAAGTACCAAGGGTAAAGTGTTCTGATAAAATGCGGTTTCAGGTGATCTGCCCTTCAAAACTGCTCAATCCTGAGGCTATCAAAGAAGCATTTTTTCCTCTACCAGTGTTACCTTTTATTTTTTAAAAAATAATCACGACGATCACTGCATTATATTGAATAAAATTTTAAAAATCTCATGGTCATTTATGCTTTTCTGTTACATATAGAAGTAATATTCTAAAACTTATTTTATATCTGTGAAGTACAGCATTTCTTCTTTGGATAAGACACACATGCATTTATGATTTGATATTAATGTGAGGTTTTAGCAGACCATGCAAAATTCACAAGATAATTATCTCAAGTTTTTATATAACCAAGACAAAAAAAATTTTACTAAGAGTATTCAAAGAACTTAATCTATGTAATTAAGTGCTTGCTATTATTTTTATTCTGTTATATATTATGAAAATATGCTTATGCTTGTCAAGCTGTACTATAATTGAGCATGTTTTTAATGTCTTCTCACTAGACTAGAAATATTCCTTTGTAGTATTTACCCTAAGGCAAATACTTTTAGTATTTTTAGTATTTTTAGTACTTTTAGTATTTGTAGTATTTACCCTAAGGCAAAGCCTTTGTAGTATTTACCCTAATCTTTGTACACTACCTGCAAGAGTGAGAACTAGATAGATATGGATTCTACCCTTGACTTTAATGGATGATTAAGTTAAATGTTAATATAAATGATAATCAAGTTTGATACTCTTCAGAGTCACAGTTAAATAATGTGTTATGTAGAAAAAGCAGAAACCAGAAGGTGTCTAGAGAAGGGTAATAAAATTCAAAAATACTAAAATAGATTCCTCAGAGTTTTGATATAAATTTACATAATTTGTTTACAATAAGTGTTTATAGAGCAGCTAAACTGATGGGATACAGAAACAGAAAGGAGAAAGGAAGGAGAAAGGAAGGGGAAAGTATCCTCTATAACTACTGAAATTCATTAATAAATTGAAGATCATTTAGAACAAAGATGAAGATAAATTCTGGGATGTGTTTAAAAACATTGAAAGTCAAACAATGTAACTAGATGTTACCATAAATATTTTAAAATATGAATGGTAAACTTAAACTAGAACTGAAGGACAATTTCAGAATACTTTAAAATCTGTTTAGTTTGGAGATATCTATTGTCAATTTCTATGTCAACTGTGATAATATTGTCACTATCTTGATAGTGAAGGGATGAAATTCCTTTGCTTAATGACACTGAAAAGATATGGATGCTAATCGAAAGGTTATATATGCCCTTTCTTTTCCTTATCAAATTTGGCAATAATTGGATATTTCCAGTCCTGCTTTCAAGTCATCTGCCTAAATGTAGACCTCTTCTTTGTATTTGGGGATGTAATACCAAGGGAAGCCAGATTTTTTAAAATTCCATACTGTTTACATACATACACATCTTACAGTCAATGCTAAATAAGTATCTGTTGACCGATCCATTTAAACAGGATAAAGAAGATGTGATCACATCTGAAGTTCTGTCAGCTTAACTCGTCTGACCAATGGGACACATTAGAACTCTTTTTATTCTTCCCAGGTAGAAATTAAGAGTTCAATGTGAAAAGCAATTGTAAATGTCCTTTTTACTACATTCAGAGTACTCACACACAGTCACTGTTATTGTCAGCATTTGTAGCTAAATTTCCTTCTTCCAGTGGGTCATTTTGTGAATTTACTGAATTGTAGAAGGAAGCAACTCCTTGTTATCATGAGGCTCCACTGCTGTTTTTCTCATGTCTTTTACTTTGTAACTTTACATTCCACACTTTAGTATATGGGCTCATTCTGTCTTCCTAGTCCCTAGCTTCCACTCCTTCTTCTCTTGCTAACAAACCTCTATCAGTTGATCCAGGTTCAGGTAACTCCCAAATCCTCTGTCTATACTTCCCAGGTCTACACTCACCCATACACATTCCTCCTTGCTCTGAGCTACTGTAGTACTCATTGTTAGCAAGTTTAGCATTTTCAAACACTGCATTAATTATGAGGCCATTTTTCATGTTTGTCTTCTTTCCTCAGTAAGATGGTAGGTTCTTTGAAGATAAGGGATGTATTTGATCTTTTTTGTTCCATAGTGTGTGTGTTCTATCTGTATATGTATGTTACAGCAATGTTAAATAATTTTCTGTTGATGGATCACTTACACAGGCTAAGAAGATACTATTAAGAATGGAACTAAGTATGAAATCTGAATTCAGATATAAAATGAATATTTTTGCTTCTGGAATTTAAGAGAAAGAGAGAGAGAGAGAGAGAGAGAGAGAGAGAGAGAGAGAGAGAGAGAGAGAGAGAGAGAGAATAAGAAGCAACATTTTATAATCTAAGCAATATAGCATGAACTCTCATAAGAAGCCAACCAAGACTTTTCTTTTACCAAAAATGGCTTGATTGGCTCTAGTGGTTGACTTTATTTAATGTTTCACACTAAAATAAAGTTTAGCTAGCTTTAACAGGTAACTATTTTAAACTAGAAAAAAACAAATGAATATTTAACATACCTCTAGTATTTAAAATGAAATGATAAGGAAATATCTTCTAGATTTAATTAAGAATTAATTAAAAAAATTAAAACTCTGCATGTGAGTTTTAAAAACTAATAACAAACTAGAACACATTTTCTTCCTAAATATGACAAGGGATTGTCTATTCTAACAGATATTATGATTGTTGCATAGTGAAAAGAGCATTAATTTGGGAGTTGTAGACTGATGTTGGATTGGTTGCCCTAAAGGTGCCAATATGACCAGAGTAGGCCACTTATCACCTTGGTATGGGAACTAGAGGTCAATCAAGACCATGTGAGCCTGAGAAGCTTTATTTATCATTACTGACAAAATGAAGCTTTTCTGAGTTGAGAGCAGTGAGGGACCTGAAAGCTAGAAGTTTCTGTCCCTGCCTAAATCCTCCCCTAAGATGTCCTCCTTAATCAAAGAAGAAATACCCAAAGGAATGTAATTAGGAGGGTCTCACCCAATTATAGGTTTATCAGTGAACAGGTTCTTTCTCTATAAGAACCTCCCCTCAGAGGAAGAATGAAGTAATTTCCCTCCCCTTGCCTGTTCTGTCAAGTTTCTTCTTCTATCAACGCCCCAAGTACCTAATTGACACCTTGGGGCCCCTACATGCTGGCCCACTTTATTTTTCTTTAGATTTTATAATCATATAAATTCTCCATACATATTATTAAATTGTTTTTCCTTTGCTAATTTATCTGATACTGTTTTGATTACCCCTCTTGTTAGAGAAGAACCCAGCAAGATCCAGGGTGATTTCTTTTGAGGAGCCTATGCCCCCAGTCCCCCGCCCCCAACCGACACACTAGCCTAGATGGTTTCTGTGAGTTACTGCTAGTTGTATGTCTTTGAGTTAGTTGCTTAAAATGATCTGTGCTCTAAAAGGCAAGGATCCCAAATATTGTATTTTAAATAAGGTAAATATGTGGGGCAAAGTCAGCCACATAGTAGTCATTTAATAAAAGATCAGTTTAGATTTATTACATAAAAAATGTTCACATAAAACAAAATAAGACCTCTAGAATGCTAGCTTTCTGAGGGTAGGGATTTTTGTCTGTTTTGTTCACTGCTAGATCCTCAGTGCTAAGAACAATATCAGGCACACATTAAGATTTAATTAATAATTGTTGAATGAATGACAGGCATATTACTAAGATTCACTTTGATAAATAAAATAACCACATAGTTCTCAATTAGTCAACAAATCCATGAAAAATTTTCCAATCTCAGCTTGTCAAGTAAACTAATATTAAAACTCTATTATACCCACTTCTACCCTCTCACTGGCTTTCTGTGATAGTAATAAGCATGGCTAAATAGACTGTAGTAAAAAGTATGCTTTCATATATTACTCATGACAGTTTGAATTGTTATAACTCTTTTGAAAAATGTATTAGAATGAAGAAGGTTTTTTTTTCCCCCCCATTAAGGTAATATTGCTTTACAATACTATAAGATTTAGGAGAATACATTCACACCTCCTCAGATATATGTCACCACACCACACCTATCACCAAAGCACCCATAGTCCTTTAATCTAGAGCAGGGTCCCCTCCCTTTTTGTTCCTATCCCTGCTCTCTTTCCCCATCCAGGAGCCTCAATACTGTAGTTAGATTTCTAGGATTTGTTTTGGTTTAGTTTTGTCAGGCATTTTTCTTTCTCTTTGAAAAGTCTTCAAAAAGCTTGTATTCCACTGATTTTCCCTCTGACATATATAACCAAAAAATCATCCTAAATATGAGAAAGATTGCTCTACAAAGTTATATGCTATGACATTACATACAGTAGGAAAAACCTGCAAAATACATACATGAAGGAAATTTGTTTTATGCTACTGGGACTGGTCTCCGCAAGAAGGTTTAGATAGACTTTTTCCAAGACGCTCACAGTAAATCTTATTTAGTATGTGTTACCTTATTATGTGGAAATAAGGATGACTGAAGATCTGTGGGCTTCAGGAGAAACTGCTAACATCATTTAAGGGATGCAGATTACTTAGATTTTAGGGATATCGCCAGAAATAAGCTTTTTATCAAAGACACTTACACAAGGCAGGATAAACATCCATAGACAAAGTTTTGTTAAATGAAGTCATCCCTTGTTCTCCATGTGAAGCCCACTTCTCTCTCCTTGAAGTTCCATGTTCCTGAGTACAAAATATAACTCCTGGTTTGCTTCATTTACTTTAGAATTTACAGCCTTGTAAACTCTCCATACATGTTACTAAATCTGATCTTTTCCTTCTACTAATCTGACTATCAATTTTCTTTTTTATCCAGTCTCAGAAGAACCCAAAGAAGTGGGGGAATTTTCCTCTGTGCCCCAACTGCCACATTCATTGGATGACATATTTTGCAAATATTAACATCTATTTTTGAAAGTATATAATAATATGATATTGAAAAGAAAGGCAAAATACAAAATTATACATGTGAACTATGTATATATTACATATAATACTGTAGTTACAACTGTGGTCTATTTTTTTCAAAATCTGTTATTTTGCATAGCATGTGAAATTATAGAGACATTGACTAGAATATGTTTAATTGGCCAATGAACTAGTAATTTTTCAGTAAAGTGTCTCTTTTTGTTAAACAATATATGCATGAAAAAAGGTCTTTGTCTTAGAATTTATGCCAAATGATGATAAATAAGCCCAACTAAGAAACTGAAGAACATGTTATCATTGACTAAAAAAAAAAAAAAAAGAAAAAGACTGGGTACAGTCCCTAATCAAACTTATACATGTACAAAGAAATTTTTACAACTGCTGAACTTTAAACACATACATTTGTTGTTTTTCTGTTTTCTTACCACCCATATAAAAATGTCAGGAGGTTTTAGTTGTTATTTATTTTTAACTACATGTACAATCAGAATAAACTTTTTAATCTAAGGAAATGAATACATGAATGTATTCGCCTTTAGTGTTTCATTTTACTTTTTAAAAGTTCATGAAACGGTGTAAAAGCATCAAGAGAAAGGAGAAGTATTTGACTCAGAAGTCCCTTGCACAAACATCTGTGATCATAAAACTTATAAAATATTTGGAAAGGATCATTTAAAAACATTGTAGGAACGAATATGAGAGTGCTGGAGGCCAGCTCCAGGCAAAGTTATTGTCTTTCCGAGGAGGGTGGAGAAGGTGTCCTCGTGTGGAGGGAGGGGGAGGGAGTGAGAGACAGCACACACCAGAAAGTGTGATCAGTCCATCTCCGTTTTATTGCCAAGATAACGGGGTTTTATTTGTAAGAGTTGGCAAGTAAGCATAATTTTAACAAATAATGAAGGTCACATATTTTTTTTACAGAAACAAGACATGTTTGAGACAAAAATACATACTTTGTTAGTAGGTAAAGGTTAGATAGAGAGTAACTTTTCTTTTGAGTAAACTGTTTATTGTGCTTTGGAGGTCATGGCTGGTATTTGGTTGCCAGAAAAGCAAAAAGTGGGTAAGGAAAAGAAGCAATTCATTATGTTTTGTATGGTGGTCTGTGGCCTGTCAAAGACATTGTTATCATTAGCTGAAACAGCCCAATACTTGTCTCAGTAGTGTGAGGCACAAAGGAGTTGTGCAGGTGTGAGTAAAGAGATGCCTCTTTTACTGGAAACAGACTAATTATTTTTAACTCCTCCTTAAGGTGTCTTGCTTTGGATTACAAAGAATGTTTTGATTATACAAACAGTACATATTTTTTTCTTAGGTAACAGTTCACGGGTTATAGCTATTGAGTGAGTACATATTGTTTATAATAAGATTGATTACACAGAAACTTGCTGATCACATTTTTCAGAAGATGGATATGTGCTTTTGAAGCTATGTAACTAAGGTTTTAGTAAGAATACAAGAGATTATCATAACGATTAATAAGAACATTTGTCTATGATTAACTATAAAGGTGACCTAAGACCTGTCCTACAAATATAAGTCTGATGTGACTATCGGGCATCAGAGAAACATCAAAGGCTTATTTTCATCAAAAACACATAGCAAGCAAGCAAATAATGCAAGCCTACAGTTCCCAATGTTTTTAGTCCATCTACGTAACAGGATCCTCAGTGACCTGAGTCAATCAATTATGTCTTTTTAGTTTTAGATTAGCAAGAGCAGAGATAGCACACCCGTTCTCCGAGAAGGGAACTTCCTTGAAGCCTGCTTCACCCACAATTGTGACTTTGTCAAAAAATGTAGGGGGAACTAGGCATGGCATGAGAGAACATGTGTTTCCAAAGATCATAAAAAGAGACGGGGGCAACTGTGGCCTTAGATATTTAAATCAACCCCATGATTACTCCCAAATAAACTCTGTCATATGTTCATTAAATGATTATGTAAAAACAAAGTGCAACACTAACCACTTTAAATCACACACATTAATAGGTCAACTTCTAAAATAGTAAAAATTCAACATACATAATCTGAGTATCTGGCACATAGTAATCGCTCAAATGATTTTTGAGGGAAATAGAAATTTTATGAAAAATTTTATGTGTATGTGTAATTTCATACATGTTTTCTGGGGAGAGACTCCATCACTATTTTCAATAGTCTATTGCTCCCCCAAAGGTTAACAGCATTTACACTAAAGTATGGCATTTTTAAAAATCTGTGCTAAATATTCCATACATAATGAAGCAACAGCCCTTCTATTGATATTATGCAATCTCACATTTTTCCTAAGTAAATCTGATTGTTGCCATAATTTTAATGCATATTTAAAGCAATGAAAGCAAAGATACACAAATGTTAATTTAGTACATTAACAATGTCTTTGAGCATTATTGTTTTGCTTTAAAAAAAATTCTGAACCATTTTCCTCAGTGAGTAGTTTTTCTCTTCCTAAAAGTGTTTCTTTGTAAGGACACTGACTTGGGAAAAATATACATTTTCACAAATATAACCTGAGAAAGATTTTTAGCTTTTTAAGTTTCTATCAATCATCATTCTGTTTGGGGAGTATTAAGTCTATTTGCCAGAAAATTCCATCTTGTTATCTATCAAGCATTTATTTACTTTAAAAAACAGGCCATTAAGTAAGTAACAGATGAGGATGGAGATGAATTATGAGACACCTATAGAACTTTTAATGGACATATGGTGACTGGCAACATAAAGAGAAGAAACATGATAGCAATCTAAAAAATGAATGAATGTGTGGCATTTGAACAGCTCAAGGACATATAAATTACTTCTATCCAGAATTATTAATTTAAATTCTAGGTCCTTAAAACAAAATGTCATAAAATAAGGGAAGCTATGAAGTGCCTCTTGAGACTTAATTCTGGCCGACAAAAGAGAACGTGATGGCAACATGAGAGTGACAGAAACAGGGAAAAGAGACTGTGTAATCTTGGAGTTCACAAAAGGAAGGTAATGAAGGCTGGACATTTCTGGACATAATATTCTGTACTGTCTTCAAAGGCTGACTTTAAAAAGTTTTTGGGCAGAATAAGTATATATCAACAGCCAGAGACACAAAGAAAATAAAATGACTATGAGGATCAAAGATCTGGAGCAATAAAATATGACTATACATTCAAATACTTTAAATAGGAAATTGTAGGGGTGGACATCAGGATAAACTCGCATGGCTCTATAGGGAGCTCTCTGACAGGGTTGGAATTTAAACAGTAAGAGTCAGAGACTGGGGAAAGCAAGAAAAAATGAAGGCAAGTACAAACAATAGCACAGATTCTTATGAGTAATATCAGGGAAGTGAAAGATTGAAATTAGCAGAGATTTCAGGACAATACAATGTTATTTAAAGCATTTGATATATGTCAAGAAGTACAAACCATGAAGTATATGTTGTTATTTTTTCATTTTGTGGAGGAGGAAACTAAGGTAAAGTAACTTCTGCAATATCATACACTTTAAAATAGGGGGGATAGATATTTCAAACCAGGGAAGGACACATTACTTACTTGTTCATCCCATTTGGAGGAACACCCACACCCCCTGGCCTTTCTCCAAGTCTCTCACTCTCCAGTGTGGTAGAGGAATAAAGTCAGATTGCTGAGCTTGGAAGAAGAAATTGGGCTAACTAGCCCCTTCCTCTTTCTCTGTTAGAAGAGATCTGCCTCTGCAAGCAAACCTTTCAGGTGTTTTCAGACTAGAAGTAACTTAGCGGTGGAGGCTTTGTCCTCTCAGAGAAGGCCTGTATGACTTAGAATTGCCTGGTATGGACTGGGAAGCTCTGTATCAATCATGGTGTGCAGCTCTAGTCCACTAGGGCTCAGATATGTCAAATTTTCTGCCAACAGCTCTATTAATAATGTAGATAATATTTTTATTTCCTATTGCCTCAAATTTTTTTTTGGGGGGTATGGGGAGTTGGTCCTATACCTCAGTTGACACAAAATATAGGCGTCTCAAACATAGAGAAATATATATTCCCAAAATACAGGTTTCAACAAAGCCCTGATTTGTATGACTTCAAGAATGAGCTCCTAAGCACTAGGAAATAGTATTTTGTTTAAATTTTGTATAGGGTGGAATAAGGCTTACTGATGACAGGAAGAACTACTAGGTTATTTTGTGATCACTTTTTCCAGAAAATGGAATATTTTTCTAAATTAGAAATGGTGAAATGTGGTCAACAGAAAATTGGAAATCAAGAAATGAGAAGGGGTAGTAAAAGATGATAAATTCCTTGAATAAAGTCAATCTTCAGACCCAGAAAAATTATATTGTAGCCCATTTAAACAGCTTATGTTACCAACTCAGAGCAACTATTAGTCACAGTTGAGAACTCAGGGAATATGAAAAAATGTGTCTGAAAGATAAGAGATGAGCAGGTGTCTCCAGTTTTCAAAAGGTTTACAATGATAAAAATCTCAGAAATTCCAACTAGTAGGCTTGCCATCAACTCCCAGAAAACTTGCAAAACAGGTTAGTGAGAAAAAGATAAACTGAGAAACTAGAGTCAAGATGGGTCCACTAACAAAAGTAAGTTCCAATCTATTCCATTAATATTTTAGATAAGTTTACTGATGTGTTGATCAAGAAGTATTTGAAATATAGTATATCTTTATTTTAGCAAAATAACTGACAGACTTTCAGAATATGCTTGATGTGATGGTAGAAAAGGAGATGTGTGGTTATATTGCCAAACAGCTTGGCATTTGGAGGATCCATCAGTGATAGTGAATGAATGGCATGGGTCAGGTGAATGGGTATAGATCTTTTCATCATCACCTTGTACACCCTGTGTATACACAATTCTTTGTCAATTATGCGTCAATAAAGCTGGAAAAAATAAAATCTAAATACAGCCCTTAAGAGCATCAAAAGGAGAAAAAGGCCCTAATAATGGAAAGAAGTATTCCCAATGTACCATTCAAGAGTCAAACCATATCTTGAGTTTTGTGTGAGATTCTGGATACCATCTGTTAAGAGCAGTATTGGCAAACAGGAGTATGTTCCGAAAGTAGTGAAGAAACAGTAAAGATCCCAGATATCATGTCAATTAATAAAAACATTGAGGGAGCTTGAAATTTTGGCCTCTAGAAGAGAAGAAAGTGTTTAACTTGTAGGCTGACTTTTGAGTTATTTAGCTGCTCTGGCCTCAGATATTTTCTTGTGTAAAATGAAGGAACTTGAAATTGATGAGCTTTTTATGACCCTGGTCTTCCACAAACTATATATATGCTTCCTCTTTTCAGACATTAAAAAAATCATTGTAAAGGGCTAAAAAATATGATCCTACTTCTGTATAAGACAGAATCAGAGTCATTGAATAACTGTTACAAGAGGTAAATTTGTAACTAAATACTAAAAAATATTCTAAGTATCTAAGAAAATGAAGTGTTAATAGCCTTTAAGCAGACTGAAAATGAGATATTATTCAAGCAATGGGTGGATGATGATGATGATGATGATCATGGTAATGGTGATATTTATTATTTTTATTTATATTTATTATATTTTTATCCCTGTTGCTGTATATTAAACGTCTACTTATATGCCAGGCTCTGATAGAGACACTTTAAACATGTTATTATATATATGAATGAGATTCTATCAGAATTGCCATGATAGAGAATTCTTCAGTGGCTGGAGGATGGTCTACATTAAAAGTTATCAAACTTTAGGGGCCTCCCTGGTGGCACAAAGGGTTAAATGCAGCACTGTGGAGCTGTCGTTGGCTGCAGTATGAGTTCAATGCCCAGCCCGGGAGATTCCCACATGGCACAGCAGACCTCTCCTGACTCGCCTGGTGCTCCCCTCAGCAGTGTATTTCAGTCGATCTGCCTGTTCTGCTCTCCACTCTGTCTCTGGTGAACCTCTCACCACCCTGCACCCCACTTGCATGCAAAAATAAATAAATCTTGGGCCTCCCTCGTGGTGCAGCAATTAAGCACTGCGCTGTGGAATTGTCGGCAGCGGTGACACGAGTTCACACCCAGCCAGGGAGATTCCCACATGGCGCGGCAGACCTCTCCTGCCTCGCCCGCTGCTCCCCTCAGCAGTGTATTTCCGCCCATCTGCCTGTTCTGCTCCCCACTCTGTCTCTGGTGAACCCTTTCGCTTCCCCATGCCTCTGGCCTGTACCCCAGTTTGTATGCATAAATAAAAAAAAACTTCAAAAATTAATTAATTAATTAATTAATCTTTAGAAAAAAAGTTCTCAAACTTGATACTTTAGTACTTGGTAAAACACAAGATTCCTAAATCCTACTCCAAGAGTTTCTGATTCAGTAGATCTGGAGAAGATCCCCTGAATTCATATAGCTAACAAGTTCTCAGATAATGCTGTTGCTGATGGTGTAGGAACTATGTTTTGAGACCCACTGGTTTAGATTATTTGCAACTTTCATGCTAACACTTTGATTCTACATTGCATTAATTACCTTAATTTTTCTTCATGAAAAACCAAGAGATCACACAGAGCCAGATCTTAAAAGAGCAAAATAATTAAAAAAAAATCAGGTCTCTGAGAAATATGACTTTACCTCACCTTTCCCTTCTTTCTTAAAATGTTGTTTTCCCCCCCTTTTCAAGTAACATTAAAATGCTAGTTATTAAATAGGCAAGCTTTTATCCCTTTGTTGTGTATGTCACTATTTCAGACTCTCATTATAGTTATCTCCCAGGATCTGCAAATTAATGAAATCACATTTGGAAAAAAGAAACAAGACTGAATGCTATAAAAGAAATCATTACTAGTACTCTGTAATGAGAATGCAGTTAAGGTGTTTCAAAATTCTAGAAAGTTACTCTTTTTTGTATTAAGGGTGAGCATTGGAGTATCTGAAGATGAAAATATGATGGGAAGGGGTGTGTTTGTGTGCAAGTACCCATGCATGTGTTGTGCACATGTGTGTGCATATATTCCAAAGAAAAGTGAAGTTTCATCCCTAGTTGCCTCAGATGAATTTTCCATGCTATTTTTAATGTTTTCACTACTTGGATTTGCAGCACCCTAGGGGTCTTCAGCTATTTCAAGAGGTGTCATGAAATTCTGAAAAGTTTCTCAAAATAACATTTTAAGTCTCAATTGAAAAATACATATTTGTTATACAGAAATTTTTCAGAGTCATGAAAGGGACAAAGAATTGAAATAAACAAAAACTTATATGGCATTTAAACTGCCATTCTATGCCGGTTTCTACATGAATTGCAAATTTATTGTATTCTGTGCTCACAGAAACTTGGCAACTAAATCAAACATAAAACATAAAATGCCCCACATATTTTGAAATGAAAACAAAACCCTCACCTTTTCAGACAATTCTCAATTATCTTATTAACAGATTGTTTGGAATGGCAGAAGCTCTAATGATTTCTCTGTGACTATTTTGTACTCAGAGGTGAAGAACTGTTTTTCTGATGTCTTAAGAATTTTATTCAATGAATGCTTAAAGGTGCCATTAAGAGAAACTGGATGGTGGGTCACAGTTTTGCAAAAGAAACTTTTCAAATCATGTTAAATCTCTTTTCTCTTAAAACTGACTCAAAAACTGGAAAGAGAAAACAGTGTCTAGGATTTGAAAGGGTTTCTGGATCTCTAGGTAAAAATATAGAACTAAGATATTAGTGTTATAATTACATTAACTAGGTGCTAACAGAAAATTGTATTTAATTTTTAAAGTATTAAGTCTGTTAATTTTCTTATATATAAGAAAGAAATAGAGTCCACCTTTTAAGACACCAAACACACTTGTGTATGTGCTCTTGTGTTGGGTGAACAAAGATCTTTGCTAGCTGAGGACTGGCAGAACTCTTGATTAGACAGAGCAAGGGAAGGCCTACACACAGAGGTTAGCTCTGTCATTTTACCTTCCTCTGTCCCTCGGGGTGACTTACTGTAGGCTCTCATTGGGATTAACATGCCTGCCCTGCTCCAGTATTCTTAACATTTAAAATGATGTCAACTTTTTATAAATACAAATATTTCATTCATATTTCCCTCAGAAATTCTAACATGTCTCTAAGTATTCGGGGAGGGAAACTCCAGTTTGGAATCATGGTATTTTCTTTGTAATCTAGTAGCAAAAGGGAGTCACTGTCTTTTGCATTATAAAAATAGTCATTTTGATACATTTTTATAAAATAAAAATAAATGAGAAGATTAACTGTTTTCTCAAATTCACTCCCCTCCCCCTCCCAGAGATTCTGGAATTTCTCTCAGAGCTCCTTTCTCCACGTGGGAATTGTTGCTTGGTTTCTACACTATGGTTGCCAGGGGGTATAGTCTGAGGCAGCTGTGTGCAAGTGGCAGTGGGGAAAATGGCACCAATTCAATTCTCCTGCCCCTCTCACAGAGATGAATCTGTAACAGAAACCCCAAGTGAAGAAAATTCTACTAACTACCCTCCAAATATTCATTTGAAGAGTGTGTGTGTCTGTGTGTGTGTGCATGTGTGTGTGTGTGTGTACCACCATGTGTTCATGTACATACCCAACCAGCAAGATGTGGAAAACTGTTTCTTAACAGCTGTTTCTAGGCAGAAGCAATTTCAAAATTCTTCAGTCTTTAAATATCAGCTGTTACACAGGTACAAACTCCACATATTCAGAGAAAATGGAATTATAAACAGCCTTAGGATATTACTCTTTCTCTTCTATCCTTCAAGAATCAATTTGTGTCTTTAACCTTCCATTTTGGAACAAACTCTAGGACAAGGAAAGAGGCATAAGAAAAATAAGATTTAAAAAATGTGGTAAGGAAAGTACCAAATCTTTTTGACATTTTGTTGTCTAAACAATTCTCAGCATGAGTGTAAGAGGACTGAAAGCTCACAGGTATTCCTGTGAATGCTGAGGAGTTCATAGGAGAGGATAACATGGAGATGGATCACGGGTGAATTGGTGGTGGGCTGCCCAAGGGGAATACAAAATGTAAAAGACATAAATAACAATAAAAAAAAAAAAGAAAGCCAAAAAAAAATAGACTTTAGAAACCATTTATCTCACTAAGAAAAAATGTAAATACATTTACTATTAGGACAATTAATATCTTATTTTCTCACCATATAGGTGAAAGTTCATATTTTAAGAAGAGTGTCACATTTAAGAAGTGTCATATTTTAAGAAGAGTGAGAAGCAATAATTTCCTGTGTACCTAGAGTGGGACCAACATAGTTTTAAGCATGTTTAAGGTTGTTCCATCTGAATTTTGCATAGAATTGACAGAATACTGATTCTTTGATGATCAGATCTTCACATGGCACTCTGGTTCATATGACCAGATCTTCTGTTTTCCTGGGACAATCACACCTTGTGCCTGGTGTCTTAGCATTTCATTTGGCTCAAAATTAGCCTCGATTGCTCTTTCAAAATTTTAAGTGATGTATTATTAGTAGTAATAGTACTTATATTAAAATAAGTCAGGGTGAGTTTCATAGAAATCCATTTTTACTTCTAGTTTCTGATACAGTCTCATCTATTAGCACATATAATACACATGTCTTGATTATGTTCACATGTAGCATATGAAAAATGTGAAGAGTAGCCAGTAGTAATTCACCTCTCCTTGTCTGATCCTTTCCAGATAGGATATAATTAACAGCCTCTGTACCAGCTATCTATTGCTATATACTATACCATTCCAAATTTAGTGGTATGAAATAACAAATGTTTATTATTTCTCACATTCCTTTGGATTGAATGGGTGATTCTTCTACTGACATCATCTGGCTCTACTGGCCCTGGTATGACTACATTTAGTTAGTAACTGAGCTAGCCTGGGAGGTTCAAGATGACATTTAGGTTCTTGGGGCTAGCATATTTTGGTACTCTGTGTGGTCTTTGATCTGGATTTCCCCACAGCATGATAATCTCATAACTCCAGATTGGAAGCTGAAAGACTTATTGCCAAGGCTTTTTGGCTCCGGGACTCACACATCATTTTCACTACATTCTATTGGTCAAAGCAAGACATAAGGTCTGTTAGAGAGTGGAAAAACAGATTTCATCTCTTGATAGAAGAGTGGTAACATTCCATTGTAGAAAGGCATTTACACAGAAAGGCAGGCTTCATTTAAGGCTGCTATAATGACCTGCCATACCTTACTTTAAAGGGTAGTATATATAACTTTGCTGTTAAATTGAGGCATGCTTGGATACATGTAGCTGAAGACACCTATGTCATTCTGTTCTGTAGTAGAGGAAGGAAAAGTATTTGTTACTGTTAACCCCCTGATCACTTGATGTACCTTTTCCTGCACCAAGGGCTATAAGATGCACAAAGCTTCCAGATCTCTAACTAGCAGTGTCACTTTATGGACGGTTCTTTTCAAGTTTGCCCTGGTCATTTTTGAACTCACCTCTCTCCCTCTATAACCTCTAAAAATCAGTCCCTTCTACAGGAAATTACTAATAGATTGCTTCTTTTGGAACTTGCTACTCTCTGTATTTATAATAAAACAAACCATGCTTCCCCTGCTTCAAGTGTTAGTGTTAGTAGCTTCAAATATTAGTTAAGTATGAAATTGTTTCCAAGGTCAAAATTAATGTGAAGTGTTAGAGTTCCATGGTAGTGCAGTCCCGATTATGCTCAGTAATAACAATTATGCAAAGCAAGAACCATTATCTGTAATTCTATGTATTATCTTTTAAAAACTGAGATAAAAGATAAAATATTTTTGGAATATAGACATCAATATAACTGCTAAAAATGGCAGGCTTGAAATATGAATCATTAATATTTGCATTATATTTGATTCCAAACAACTCAAAGTGATTTCACATAGGTTATTTATCCTTGTCATTCTCAGTGAAGTAAATTTTAAAGTCCATTTTGCCTATTTTATTGAAATAAAGTTTTACACTTCTTGTACTTCTCCAGAAAAGTATATCTAGTTATTAAAACACGTTTACACATTTAGATTTAATGTCTATGCCAAAAACTATCCAGATAGTTCAGGTTACAAAATGGCAGATATATGTATTACCTTTTCACAAACATCTTAATAGCCTACCCCTCTAAAAGTGCCCGAATAATATTTACTTTTGACATTTGAGATGGTCTGTATTCAAGGTGCCAAACTTAGTATTGTTCAACATACTTATTAATTAATTAAAGAACTATCACCTAAGCATTAATCTTTGTGCTACACAAAAACAGCATATATTCAAAACTGAATTTAATCTACAAGGGTTTGCAATCTCATGGGAGGGACATCTATTTTGACAGAGTATCAGTGAGAGATTTACATGAGAAAAGCTATGAAAGTTTAGATAATGAGGCCTTTACTCCAGTTTGAGATATTGACCAGAAGTCAAACTCATGATTCCCTCCCTCCTTAATCTATTTCTGCACTTACCTCTATATTACTTAAGAGAATTTGGGTGTTAAAAGTAATAGAAGACACAATTAAAAATGTTCTAAACACTATGTGGGTTTGTGAACTCATGTAACAGGAAGTCCTGGGATAGAGAGGTACCAGAAGTGACAAATTTAGTGGCTAGATATTATCACAGCATCCCTGTGTCTTACATCTCTGCCTTTCTCGGCAAGTCACTTGGCACATACTTGTAGTCCCAAGGCCAAGATGAAGTAGCAGCTACAGGCATCACATTTTTTCATTTCAATATCTGTAAGCAGAAACGGAGACTTTAGCTCTCCCTTAGGTTTCTTTGTAAGAACTAATAAATCTTTCCCAAACATCATGTCCCACTAGACTTCCCTCATATCTCACTGGCCAGAATTAGGTCACATGACCCTCCCCAAGCCATCCACTGACAGTGATTAGTAGTTGTTCCCAAGATTAGCTTAGACTAATCTAGTTTCTTTTTCCATGAGAATATAATTAGGCAGTAAAAGGCAAATAACTGAGCAAATGTAGGCCTCTCTCAACAAGAAAGCAGCAGCAATAAAGGAAAGCTTGGGACAGGCTACCAAAAATGTGTCCCACTACCTCTAAAGCTGATCCTTCTCCTAATTTCCTTATTTAATTTCTTGGTACCACCAATCTCCCCCTCACTTAGTGAACTCAAAATCTTAATGCTTCTTTGACAATACTCCTCATCTTGCCCCTATATCCTATTACCAAGAAATGTATTAATGCCCATGTCTTCACAACACTCCCTAAGTCCAGTTATGACTGGAACATGGAAAAAGCCTCTTAAAATGAGAAAAAAAATCAAGTTATTATCCAAACTAGATATTTTGATATTGATATAATGCCCTATTAATGCTTGTATGTTAGGAAAACCTTTGTAAACTGCAACCAACCCAAAATTTCATATCTCTAACTTAACTTTTCTTGAGTACAGTTTTAATATTCTCAAATTCAAGTTTACAGTGTCACTAAACTATTCTTTCTGAGGTCCAGTTCTGGTTACATCAAATGTCTGCCCCAAAACTTTCACTAGCTGCCCTATACATCTGGAATTAAACACAAGCCACTTATCGCAGGATTTGGGATTTCCCACAGTATGAGTTCGAATTATACTTTCCTAGTTTGTCTCTCATTACTTTCCAAAATATAAACAAAATACCTGCTGCATACCATGTTACAATCAAAATAGATTCCTTATAACTCTGTGTGTCGATGTCCTCCCACCTCTATATGTGTGCTAATGTGGATTCTTCCATTTTCAATGTCTTACTCATCAATGTCAATGTCATACCTATAATTTAAGGCTATAGTAAATACCTCTTCTCTTTAACAAGTCATATGTAATTCTGTGTTCTTTTATTTGTACAGCTCTTGTGCTTATGCTTATGTTGACCCTGTTTTCAGAACAAAACTCATAACTTAAAATCTGTCATGGATGCTGACAATGAAATGGACACAAAACAGATCATATTGGAACCTTTATTACAATTGAATTTGCTAATTTTCCTTACCAGACAGTAAAGTTTGCAATGTGCGAAAATGGGTCTTACCTCTAAAAATACTTTTATGTAAACTTCATAGTAATTTATTATGACCACACAGCTATCATAAAATCTTCAATTGGATTAAAATTTCATTATAATATGAAAGTAATAAGTGTTTATTGACTGAAGCAGTATGAGCTTGAGTAGACAGAAAAACAGAGATCAGGCAAACTTTCTGCATACACTTTTGTACTCTTTGATGTTGCAACGATTTACACATATTGCTTAGTAAAATTAATTTAAAAACTTAAGAATCTAAGTGGAAAATGTAGTTTTTAACAAAGGGTTTATGCTTAATTTATCTTTTGAACACAAAGGTATGTACTTAGTGCCACATCTTCAAAAAGAATTCTGCACATAGAATTTATCAGTCTTGGTAGTATTACTAACAAATATAGTAAAAAACCATTTATTCTAGTGAACATCAGGTATAAACAATTTTATTGTAGGGCATACTAGATGTGGACTTAATGAAGTATTATACACATGTTGATCCTCTTTGATGAACACTTAAAACTTGCATAATGTTATACTGCAACATTACTCCAAAAAAAAAAAGATTTTGAAAAATATTTATCTTGCTTTGATTAAGACAACACAATAAAAAGGAGTATCACTGATGGTGTCTAACAGCACCAATGACTTCCATGTCCTTTGATTTCCAACCTCCTATTTCTTGAGATGTAATGATTCTTCTAGATCTACCTTTAGGTTTCCCATTTGATTAATAAACTAAAACCTAAGTAGTTATAAACCTAATTATGGATAACAAACTTGTTTCTTCTGTCCCATTATAACACTGTCACAGTGAACAACTTTACATCTCCCCTCATATACAAGTGCAAGGCAAGTAAGAGACTGCATGTCAGTCCCAACTCTCCTTTCTTCCAGTTCCTTCACTGACCTACAGAAATGCATATTTTCACTTATACTAGTTGTCCTAGGAAGGGGGGGAGGCTCTCCCCTCCTACTGTGCCTTGAGAGATCACACAATGGAATATAATGTCAAGTGGCCACCCTGCAGCAATCTGTTGACCTTGCAAAAGTCAGGGCTGTTCTCCCACAGTCTGCCATCTGCCCACATCTGGCTTCACTGCCCAACCTTAACACTTCAGTGAATGCTTTCACACCTTTCCTGAGAAAGAAAAAAATATGTGAGCAAATCCCAGTTTGTTGTGCTTTAGTTGGTTAAATGAAGCATAGTCTAGCAAAAAGGGACAAAGCAAATATGTTGGAAATGTGCCACTGTCTTCCCTTGTGACCACAGAAAAGTCACTTTGCCTTTCCGTGTCTCCATTTCCTCATTCATGAAATCAAAGGATTCATTCATATTTTTACTAATCTAACAAGAAAATACCTAAAATTGTTAATGAAAGTACTTATCATGTTTAACTTTCATTTAGAATTGAAAGAGTAGTCATGCGCATACATATTAACTTTGACTACTAAAGGTCATTTTTACCAACCCAAAAGTCTGGAGGTAAAAAATGATTTTGTGTGAGTGTAAGTCTATTGCTATCACTAACTTGAGCAGACTTGCAAAGACTTTCTATTTTGCTAACTTATGCTAACCTTCAAATCTTCCTTAGCACAACATTTTTGGTCATATTTGTATGCAACTCTCATTTTTGATACTTTAAATATCAGGCTAAGTACTTTATAGAATAAGATTATTTTCAGTTGTAGAAATATAATCCCCCAATGTATATTTTAAATAAGAAAAACAGAATAATTACATATTAATGCTCACTTAAAACCACTGAGATAGATTTCTTTAAACTTCATTAGATTTTTAAAGCCACTCTTGGTTATGGCAAACAGAACATTTCTTGCAGAAGATTCAGTTTCCACAGTTGTTTAAAAATATGAAATTCCACATTTAATAATATTCTTTTCAAAATGCAAATAAAACTTCAGATAGGTCCAGACAAACCTTTTTTCTCCAGAAGTTGAGTGATTGTCAGTTTCAAGATGGAAACACCAAAATTATTTTGTTTGTTTGTGCTTTATGCAAGCTAGTTTATCAGAACGGCTAGCTGCGATCAGGGTCTTCCTGGAAATGAATCAAAGGAGGGCTGGATCCAGAAATTATTTGGATATAGTAGTAAAAATTGGGATGTTTTAAAAAGAAGTTAGCAGGTGGGGAGCAGCATGTTTGGGGTTGAGTCCCTGGGAAGGAGAGAATGAGCCTTTGAGAGAGGGACTGTGTCAAAGACAGGATTTACCGATAAATATTGCCACTTCCGAGAACAGGTAACTGAGAATCCCACATGGAGTTCTTGTAGCCCAAATTCTAGAGCATTCAAGCGAGTCAGAGGGCCTGCTTTGGAAGGAGCTGATAAAATCTGAAAGGACGAGTCATACAAGCTGACTGAAGTCTCCAGAATAAGAACAATATGAGTCCGAGGATAAGAGACAACAGGGAACTCAGAATAGACAATTACCACCTGTGCTTTATCTTTTTTATTAAATTACAGATATCTTTTCCATTAAACCAGAACATCCCACAAAGTTAATAAATAAACCGTATCTTTCATTGGGGGCTTTGGTGGCAGGGAAATATAGTTATCTTTATTTGATGTAACTTGGGAATTGTTAAGCCAAAATTTAGCTACTTGAAGGTGTGGGAGACCATTTTTCCCCATCCAAGTCATGGAGATTTTTTTTTTAAAGAAGAGAAATTTAAGTCAAATTCTCACCTATTAGTGTCCCACCTAAGAATAGTTCCTGTTTTCTATGCTGTGTCTTTCCCTGTCTTCTTTCAATATAGATATGTCTTAAAATATTAAACGTACATTTCTGTTCTACGATTCTAAAATAATACTCACAAATTGGTGTTCTTTATTTTTATACCTTTTTAACACTGAAATATTGCAGAAGTCTTTTAATTTATGCAAGTGTGGACTTCTATGACAAGACTATAGCATTGATATTAAATCCATTTTTCTTCTGCAAAGTTGAATGCAGTTCACCATATAGTAGATCTTTGAGTTTCAAGGTTTTAACTTTTATGACTTCAAGTATTACCAGTGACACCAAAGGCCCTTGAAATATAGTAATTTACCATTTTAAGATTAGAATCTGAACACATGCCTGATATAAGAGCAAGATCACAACTATCTGAACTTTATGTTTCTCATGTTTCAGCTCTGAGAACACATCTGTAATGAATGGAAACAGTTTGAGACACATGTGAGTTTATAATGTATAATGTGATTGGAACCAGATCCCTTCCCAAAGTTCTCTTCCCCTTCTTGCGTGCCCTCTCCTTCCCTCCCTGCCATTCCAACTGCTGCTTTTAAGCACATCAGAAGGTTACCTAGTAAGGGAAATTTGACACATCAATTAGTGATTTTACATTTTACCCCATTAAGGGACATTTACACTTGAGAAAGGAAAACTGAAGAGAGTAATGTTTAGTTGGAAAAAAAAAAATCCCTAAGAGGTTGGAATTTCAAACCCAGTTTCACTTAAGTTGTGGGGGTTATTTTATGACAAAGGGTGATGTAAATGGTGAAAACACATCTCATGACAATAATGTGTCAGGACACACAATAGTGCATGAATTTATTCTATTAAAATAACTATTTCTTGCTATAAATGTAAATGTCATTTCAGTCATGAAATACACAGTCATAAACATGATGTATATCACACTCTCCTATGAAGCTTCTTGAAAACATAACTAGATATCCTACTCCATTTTGGACCCAGAAGGCTGTGTTTTCTTCATAAGATTTACCAGAGCTTTTCAAATTATGTTTGCCTTTTTAGGAGTCATTCAATTTTCTCTGTTGTTTGTTGTGTATTTTATTTATAGCTGTTCTCATATTAATACTTCCTTTCTTTGAACTTCTTTGGTCTTATTTTACTATTTCTTTTCTACCTTCTTGAGATAGATGTTTGAGTCACTAATTTTCAGCCTTTCATTTGTGAATTATATGAATTTTAAAACTGTAAACTTCCCTCCAGGTTTGAACTTAAGTCAAATACTAGATGGTACAGGTTTTAAAACATAGTGTTTTTTAAAAATATTATCCATTTAAAAAATTTCCTAATTTTATAGTTCTTTGTAATCATTTCATGAATGTTTTTCTTAATATTCAAATACATAGGGAGAGTATTGTTATCTTTTTTCAATGCAAAGTTTGCAGAGTCCTTTTTTGCATTGCTGTCTGAGAGCACACATTATTTGAAATTTGCTTTTTGGTGTTTAGAGTCCTGCCTGTTATTTTTTCAGCTATAGCATACTTTTTAAAAAATAACCCTTTTCTACTCACGCTAGCAGCTATAGTGCATAGTTTTGTTTCTCCTACTTATTATGTGTTACTTTCACACATATTGCTTTATTTCCTTATGGACTTTGTTATTTTTTAGTATGGGCTCCACTTTTTATTTTCCTGGAAAATACAATAAAATATTTCTTTAATACAGACTTTCTTTTGCTTTTGCAATGGCTTTTTTCCCAGCCTGGCACCATTTTACACTAAATTTGAGATTGAGATTTTTATTCAGGTGATGCGAATTTGAGTTACAGATATGCAGGGAGGCTAGCTTGTAGCAGTAAGGCCCCAGATACTCCCCCCTTCCTTTACTGCACCACTCCTAGGGGACCTTTCCTTTGAGTCTCTTCTAGTGGTAATGATGTTAAGATGGTGGGTTGGATTTACTTCAAGCTATTCTGACACTGAGAACTTTTGGGTCCTTAGATTTACGAGAACTGATCTCCTATTAAGCATCCCAGTCTGGATGGATTCTAGGATTGGATGTCTTGGCCCATACATATGATTTAACTAAGGCAGAAGTTCATGTTTGAAAATCCTTTATGGGTTTCAGCAGATTCCTTTCATTCCCATTCTTGGATTATAATCTTATTCTCTTGTCAATTTCTGAATGAATATAAGAAAAATTAAAAAAAAACCTAATTTTTTAAAATTGAGGTAACATTAGCTTACATTAGTGTTGGTATTTTGGAAGGATGAAAATGCCACTTCTGCCCCCACCACCACCTTCCCCCCCTCAGAAATACCCAATATAGTGCATGCACCACCAAATCACCCATATTCCACCCCCATAGTCTATTGTTCTCTCTTCCCTCTTTGTCCTTCCACTTCCTCAACCCCTCCCTTTCTGGATACTTCAATTCTGTAGTCAACTTTCAAGGCTAAGTTTTTAAACTTGTTTTTATCTTACCCTTAGTTTGGTTTTTCTATATTCCACAAATAAATGCAATAAACCTATATTTTAGTTTGCTTTTCACTGTGAAATTTCATCTAAATAACCTAACTTGCCATATGACTCCAAAGAGGAATCTTCAGCTTGATGTGTTCAGCTCAGTTTTTCCATGAACAGAAAGACATGACTGCTGAAGGTCTGGATCACAACAAGAGCACAAAAGGGCTACAGTCTCCTTAGCTCCAGTCTAAGAAATATCTATTGGATAGACTCTGATGGACTCACTGTAGCTGAAAGATAGACACTGAACCAGGGACAAAAATCTCAAGTAATCTCAGGGACAAAGTCAAGTATGGATACTGGGAAGACCAAAAGAGTAATGTTCACAATGCAAACACTGTTTCATTTAATTCTTTCACCACCATTAAAAAAAAAAAAAAAAGGCACAAACCCAACTTCAAAAAGAAATGAAGGATTATCTGCAGAAGCAGCACACAGATGAGTGTATGACTTGTACAACACAGCAATACTTCTAAAAGGAGCTTTTTGAGCTCCCCTTCACCCCACCCCCACCAGAGTTCCAGTTTGCATGGAGATGACTTAAATCTCACAGCCACCAGCTGTCAAAGGACAACCCACTTATCTCTCTTCTCTCTCTACATACATTTAGCTTCTTCCCTTATCTGGAATCTCCCTCCCGGCTAGCTTAAATCCTTCTTACCTAAAACCTTATACTCCACTTGTTTGGGCTTTAAAAATATTTTTCTTTCAATACTACAGCATACTGATCAGATCAATAAATCCCCACAAAGGATTTAGCGGTAAGACAGAAGGAAAGTTTACAAATACTTTTTACTTTAAAGTTTTTATTTTGTTATCTCTCAAGTTTCAATGTATATAATACAGAGTTTCCAGGAAAATGGAAGATGGACATAAATAAAATTAAGTCTGAGATGAGAGATAAACTTAAATGAATCACTATGGCAAATTATTTGCCTTAATGGAAAAGGTATTTTATTTTCTTTGTAGACACCAAGCACACTTCCTATTGGATAGGAATGCAATGTATATCTCAGGATAGAATTGTTCCTTGTTCTTTTTTTTTTTTTTCCCAGCAGTAATGTCCCTGTAAAACACTATTGGTAATTTAATACTGCCTGGTTTCTTTAGTCCCGGATTCTTTACAATCAGTTGCCACGAAAGGTGATTCAGTATCTATGTACAAATAATTTCAGAAGAAATTTTTCCAAAGATACAATGACTTGCAACATGCAGAATTTAAGTCAACTCCTCTCAGCAACAAACCAAGTACCCTAATAACTGACCTGGCAGTTTTTCATTTTGGATTTCCATATTGTTGCCAGAAATATGTTTTGGGGAAAATATAAGTGCTTTTCAAATGAAAGTAAACTAAATTGGTTCTTTTGTAAAATATAACACCAGACTTTATTTATTTGTTTTAAACAGAAATTGGTTGGATTCATTTGAAACTCATTCTTCTTGGTCTTGGTGTTTTGTGCTATTTTTATCACTTATGTTATCCCTTAAGATGTAGACATTTTTTAACAGCCTCAAATAAGATTAAGAAAAGGAAAAACAACAAAAGGACGAAATAAGATATTCTCATTTGGATAAAGTCAGCTTTCACTCTACTCTCTAGCATACCAAACAATCTCACTCAATCTCGATGGCTACCATCTTCCTTTCCTTACCTTTGTTCACATAATTAACAGAAACACATATGCCTGTCTATCCTCTCACCAGTCTCTGTGCCCCTTACATAAGGACCATGTCTGCTGCATGGAAGATGTTCAATGTCATATTTCATGAATTCTAATTTACATTCACATTTTTATATTTTCATAACATAAGTAAAGATGCTTCTTTCAATAAAGATTATGTCATGCTTTATTTTTTTTAAAGATTTATTTATTTATGCAATCAAGAGCTGGGGTGTAGGCCAGAGGTGTGGGGGAGTGAGAGGATTCACCAGAGACAGAGTGGGGAGCAGAACAGGCAGATTAACTGAAAAACACTGCTGAGGGGAAGAGCGGGTGAGGCATGAGAGGTCTGCTGTACCATGTGGATTAGGTCCATGGCCAGGGATTGAACTCATGCTGCAGTGGCTGCTGATAGCTTCATAGTGCTGAGCCTTAATCCCTTATGCCACCAGGGAGTTCCAAGATCATGTCATACTTTAAATGCAAACATTTATTTCCTTAGTGGCATGCAAGGTAATTTTGCATCTTATAATTTGTTAGTATATTATATTCAATGAAATATGATACTGAATTTTGTCTAATATATTTTCATACAAGGCTTGGGAGAATCTGTTAATGACTTTTATCTTTAAAATATATAAAATAAGTGACAAAATGATAGAAATTCATATGTGGAGTGAGAAAGAAATTTCCTAAAAATTAAAAAAAATCAGTTTTAAATCAACCAGATTGTCTGCTATTTGGCAGGCACTATTCTTGGTACTGTGGACACAACATTGAACAAGATAGCCTTGTAGAACTTACATAATAATGGGGAGGAACAGAAAATAAATTTAAAAAACAAATATATATATTGTCAGTTGACTTAAGTGCTATGAAGGAAAAACACACAGTAGTCAGGAGTTAGGGGAGAGGAGAGGAGACAGCTATTTTAGATGAGGCGGTCAGGTTGGTCTTCTCTGAAGAGATGATATTTGCACAGGGAAGGAAGCAAAGATGTAAGTTATATGCTTTGTGGGATTTCTTAGGAGTAGCGCATTCTAGAAAAAGAAAGAGCAAGGAAGTAGAATATCCCAGAAAAGTAGGGCATATGCTGGGAGAATTTGAGAACATAACAGAGGCTAGTGTGCTCCAACGAGTAAGCATGCGTGAGAATTCTAGGCAAAGAAGCCAGATGGTAGTTGGGGTCTAGCCTGTAGGTCACTGTAAGGATTTTGCTTTAAACCTGAACAATGTGGCTATTAAGGAGTTTTGAACAAGGAGTGATATAGCCTGGCTTATGTGTGGGGTTATATGCTACTGTCTGTGGGAATGAAGACTGAGGAATGATGGAGAAGGGATGACAAGGATGGGAATAGAAAGAACAATAAGTAGGCCGCTATAGTAATCCAGACGCAAGGTGGTAGTAGCTGCACTGAGAATGGAGTGGAAGCAATGGACATGATAGTATTTTGAATTCCAAGAGCAGACCACTCAGGATTAGCTAATAAATTAGATTTGGAGCACAGAAGGAAGAAATCAAGGAAGATGGCAAAATTTTTGATGTAAGCAACTGGTATAATGGAGTCGCCATTTACAATGATGGGGCAGACTGTGGGAGGAATAGTTTGGAGGAGGAAAAAAAATAAGAGTTTATTTTGGTCTTATTAAACTAGGGATGCCTATAAATAGCTGAGAGGAGATGTTAAGTCTATATTTCAGGAGCTAGATGAAGATGGAAATATAAAGGGGACGGCATTAAAATATATCTAGAATTTTAGGAAATCTCCTAAGGTCTAGAGTAATGGTATAGAGAGAGAAGATGAAGGAAGACAGAGCTCTGGGAAAAACAAATATGAGCAGGGACATGAGGAGGATCAGCAAAAGAAACAGGAGCAGTCAGGGAGGAGAGATGGGAATCAAGACAAAGTGGCACCCCAGATGCCAAGAGAAGGAATTGTTTCAGATTAAAAAAATGTAATCTTGCGAAATTCTGGTAAAGAGCTCAGCAAGATATACACTGAGATCTGACCATTGTGGAAGTAAGGTGGTCATTAGCTATCTTTATAAAAGATGATTCAGTGGAATGTAAGAACAAAAATCTGGTTTGAAAATGTTGGAATGAGAATAGGAGGAGAAATGGAAATGAAAACCAGCAATTAAACACCACTCTAAAGGGATACAGTTGGAAAAGGATATAGGATCAAGGAGGGGATTTGTTGTTTTCTAAATGATAGCAGATACAGGATGTTTGAACTTATTAAGGAAAGGTATTCAACAATCTCTTTTTTTTGTCTTTTCTCACTCATCTCTCTAAATTAATTACCTGATACAACTGAAAGAGAAGCATGCAACTGAGATAAAAATTCACAATCTAAGTTAAAATATGAAAGGATTATTTACAGTTTTACTAATGACTTTCTTATATTTCTTAAATAGATCTAGAGAATCAATTTTTTAAAAACGTTTATTTATGTATGCATACAGGCTGGGGTGTAGGCCAGAGGTATGGAGTGGTGAGAGGACTCACCAGAGACAGAGTGAGGAGCTTAACAGGCAGATCTACTGAAGTGCACTGCCTAGGGGAGCAGGGGGCGAGACAGGAGAGGTCTGCTGTGCTATGTGGGAATCTCCCTCGCCAGGTATGGAACTCATGCTGCAGTGGCGCTGGATAGCTTCACAGGGTTGTGCTTAACCCGCTGCACCAGCAGGGAGGCTTTAGAATCAATTTGTAAAAAATATCCTGATCTCTTTTCTTAATAAAAAATATCAGGGGTTACGGGCCTCCCTGGTGGCGCAGTGGTTGAGCGCTGCGCTGTGGAGCTGTCAGCAGCGCTCCATGCGAGTTCGATGCCCAGCCGGGGAGACCCACATGGTGCGGCAGACCTCTCCTGCCTTGCCCACTGCTCCCCTCAGCAGTGTATTTCTGATCTGCCTGTTCTGCTCCCCACTCTGTCTCTGGTGAACCCTCTCGCCGCCCCACGCCTCTGGCCTGTACCCCAGCTTGTATGTATAAATAAATAAATCTTTAAAAAAAATAAAAAATAAATGCTTTTAAAATAAAAAAATAAAATAAAATAAAAAATATCAGGGGTTAGGGGGAATGTTAATTCTCACATACTTCTAAGTAGAAGTATAAAATAAAGAGTGTTTCTTGCCAACAAAATTCATTCATTTCAATATTAAATCATATTAACAAGAATAAGATCTTTTTCCAAACAGAAATAATCCTATCACTGTGCTCCTCCTTTTCAATATCAGAGCTGACAGATAAGTGAGTCTCATTGGAAACAGATAAGGATCTCCTGACATCTTACAGTAGACAAGTGACAGTAACGCTAAACATATTGACTCTATTTATTGTGGAAGAGCCAGACTGAATTAATGAGGATTCTAGCCCAGTGTTTCAGAGCCCTGCCTGTACACTTGATTTTCCGATGCCTATGACCCATGGCCAGAATTCTGGATTCATTTGGTCTGAGCTGGCAAGAACACTAGGATATGTTTTGAAAGATTGCCAGGTGATTTTAATATGCAGTGGGAGTTGAGAACCATTGCCTAGCATTTAAAGATTTTCACCTCAAGGTGAACTGACTATGATTTAAAAGCTTGAAATTTGATCTAATCTCAAAAACAGTCCAGGAAATAGCCACCTCCACTTGAAGTAATCTCCTGCATGGAATTCTCATCTACAGCGGAACACATTCCCATAATTTTGCTTTTGTGGCAGCCCATGAGCCTCCCGGTGAAGAAGGCGTGAGAGGGTGACTTGGCATCTGTGGCAGGATTTCTTTTCTCCCCCGAGTGACTGAGATGACTACTGAAGGTCTCAAAGCAGTCTGAACCAAATTGGTTTTTCTTTGTTCTTTTTACTACAATTGACAGCAGGGTATAAGGGAAAGCTAGGTAGGCACAAAGCTCATTTTGTGCTGGAGGAAATACAGAGAGGGAGAGGGAACTATGAACAAGAAAACACAGAGAGAACAAGAATGAAAATGACAAAATTCAGTTGAAGCCAGATCTCTAGTGACAAACTTGATTTTGGTTTCAATGGCCCACATAATTCAGGTAGCAATAGAATTTTTGCTTGAATTTCTGGATAATTTTATCTATTTTCTATTTTGTTAATGACTGCAGCAGAGTTATTTTTTTCCTCTGGAGAGAACAAAGTACTACAGCGATGATCTTGTACTAAAGGTGGACGTTCATTCTTTCTGCCATCAACACCCCCCCCCACACACACACACAGAAACCTTTTTTATAGAACAAAACAACAACAAAAAAACTGTCATCAAAACAAAAATAAAGAACAAAGTTCAAAGAAAAAAATGCCCCTTCATTTCATTTCATCATAAATACCTATTTTTCTGTTAATTCATTATTCATACCTATGCTTTTATATGCATGAGCTATAAAATAGATGATCTGTTTTATTCTGGTCCTTCATTTACCATCGATTTGTTTCTAGTTGTACTTCAGGGGCACAGAATTACATTGATACAACTGACCTACAGAATTAGATGGCAAATCCTCAACACAGGACACGTTATTTCATCACTATCTATGGCCTCTCCTTGTGATATTAATTTCTTGTTTTGTTTTCTTTCTCCCAGGTCCTATTCCTTTTCTCCACCATACACCTGTACCAACACATATAAGATGTTTTCTTTCAATATATATGTTGCCTTTATTGATGTGCTATCTGTCCATGAACAAAATACGTTGTTTAGTGTTCTTAAATTTATATTAATGGCATTAAACTATAAATTGCATTCATATTTCAAAAATCCCTCAATGTTCTGTTTTGAATTCTACATGTGAATTGTTTTTTAAATATATTTTTTATTTTATTTTATTTTATTTATATCCTTTACATTATTGTGTATCCCCCATAGGTTTCCCACCACCAGTTCACCCGTGAATCATCACCATAGTCCCTTGTGCGCTTTTCGCCTCTATTTTGGTCTTTTTTCCTCTCCCTCCCCTGTAGAATGTCTCTTATTTGTGGTTGCCTGCTAGATTTTGCTTTTGTTCATGTTTTGTGTGCTATTTTCTCCTTCTGATTTCTCGTTTGGCTCTCTTACAGTCCTCCTATAAGTCATACCATTCAATATTTTTCTTTCTTCTTCTGTTTTTTTTAAATGTATCTTTTGACTACTAAATAGTTCCATAGCTTGCTAGTAATCTTTTTTCAATAGTCTCATAATTCTCATTATCATGACTATATTATAATCTAGCATATTGATAAATCAATTTAAATTTAAGTACTTTCCTATTATTACTTATGTACTTTTAGTGTTGTAACTAGTCAGTATATACATACGTATTTAAAATGTATTAGTTTGCTAGGGCTGCCATAGCAAAGTAAACCAGACTGGGAAGTTTAAATAACAGAAGTTCACTCTCAGTTCTGTCAGCTATCAAGGGTTAGTTTTTCAGCTTGTCTTTATCAAGTGAGTTGGTGGTTGATGCCCAATGGTGGTAATACCTGATAGGGTACCCCAGTTAAAAGTTAGTTAATTAAAAAAATGAAGTTTTGGAAACAGAAGTAAAAAAAGAAAGAAATGTATTGCTTAGAGTTCTGGAGGTTGTAAGTCCAAGGTCAAAGTGTTAGCAGGTACCTTTTTCTGAGGTCTTTCTCTTTGGCTTGCAGATGGACATCTCCTTCTGTCTTCATGTGTTCTACCCTCTGTAAGCATGAATGTCTATGTCCAAATTTTCACTTCTCATAGGATGCCAGTCATATTGTATAAGGACCCACTTTAATGACTTCATTTTAACTTTCTCTCTTTAAAGACCTTGTCTTCAAATATGCTTTATATTGTGAACCACTAGGGGTTAGGATTTTAACATATGAATTTTTAGGAGCCATAATTCAGTCTCCAACTACATATAATATGAATAATATGATATATGTATGTGTGTATACATACACACCCACATGTAATATACCATAACTAGCTCTCTATATGTGTATGTTCATATACATATGCTTATATAGCTATATTTAGATAAAGAGTGAGAGAGGATGTATAGTTTTTTCCTAATCTTTTTGATAAATTTTGAAGACAAATACCTAGGAATGTTATATTGAATCAAATGATATAAACACTTTTTACAAATCTTGATATGTATTGCTATATTGCTTTACAAATATATTTTGCCCATGTGTACTGTGTGTGCCAGTTTTATCAAGTATTGTTAGCACTAGGGACAGAGTTTAAATTAACATTCCTTTTTCAACAAGTACAAAACTAACACTTTTTTTTCTGGTTGTTGTTTGTCTATGCAGCGGTAACCTCTGATACACGTCAGCAGATACCAAGTCAAGATTGAACTTTACATGCCAGTAGTACAAAGCAGATATTTTGCAAAATGGAGGTGAGGAAATATGTTGTTATGGTCATACATATATGTCCTTATAAGCATTAGGTAACTTTAATGGTGTCTGGTTGTATTAGTCAGGAATCTCCAGAGAAATACAGTCAAGAGTATATATATTTATATCACCTTATATATTGAGAAAAAATGGGGCTAAGGGGGAGAGAGAGAGAGAGAAAGAGGTGGTTATTTAGCTTAAAGAATTGGCTCACATGATTGGGGAGGCTGACAAGTACAAAACATGAGGGACAGGAATAAACTCACAGGCTGAAGACACGGGAAGAGTTTGATGTCACAGTTTGAATCAGAAGGCCGCCAGCTGGCTCTCTTCCTTAGGGGATATCAATCTTTATGTCTTAAGACTTTCAAAACTTTGGGTGAGGCTTAACCACATAATGGAAGGTAGTCTGCTTTACTCAAAGCCTTCTTATGTCAATATCTGTCTATGGTGGCCTAGTGAAGTTTGACACATAAAATTAACCATCACACTGGTCTTTGTTCTGTTTTATTTTGTAACAGTTTCGTGGAGATATAATTCAATATAATGCAATGTAATGCAATTCACACAATGCAGTGATTTTTAGAATATTCAGACAATGGTATCACTATCACTTAATCAATTTTATGCAAATTTTATTACCGCAGAAAGAAATTCCATACTCTAGATCTCACACTTCAATTTCCCTATTGCTCTCAGCCCTCGTCACTAATATGCTGACTGTCTCTATAACTTTGCTTATTCTGAATATGTCATATAAATTGATTTATTTTGTACACTTTTATATCTAACTGTTTTTACTGTTTTTAAGGTCCTTTCACGTCATAGTATATATTAATATTTCTTTCCATTTTAAGGTCAAATAATATCCCATTGCATAGATGTACCACATTTGGTTTATCCATTCATCAGTTTACAACATTTGACCCAGTAATTCTACTCCTAGGTATATAACCTAGAGAACTGAAAAACTATGTCCACAAAAAAAAAAAAAAAAAAAAGGTACTCAAATGTAAATTGTAGCATAATGTAATAGCCAAAAAGCAAGACCATCCTAAATGTTGTAAACTGACTTAGGTTATAGTCATCATGAAGTGTATGAAATTGTATCCCATTTTAGTTTAATTTACATTTCTCCAGAGACTAATGATGTTGAGTATTTTTCCGTGTGTTTATTGGTCACTTGTATATCTACATTAGAGAAATATCTATTCAAGTCATTTATTTATCTTTTAAAATTGGCTAATTATTCCCTTAAAAATAAACATTGGTTGTAACATATAAGTTTCAGATGGTTATTTTTTTTTTAAACATTGAGTTGTAGGGGTCTGTTGTATATTCTATACACAAATCCTTTTTTGACATTATTTGTAAATATTTTCTCCTATTGTGCAGGTTAGCTTTTCACTTTCATGATAGTATCATTAGAAGCACAAAAGCTTTTAATTTTGATGAAGTTCATCTATTTTTAAAATTTGGTCAGTTCTGCTTTAGTGTCATAAATAAGAATCCATTGCCAAATATAAACTCACAAAGATTTACCTCTTGTTTTATGTGATTTGTAGTTTTAGTTGTTACATTTAGATCTTTGATCCATTTTGAGTTTTTTTTTTATATCATATTATGTAGTGATTTCAACTCCATTCTTTTTGATGTGGTTTTCCACTTGACCCAACACTGTTCAAAAGGTTATTCTTTTTCTATTTAATGGCTTCGGCAGTCTTGTTGAAAATCAATTGGCCATAGGTTCATGGATTTGTTTTTGGATTCTCAGTTTTATCCCATTTATCCATATATGAATATTTATAACAGTATTTGATTACTATGTTTACATAATACGTTTTGAAATCAGGAGGTATGAATCATTTACATTATCTTTTGTTTTCTCAAGGTTGTTCTATTAATTCTGGGTTCCCTGAGTTTCCATATTAATTTTAGGATCTGTCTTTCTATCTTCACAAAAATACCAACTGGGATTCTGATAGAAATTTTGCTGAATTTGCAGATTAATTTGAAATGATACTGTCTTTCAATTAATAAACATAGATGTCTTTCTGTTTAGTTAGAATTAATTTAATTTTTAATAATGGTTTCAATTTAATTACAATAAAAAACAAACAGAGTTTTAGTGGAACTTCAATAACAATGCAATTGAGAGAGTTTATACTTAAAAAGAAATTTGTACAAGTACATAAGTGTGAAAGGTAGATGTTGAACCTAAAAATATAGTTCCTGGTGTGGCTCTGAAGGGATATATTAAAGAAGAGCACAAGGTCCTGTTACAGCGTGAGGGAACATGGGTTACCCCAGAGCAGAAATTGCTCCCTAAATTTACCAGGTCTCACAAGAAGGAAAGGGGACGTTAATGGGAAACATCACTGCCATTCCTTGTTAGGTTAGTAATGTAGTGAAATATACAGCACTTCTTTGTTTAATAAGTAAATTTATCCATTCTCAATTAATCCTTTATTAAGTTTGGAGTAAGTAAAATCACTTGTCAGAGATCAAGGACTCTTAACTGGAGTTCATGCACAGCCTTACAGAGGATTTTTGGAACAAGGCTAAAGATTTATATAAAATTTCATGTCCGCATGTGAAATTTTCAAGATAAGCGGTTCAGGGTTTCTTTAGACCCTCAAAGAGATTTGTAACCCTAAAAAGGTAAAGAACTAGTATTTTGTACAAAACTCAGAACTGAGCAAGTCATGCTTCATTTGTCTACTCAAAAAACCAGTGTTCCAAGCAAGAGAACCAGGTAAACAGACCATATAAAAAGTAAACATTTATAGGTTTATTGTTGCCTGCATTTCCTCCATGTTACACTATTTTCATGGAGAAGAAAATACATAACATAGTGCAGAATATATATATATATGTATGTATGTATATTTCAAAATCACTAGACTCAAAAAGTGTCCATTAATTATTAATATTTTCTTTGCAAATATTTCCAGCCATTTCCCATTCAAGAACAAAACCACCTGGTCTGAACATTCAGTCTTCATCCATAAATATAATACATATCTGATGAAAACTAGTCAAAAGGGAAGAAGCAGTCAGGGTAAGACACATCAAGTAACTTCTGGGTCTACTACCATTTTTCGCTTAGGTTCTGGGGACTGGCCCCAATATTTACTTTCACAGCTATGTGAATGTCATGACTACTACAAGCCTGCCTGTGACACCGAAGGCCGTGAATGTGAAGAGTACTGTGAATAATGCCTAAGAGGACACGAAGGGGAAGTAGGATGAGAAAAGAACAAATGACAGTCCTCAATGAATACAAGAGAGTACCACAAAAGGCTGTTCATCCTAGAATTAATGTTATTCTCAGTCCACACTTGCAAAAAGTACCAAGATAGAGAAAAGTTTGACACAAAGGGCGAATAGAGAGGAGGGAGGATGTGTGTGTGCATGTATGTAAGGTATTAGTGACCAGGGAGAGGAGCAAGGAGAAAGGTACTAAAAATTCCAGTGTGCTCAGGGAAGTGAAGGCCCCTTTATATACATACATATATATCTATATATATATATACACACACACACACACACATATATATATATACACACACATAAATAGATATAGATATATAGATTTATATAGATATATAATGAACCAGGATATCAGTAAAACAAAAATGAAAATAAAACAGTGAACTTTGAATAAAGCAGATTGTCCTCCATAATGGGTAGCCTCATCCTATCAGTTGAAAGTCTGACTAGAACAAAAAATTGATCTACCCTGAGTAAGAGGGAATTCTATAGCAGATGGCAGATTTAAGTTGCAACAGGAGCTCTTCTCTGGGTCTCTTTTCCCTGCCAGTCCACCCTTTCTTGTACTTGCCAGCCTTTATAATCATGGAATGAATTCCTTAAAATGTGTGTATATATATGCACATGTGTACATACATACATAGTCATACACACATGTATCCTATTGGTTTTATTTCTTTGGAGAACCCTATCTAATACAATAAACTAAAGTAAACTAAAAAAAGCAGATATAAGACTTCTGTTGTTATGAGAAGACGTTACAAATCTTCAATAACATTTTCTATCAAGTGCTAGATGTACCTGTCACTCTTGGAGTCCAATAAGGAGACTTATAAAAATCTGCTTTCTGCTGAAGGTCCTAAGACAGTAATGATGAATAATCCATCTGCTAAGGAAGCAATGAGGAGCTTCAGGAGACCTGAACATTTCTTAAGGGAACTACTTTTCCATCTCTAGTGTATTGTGCTTAAAATAAGGAATTTACTTACAATGAATTATTCTTTTCTTTCTTTCTTTTTATAAAAGATCACTATATATTTCATTAGAAAGAGAATATTACTTTTCTACATTTGGAAATCTAGCAATTCAGAAATTTTAATGAGAAAAGGCATTCTAGCTAGAAGTTCAGAGAATTAGCATGATTAGATATTCTTTATTAAGGAGGGCCAACTCTGTGGCCACCACTGCATAAGGAATTAAGGAAAATGCGAAGCATGCAGTGTTCAGTGACATAAAGCCTTCTTAGAGAAGAAAATGTGTGGATATTCAAATGTTAAAATACAGTTTAAGAGTTTAAAAATTAGACAAGATAGTAGTATAAGGCAATATACTTCAAAGTATATGATTCTCAGGTGAATAATTTAGAAAAGAAGGCCGATAGAAGGTCAGAGAAAGCTCTCTATGGACTGGAGAAATTACAGTTTGACCAGAGTTTTAAAAGGAGACAGCAGAATCATGGACTGACCTTTACCTAGAGGTGGACATATAGGATAGTCCTTCAATTTAATATGATGGAGTACACACATGCATGTGCATACACACACATACACACACACACACACACACACACACACTCACACATTTCCTATTATGGCTATCAAAATGAATGTATAAGTAGAGCAAAAAAACTATGCCAGTAAAGAAAAGTTATCTAGGTTGAATGAAAACAATATTATAAATTAAATTAATATATTGATATATTCTCTTTTTTTTCTTTCTCTGACATTCTTATGATGAAGGATGAAGAGATAATTAGGAACATTTTTATTCCATGGAAAATTAACCAAGGTTTTGTCTGAGGCCACTTATTATTTATTTACCAATAATCTCAAGTCTTATTGCAGACAGCATATAATTTGTAGGAAGTCTAAATATTGCAAAACAATGATGACTGCTAATCTTTAATTACCTTTCCCTAAATACTGCTGTCCCCAGCTACAAGGAAAACCCTAGTTCATAAGTAAATCTTCAAGTTTTAAAATAAATCCCTCACAATATTGAAAATTTAGACAGCAAGAGCTCTTGATAGATGCTGGCTGATGTTACTTTGAACACCAAGTGACTGCTGGATGTGGGAATCCAATGATCTAGATTCTGAGCTGATACTGGGCCTTGTTTCCCTCGGTCACTCTTGCTCTTCCTACTACTGGAGGCTGCAGTTCTAAGGTCTTTGTACTAGCTGATTGGCCAGAGGAGGCACTGGTATGCATGAATGGGAAGAAGCTATTTCTCTCCCCTCTGTGTCTCAATTCTCTGAAGCACAGATCTCAGCATTGTGTATCTCCCATTTTTCACGAATCTTACTTTTTCAGACCGGCCTTGTGGCCAAAACTTTCTGGAAGACTCATGACTAAAAGAGAGGGTAAGACAATATATTCTTAAAACGATAATAATAATTGAATAAAATAAAAGGAATAAACATACAAATCAGCATTAAAGAACATACTGCAAACAAAAGTTTTACATTTAAAGCATTTTGTTAGTAAACTAAAAAGGATTAAACTAAAAAGTATCCTTAAGAACCTCAGAGACGGTTGGAGGCATCAATCACAATTATTTCTAAATCTTCTCACCAAAGCTGCTTTATTGGAAACTACTATAAAGTTAGCAGAGCTTAATATCTATTTTTAAAAGATCTTCTAATAATGAAATCATCTTTCCCTGTGATAGGCTAAAAAAAGATATTCACATATGTTTAGTTTATGGTATTTCCATAAATTCCAAAAAGGACACTGGTCACATTCAATAAACAAATTATCTCCTGAAAGAATAGCAATGATTCTCCATATTACAGCTAATATCAACAATCACTGACCATGCTCTTGTTCAACCTCTTAAAGATGTGCATACCTCTTGTATTTTTTGTTTCCTTATATGCTCTAAGCTTACCTAAAAGCATATTTATCATTGGTACATTGTTTTTCTTTCCTTTCTGGGCTTTTAAATTCTTTGGAATCATGAATTTCCCTTAGGAAATAATTATTGATCTCCTGCTAAGAGTATGAAGGTGACTGAAGCACCTTTTTCTACAACTCTGGAAACTATACAGGAAAGCAGTGTTATAAGCCTTAGCTCAAACTAGAACCCAAACAAGCAGTAGACCATATCCTCATAGGATTCATTTGTGTATTAGAAGTTTAAAATCTTCACCTTCGGGTGTTGTTACCACACCATACCCACCACCAAGCCATCCACAGTCCTCCACCATAGCCCGTCATGTTCCCTCCCCACTTTGCTCTCACCTCTGCCCCTCTCCCTCAGCTTTCTAGTGTTAGTGTTAGTTTGGTTTTATCTTACCCTTTGTTTATTTTTCCTGTATTCCACATAGAGGTGACACCAACTGAAAAACTGATACTTGTCTTTCTCCTCACTTAGACCAATGAAATAGAATTGAAAGCCCAGAAATAATCCCATGGCTACATGGACAGTTAGTCTATGAAAAGGGAGCCAAGAATATCCACTGGAGCAAGGAAAGCCTCCTCAGTAAATGCTGTTGGGAAAACTGGACAGCCACGTGCAAAAAAAAAAAAAAAGAAGAAGAAGAAGAAACCAAACCAGACCAATCGCTCACACCATACAAAACAACAACTCAAAATGGATAAAAGGCTTGGATGTAAGACTTGAAACTATAAAATACTTAGAATAAAATAGACAAAATGCTCTACAACATAGACTTCAGAGATGTCTGTGTTGATTCATCTCCTACAGTAAGGAAAACAAAAGAAAATATAAGTAACTGGAATGATTTCATTTTTTAGGCAGTGGCAGTTTAACTACTGTGAATCTGATTTTAATTTTCACATGCCCAATACATGAATTTTTAGTCATTGAGCCTGTGACTTAGTATTAGAGGGTTGGAGACCTATGCTTAATTAACAATTTCTTTTCTATGATATTCTATGGATTTGAAAGAACTTATATGCATTCCAAAATGCTCTTGATCCTTCATGCCTGCCTGACTTCAGATAAACTAAGGAGGCAGTTTGTTTTTTTTTAATCAAATGTTGACAACACATTTACTACAGCTTCATTTATATTATGCAGAGATAGTGTGATTTCCCCCTGTGATTTGAGGTCTCAGTGTTATATTTTGAAAGACTTCAAATTTAGAACTCAGAAAAGATACACACTTCCTGGAATTTTTGATAGCAAGGAATAAAACAGGAAGGACTTGCCTTCATTACAGCTCTGAAAAAATAAATACCAATGTTCAGTCATAAATTTTCCTGGGGCATTGAAAAAAGCAAAAGAAACATTCAGTCTATCCAGTGAATTTCAAATCAGTATAGAAAGGTATAGAGTAAAGAGATTTTCTACTAGCTCAGAAAAACCATAATAGTATTGTTTCTTGGACGTGAAATATTTAATGAACCTATACTTATTCATTTCCTTTCTCTAAATTTGGTCATCTCACTTGAAAAAATATAATTATAAATGTTGTAGGGTTGTTGTTTTTTTCAGGAAATTTCACTATCCTTTTTTTCTATTTTGTAGCAGAAGTCACTGATGCCATGGAAATTATCTGGAGACTATAAATATACCTCAGTGTCCTGTGTCTTTTGCCAGGACATGTAAATGTTGAATTAAAGAAGTTGGTTTGATTCTGCTTCCAGTTAGGATATGGAAGGATGCAAGTATTTTGCTCTCATAGCCTACAAGAAAAGACCCAGCCAAAATTAAAAAAAAAAAAAATGTGCTTTTCTATGGGGTAAGTGAAGATTGAAGAACAGTGGCAGCGAGAAAGCACTGATAAATAGTATTCCAAAGAGAAATGCGCCCAGCACAGGAGAGCAGAGAACAGCAGCAGCCTCCAGTCCTGGATACAGGGCCAGGAGAGCTGTGAGAGATGGGGAGAATTTGTGGAAACAAGGGGAAATAACTAGGCCTTTTTGAATGATTGGTCTGGTAACCTGAATTAAAAACCTGAACTAAATCAATCCAGGACGTCTCTTTGCTTCATCTTTCCCTCACTGAGAGAGCAGAAGGAGGCAGGACTGGTAAGCAGAGGGCAATCGCTTGATCCTCAGCATTTTCACAGTGATTGGGCTCCTGGGTCATTCAAACGTGAAGCCAATATATCTGATACTGCAGTCAATCCCTCCCAGCTCAAATACCAAAAGATCAAAAAGGTTCCAGTTTTCTTTCATTCACAATATTTGCAATTCTCTAAGTATATCAATATATTCTTTACATCTGAAAAATGTGAGGAAGCAGGAAAATGTGATAATCAAGAGAAAATTTAAAGGAAATAGAAACAGATCCAGAAATAACCTAGTTACTGAAGCTAGTCAACAGGAACTTTAAAACTATTATAAACTATTCAAGAGATTACAGGAAAATGCATATTATGGGTAAAGAAATGGAACTTTCTTTTGATTTTACATGAAAAAATTGGAAACATTATAAAAGAGCTAAAAGAGAATTCTAAAACTTAGAAATGCAATGTAAGAAGTAATGTAAGAATTTATTGGGTGAATTTAACAGCAATTTGGAGATTAAAGAAAAAAGGATGAGTAAGAAATGTTTTTAAATCAACAGAACATCCGTAGCTGAGAGATAATATTGAACACTGGAACTGGAGTCTGTAAAGGTGAGAAAGTAGGTCTAGGAAAAATTTTGAAGTAGTTTGTTCATAGCAACAAAATGTTCATTTAACAATGGCATCTCCCCTTCTGTCTTCTAACCGTGCCCTCACTTCTACCTCCCCTGGGCTAGAACTTCTGTGGTTAAGTGAGCAGTGCTGTCAGTTTGAAGAATGGCTGGTTCCGAATTATAATAATTAAATCAGAGAAAGCTTACTCTAAGACTCAAGGTGTAGTAACCTCCAAGTCCGTGGAAGACAATGAACCAGTAAGTGTCATGCTGTTATAACTACTGCATTGTTCTATTTTTAGTCCAAACCATATTCACAATCTCTGGGTGGGGGAGTGGGGAGCAATGTTAAACATAGACATTTCACTTAAACAGTTTATAAATAATCCCTTCTTTCCTCTCCATGGCATTTAAAAAATATAATATTGAAACCACAGAGAGAAAAGAGCAATGATGTAGCAGGCAAATCTGGAAGCGCTCCTTTTAATAACTTACTCTGCCAAGTCTTAATATGTAATGAAATAGAAGTAACCAGATATGGAGAGGCCGTTAGGGAGCTGAACTCCATCTATGAAGTCCACTGATGGATGTAGAGGCCCAGAAATGGGGGTGAGACGCTCCTCTTCTCACCAGAACAGTCACGTGGCAGAGGGGTTGAAATGTTATATCCACATTGGCAGGCATAAGATGGTGAGCCTCATGATTGGGGCACTACTGTGATCTTATACTAGATATTTGGCCAGAGAACAACCTAGAAGTTAAATTTTCTCTTTTTCTAGGAATGCTGACAATTCTGAAAGAGTTAATTTCTCTAGCAATCATACTTAAGAGCCTGACTAACTGTCCATGGGCTCCAAATAAGATGTGCATGAGGCTTGGAGGAGTGGCAGTAAAAACTTTTACAGTGATTATTAACTCAGCTTGGACAGTAACTATATAAAAGCATATAAACATGATATCCAACACTGTCATTAACTCTCAAAAAGCTCTAGCCACATTCTAAATTGAAAGAACTGGTAGAAAAAATTTGCAAGAGCAATAAAGTCTTTAAGGACTTTCTTTTTTAGGCAAATTATTAATGGCCATGGCAAAGTAAAGTGATTTGAGAAAAGAAGCTTGCTGCGTACCAGCTGCTGCTGGAGTCAACTAATTACATCATTCCACTTGATATCTCACTAGACACACATGCATGAACAAGAAGGGCTTCAACACTTTAAATTAGACTTTTAAATTATCTTCTGAGATGCAGTTGTAGGCAGAAGTTATTGAACGCATGAATGACACCAAGAAACAAATTTCCAGCTAGGAAATTGGTTTCATACAACCAGTTTCAACATCCTCCTTAATGTCTCTCAGACACTGAATCTAGTTCTTCTCGAAGAAAAGACTGGACTGTCCTTAAAGGAGTAATTGCTACTGTCATTTTAATTACCTGTCACCCCCGCTTGATTGTGAGCACCTCCCAGACAGGGAAGGGATATTTTACTTTTGTATTGGCAGACCCTAATATAGATTCTACCATCTGGTAAAGAAATATTGGATAGAAAATAGAGAGACAATTACCATAACATGATGTTTGAAAGATCCTCATGCGAACCTGAACCTTTCAATTAATCTCTGCACATAGGAGGTTTTGACCACAATGTGGGGTAGGTCTGAGGCACACAAACATTTGAGGTCCCTTCTGGACTAGTTGATGGTGAGAAGGTGAATTAAAAGATGCTCTTTATAGACATAATAGACATAAAAGTAGACTTTGCACAAATGCAGAGACCTCCCCTGTTCTTGAATAGAATGACTCAGTTTTATAATGTCAGTTTTCCCAAAGTTAACCAATAAATTTACAATCCCAGTAAAAAATTAGCACCTGGAGTGTCGTGTGTGTGTGCATGGTGGGTGCACCTGAGCCAAGAGACTGAGTACATGAGGGCGGCAGCAGAGGACAGGGGCCAGAGGACTGTGCGACCGACTGCAGTAGAGAGCACCGTAGAAACCACAAGGGAATGCCAGAGAGCCCAGAAAAAGTGAGGATTCACCAGGCTGGGAGGCCTCAGTCTCCCGGCCCCCTGCCCTCTCTGCCTACCCTGCACCCGATTGCCTCACTACAAATGGTGTCGAAAGATCATTAAAAGCCTGAAAAAGCCACCGAGCGCTCTAGGACTCCTCCTTTACCCATCTGCCCGGATCACAGAAGACCTGCTCTGTGCCTTCCTGGTGCTACAGAGTGAGTTCCAGGACATACTATTAAGTAAAAGAAACAGAGATTAGAAGACTATCTCCAACATATTATCTTCATTAAGAAATAGAAAATAAGAAAGTCCTTAAAAATATGGGAAAAATAAACCAGAAACATTATTCAAAATGACTAGTTGTCAAAGTGGTAGAAAGAGTGAAGGAAAGTACACCTTTGTTTTTCTGATTTTTAGAACCATGGTAATATTTCACAAAGACAAAAATAAACAATATCAGTGAGGAAATTAGGGGAGCCCAAATTGGAATTAAAACACTTGACCTAATTATATTAGCAATGAACAACATAATCACACTGAAGGTGTTGGTGAAAAAGAAATATCATAAGTATCTTTGGGAAATAATAGGTTAGTATATATGTAGGGATAAAGAAAGACATAAATATTGTATTCTCGTCATTAAATTTTGTTTTAACAGGGGTATAAGTTAGCAATTATGAAGCTATATACATTCTTAGATTGAAAAAATAATAAATTTTTTTTGATAATGAAATTCAGACTTCTTATGGAATCTACCATGGGTGAAGCTAGTGATCCACTGGCATGAGTTTTGATATATTCTGTAGTGCGGAATTGTTAATTGTTAAGATTGACCTCCAGCAAATCATTCTAAATTAGTAAAACTACGTGTAAGTGAATGGCATACCCCTCCAAAGGAAGTAAAATTATTGCTGGCATGGCTATTTCCAATTTAGTTTTGAAATTCAGGCACAGAAAAAAGATAGCTTGCATCATAAAACCAGGTTTAATAATTATAAACAATAATAGTCACCACTTAATGAGGATTATTGTGTGGCAGGCATGCAGTTATGTGCTTTTCACACAGTATTTCATTTAACTTTATTTAAGTGCCATTGGTAAGCCATTTACAAATTAGGACATCTTCACAGATTAGGAAATGGAGATAGAGATGAAGAAACTGCCTAATATAAGCTCAAATCTGTGTAATGTTACAGCTCTCAAATACATACTCTTCAAGTCCATCAGCAGGATTTCCTGATTCCTGTGCTGTAGCCTTATTTCCTATACTCTGTTGCCTTATGACAACCACATAGCAAGAGTAACTGTAGACTCTCAGCATCCTGTCAGGTGAAGAACGTAGTTATTAATTTTTCTTATCTGGATGGAACTTTGGGTTACTTCTCTTTGTGATCTTATTTGGCACCTTATAATTTCCAGGACTCAGTTCATTTAATGTATTCTTTATAGGGAAAGACAGAATAGATTCTACCAAAGATTCTACAAAAAGATTTCAGAAATGGGAAAAGATTGACTTTTAGCAAAAGGCTTATTTTAAAGTTTAACTAGTCTTCAGACTTATAACTGCTTTAACTATAATTGAAAGAGTTCTTAAAGTGCTGGATTCTCAAGAGGTAAAAGCTCTTCTCTCATCCAGGGGCCAGGATGATAGCAAGGAAATGTTTCTTTGCACATTTCAACCTCCTGTTCGTTTTTCTTCACCTTTCCACTCCTCCTTCCTCTTGTCACATTAAGAAAATCATGAAACCCGTCAAAAAAATGTCAAATGACTATTTCCAGGGTCATTTTATTAATTCAGAGATTATAGAAGAGAAATGCAAATAACGAGCCAACTGTAGATATCAGAGAAAAAGTGTGATACTTGGAAGAACTCCTGGGTTTCTTAATCAGTAAGTTTCCTCTGCTCCCAAATGATTCCTTTAAAACAACAAGCTCACTCTTTCCTAAGCTGTGGTGTCCTTTATACCACAGCTCTCAACACACAGTGGTATACCAGCAAGTCTACTCAATTATTTCACTGAGTCTTTTTCAGGAGACTGTCCAGACTTTCCAGAAAAACAGCTCTAGAAACTGGAGAGCTCTACCAGAAACGGTGATGAGACAACTTAAGTGCTACCAGAAAGAATTCTTTAATGACCAAGAGCTATGGGGAAATATTTAGGGTCTAGCATATGGCATATGGCTTCCATATTTTATGAACCAGTCAGATATAAAATCTAAGAAATGGAAAATATGGCATTTTGTTGGAAATTCTGTAATAATGATAGATACTTGTAGATAAGTCTGGACTTGAGAAAACACTTTTTATTTAAAAACCTGTCATTACTGTGGGTTAAATTGTGGGGAGCAATGCAGAAATCTTAGATTGACCCAATTTACTTTGAATCAAGTAGAACAGATAAATTCCTTCTGAAATAGGGTTTGTTGTGAATTTACCCATTTTCCAAAGTTGCTGTTATCCTCCTGAATTTCTAATTTCAAGATTATATCATTAGAAAATTATCTGTATTATTTCTTTAATTCCTACCTTAGTACAAACAGATCTGAAGTAGTTTATGGACTTACATGTAGCACAATGAGATTTCTTTCTAAAGCTGAAGAAATCAGAACAAAGAAAAGGAAGAAAAGCAAAGTGCTGGAGAATTTGTTCACAGAAATGCATGTCTCAGTGTTCTGCAAAGAATAAGGAAAACCACATAACAAGTTCTGGAAGCCCAACTAAGAGGGGGAGTGTAGTTAGCAACAGAATTTAGGCTGTCCACAACCAGGGATGATATGAAAAATACTTAACAACTGGTTTAACTTAAACCCCAGCAAACCTTATGCTCACCTTAAAAATGTAGCCCAGCATTGCAATATGCATTATATCGCCAATAAGAAATGCCATCCCTTGACTTTGCCAATTTAGATTTAAATTATCTGAGTACACATTGAGAGGAAGATTCTCTTGTAAATCAAATATGCAAGGTAACACTGTACATAATTTAGAGGTATAAGGTCACCCTCTTGGGATATTCCGACACCACACCCACCAGCAAGGTAGCCAGAGTTCTCCACTATAGTCCACTGTGATAGTACTCCCATTGAGGACATTGTGACCTGGAAATGTTGTAATGCCACAAAATTGGGAAAGATGAATGCCATGAGCAGGCCTCTAATTAAGTAATTTAAATCAATGTGTTTTCCTTAATTCCCAGGAAATTGTTTCCATAAGAGCTCCACAAAGTGAAACCAGCAAAAGAGAATGGCTGCACAGAAATGAGAATTCTGTAAAATAGCATGAGGAGACTTTATTCCTCACAATCAATTTCATTTTTGGGATAGGGCAGAAAAAAATAACTGTTGGGGACAGATAAAGGATAGTAGTACTCTTGAGTTCTCATGGAAACTTTTTGAAGGGGAATGCATTCCAATCAGGCAGTGAGGTTTGAGAAATTTGCTTTTCCTAAGTATATCTGACCCCAATCTAAAAGGGAATTTTTCTAAATGAATACAACAATCACTTTTAAGTTGTTTGGTCTTTGCTTCCAATGACCATTTCCTTCACAAGTTACTCCAAGCTATCACATCAAGGACTTTGACCAACTGATGCAAATGGACTTAAGTGATCTTTAACATGTCGCTTAATTTTAATCAGATTCTGGGTTTGGAATACCCAATTTTTGCAATTGTCACCTTATGTCCTAGAGGCCACTAGCAGACCTTGACAGAAAGGAAAGGATATAGGAGACTGGCAAACCATGTGAGCCAGTCAGAAGAATAAAATGCAGAGGAAAAAAAATGGGAAGTGGGACAGAAAGGAGGTATGAATTACGTTTTTTGTGGTATGATGGTAATACACGATGAGAAGAAGATTCTAGAACAAACTTTCTATAAAAATGAATGAGGGGTTGATCATTTCTGAGATAAGAAGATACTTCTTTTAGAAGGTGTTTTTTCATCTGGGTCCTAAACTCTTAACAGACTCCTTGTATAGGAGTTGGATGTCCATGAATCCCTGGAAATTGTATGCAAAATGTGGTACATTGGTGTGTGATGGTCTATGTTTATGTCAATATTTCAAAATGTTCTTTTCTAAAAAGGAGTTGATACTAGTGCACAAAACGGAATTTCTTTGTAATTTAGCATGGATCACTACCTAAAGTTCTTGGTTTATTTAACTGTGGAAGAATCCATTTACCTCTATCTGAGAAGATATGAATCTCAGGTCCAGACAAAAATTAATATGTGGCCCATTTCTCTGCCTTCAGAAAGGAAGACAGTCTATAATAAGTGAAAATACATTCATTTTTCAAACTCTGCAAGGCACATTTCCAATTCCTTTTTTTGTAATCTAATCACCTTTCACATTTCTTATAAAGTTCTTCCTTATGTCAAGCCTAACTCCCTTATGTTTAAATATAATATCCAGCATTTTGGGGTATTATTAACACTTTGTGGTCTGCCCACGTATTAGTACGTGTTTTTGTCACCAGTATCAGGTGGCCGCTCACATATTAATATGTGTTCATCTAGTGTCCGGTTTTTCACGCCACGGTGGATTTATTTGGAACTATTAGGAGCTATTTCTTTGATTGTACTCAGTCTAAAAGCTTTACACATTGTTTTGGTGAAAGTGTAAGGTGTTTTATGAGAGATATTACAGTTTTTTTAATATCCAGTAGTTCAGGAGTTGTGTGTGTTTTATTAAATGCTTATACCATTCATGCGGTGGCACAGAAAATGGCCAGCCCCAAGGCCTGGTAAATTTAAAGGGCACTGGCACACAAAGTGTTAAATTCACCTTCAGCTTTCTCTTCCCCAGAACTTTTGGTCTTTCTACTTCAGTCATTCTCAAATTCATTAGTCATATTCGTTATTTTTCACTGAACCCTTTCCAATTCTTCATTCCTGTCTATACATTCAGAAGTGAATGCACTAAAAAGAGATTGAAATACCTTCAGCTGACTGGTGAACTTCCTTCTTGTCTCTATACTTAGTATGTAATAATAAATTGTCAGAAAATAATAATTGTAAGATTGCCTTCTGTGAGTGAAATTATCAAATTAATACAAAGCAGCCCAGATACATACAGATTTAGTAGGGGAAAATTCCAGAATCAACATCTGATTAAAGATTGCATATGAGAAAAAAGATGGGGTCACTCAAGAGGTATTGCTCAGCCATGAAAGCTTGAAGGAGGAGAATCGGAGTTGTTGGACAAACCATTCAAACAGTATCCAGGGAAGAGGGTGTGGGCTAGGTTATGCTGATAACCTGCTTTCTTCCTGTTGAAGATGTAGCTGTGGTAGCTGAGCCTGCTGTCATTGCACATTTGAATCACTTACCACAGAACCCACAGTTGATTTGCCTGATGAAATCACTTGCCTACTAGGAGAATACCAGCATGACCAGGTGACCAGAAGAGGAATCTGCTTAGCTCTCCCCATTTTCCTAAAAGTCCTAATCTATATTAAACCTTTATTGCATTATATTTGTCAAACTCTAATTTGGATATTAGATACTGACACATTTTTCTAGTACCATGAAAATGTTGTTTGGAAAAAATTCATTTGTGTTAACCTTGCCTGTCACACAATAAAATATGAGAAATTTTTATCTCGAATTAAATATTGAAGGGAAGGTAGTATGAAATATATTGCTTACTATGTCAATGCTTAGTTGAGTAGAGGAAAAGATTTTTCTTTACTGCATTTTGGCATTTTCTTCTTAACATTGGAAAGTCTGGATAATTAATAAGAATTTCTAACGAATGTCTGACTGAAAAATCCTCACTGATGGCCCACTCCTAGCAAATGTCCTCAACTCATTGGCTTTGAAGAATAAAAATGAATATATAGCTAACATACATTGTATCCATTTGAACAGAGTTATCCTGAATGAAATGCTATAAATCATATAAGGAACCTAAGAAGAGTTACTAACTGGATAAATCATTAAGGAATGTTCAAGAAACAGGCCAGCACTACCCTTCTCTCCCTATGAAGGGGTCAGTTAAAAAGCAGTAGATGGACATAATTTATGGCATTTCTACTACCCAGAGCCTCATGGGTTTCATTTGCAATAACAATGTGAAGAGATTTGCCATGTGTTCATAGCAAACCATGTACTTCCAACCCGTGATGTTTCTAATATATCTGACACCCAGGTAAGAACATTTTTCTTTTGTATGACAAATTAATTTTATTAATAACTATAACATGAAACAAATAAAAATAGTGCTCAGAAAATTTAGACTTTTAAAGCACTAAGAAGAAGGAAATTAATGGATTGTTTTCTCAATATTTTCAATTTAATAAAAATACTTTTCGGAAAGGAAAGGAAAAACATACGCAGGTTGATTTGTCATAGTCATGTAACTATTCATAGTCATAAATAGTTAACATTATAATTTCTGTTTTTGAATCTTAACTTTTGCAAATTAAAACAAAATTAACACACACACATATACAAACCCCACCAAGTGGTCACATAAAATGACATAATCAAAAATAACTCAGTTTCTGGGCCTCCCTGGCAGTGCAACAGGTTGAGGCAGCAGTATGAAGCTATCCAAAGCCACTGCAGTGCCAGTTCGATACCCAGCCAGGGAGATTCCCACATGGTGCAGAAGACCTCTCCTGTCTTGCCCACTGCTCCCCTCAGCAGTGTACTTCAGCTTTTCTGCCTGTTCTGCTCCCCACTCTGTCTCTGGTGAACCCTCTCACCTCCCCCACACCTCTGGCCTACACCCCAGTTCTTGTATGCATAAATAAATAAATCTTTAAAAAAAAACAACTCAGGGGCCTCCCTAGTGGTGCGGTGGTTCAGTGCTATGCTGTGGAGCTGTTGGCAGCGACTACAGGAGTTCAACACCCAGCCAGGGAGATTCCCACATGGCGCAGCAGACCTCTCCTGCCTCGCCTGCTGCTCCCCTCAGCAGCATATTTCAGTAGATCTGCCTGTTCTGCTCCCCACTCTGTCTCTGGTGAACCCTCTTGCCACCCCACGACTCTGGCCCGTACCCCAGCTTATATGCATAAATAAATAAATCTTTAAAAAAAAAAAACTCAGGTTCTGTTTCACTGTATTTACAACCATTATTTAAAACTGACAATTTAAACAGAAGAATAAGTGGTTACAAACTATAGCAGAAGGAAGTGCTAATGTTTCTGAATCATTTTACTCTTGAAACAATTACTTGTGTCTGAGTCACATGTGTCAGGGGGCAACTTCACATCTGACAGTTCTGTCAACTGACTTCCATGTTGAATACAAGTCTTCATTGAAGAATAAGTTTTATTTTTAAGAAGTTAATTTACAGTATTAAGTGTGGTTATACATACAGTTTATTTTTTAAAGATTTATTTATTTATGCATACAAGCTGGGGTACAGGCCAGAGGTGTGGGGTGGTGAGATGATTCACCAGAGACAGAGTGGGGAGCAGAACAGGCAGATTGAAATACACTGCTGAGGGGAGCAGTGGGCAAGGCAGGAGAGGTCTGCTGCACCATGTGGGAATCTCCTTGGCCAGGTATCAAACTCGTGCTGCAGTGGCTCTGGATAGTTTCATAGTGCTGAAACTTAACCCATTGCGCCACCAGGGAGGCCCCTATACATACAGTTTAAAATATAGCAGTAACTGCTATCCTTTTTTAGATCTTAATCCAACAAAAGATTTTCGTAGGAATATTTTTCCACTGAGAGTTTAGACTTGCAGGATCATAGTCATTATACACAACAGACCAACTCTTAATTGGTTTTATCATTGTTTTTACCTTACCTTTTTGACTGTATCTGGGGTAGAGTGATCCCAGTGACCCAATTTCTATGTTACTTCTATCAACTTGATGAAGTTCAATTGTAATCTTGATAGATTTGCATTCTTCTTACAGTAATTTTAAGCATTCCCCCCACTTACAACTATAGAACAAATAATATTATCCACTTTTTTTCCACAGAAATCTATCGCACAAACTTTCTTTACTTAGAACCTGCAACATGCCACTTTGTGGGTAAAATCCCCAAAACAAACCCTGGGCCCTTGATCAGAAATGGTCAGTTCAATAGGATGTTACGGGTGGAGTCCTGCTTTTATCCCATTTCTCTCTCTCTCTCCCAACGTAGTGTCAGTGCCCGAGTCTCCAAAGGTATCTCACTTCTTCCTTTATTGATATTGCTGAATGTAACATGCAAAGATTAAGCCTTCAATATGCCCACTTGCTTTCAAATGTTGTAGCATTTCCTTTCCAAGGAAATAGATGAGGGTCAAGTTTGTTTATTGTCTCTTCTACCCTAAGAACATACCGATTTTCTTTTATACCTTATCGTCATTTCACCTTCTTAATTTGTTAGTACACCTCTTAGAGGCTTAAGAGAAATCATTAGGTGTAGTTCTTAAACATAAAGCAATTTCCCACTTTTTATCTCTGGTGTTTTTAATTTCTTTATAAAAACCATATTTTTGCCTTTATGAAAAAGTATGCTCCTGGGTTTAGATTGTGTTATGTTCTGTTTGAGAAAAAAAAGTCAAATCCTTCTTTGCCTGCTACTTAGATCTCTTTCCAAGTAGAATTATTTAGGGAAAAGAGACGGAGATCTGGATGTGGAATGTTAACTCCAGCCAAGCCTATACAAGCTTCAAGTCATTAACTTATTTGATATTGTTTGTATAATTTATTCTATGCATACAGATTATTGTTTGTTGTATAAAAATATTTGTTACACAAACATTTTTAGAGCTCAACTGTGACAGAAACTACACACTAGCAGCTGGGAATACAGTGATGAACAAGGCAGGAAATCGTTTCTGGTCTTGTCATGGTTTTTACAATCTAAAGTGACTGGAGTTTACATCTTTTATGCTATTTCTAGAATAGTTGACTTCTGAAGTGACCTCAGGGAGCACATTTGCAAAACCTTTCATAAAAGACTGCAGTTCAACCCAAGACTTCATGATCTAAATGAAGAAGTATAGTTAGTAAGAACACAGATCAGCAGGGTCATTATGCCACTGTGATTCAAAGCTGAGGCCACTGAGTCAGGCAGTCCTGGGTCAAATCCCAGCTCTCCCCACAGAGTGGTGGTAGGCCTTACATGACCTCTCCTGTGCTGCACTTTCCTCCTGTGCTGCACTTTCCTCAACATCAAAAGGGATAAAAGTTAGAATTATCTCAGAGTCACTGTGAGGATTAAAGAAGATGTGAAGGGCTGAGAGTAACAGTTCACACATGGAAAACAATAAACAAGGTCAGTCATGTTTATTACCATTTATTGCTATTATTAATATTTTCCACTACAAATGTTTAAGTGGAAGCCCATTCAATGATGATTAGAAAAAAAACGTAACATCATGAAACTTTTAAAGTTCAAAATCAATATACTGATACTTCACAGTTGAAACAGTTTGTTCAGAATTATATCAGTCGATCCAGTCATGAAAACAGATAGCACACCATGTATTTTATAGACCATTGACTACAAAAGTTGGCAGGGTTGCAGGAAAGAAAAAGGGAAAAGGAAGGCTATCTGGAGATCAGAAGTGCCTAACATGTGCTGGGTTGGCACCACCAACTGGCATCTTCTACACTGTAGCCAGAGATGCTGCCCCCACCACAGGTACTAAAATCACTATAAGCAGGACTAGAACCAGGGAAGAAATGTCTTTTCCTTCTACCTTGTTGTCTCCTACCATTGCCTTCCATTGGCAGAAACTGATAGAAAGGCAGCTAGCAAGCAAGCCCAGAAAATAGAGTTTGCAAGCAACCATCCCCAGCAATGCAGAGCAGATAAGGGCAGGTAAGAAGCTGGCAGACAACAAGTAAATAGCACAGAAAACAACACATACTCAGATATGTTATCAAATCAGAACTGAAGTCCATCAAACTAATTTAAGTCAACTTCAAGTTGGGGTATAAAAATATGAATGCTTTCTTTCTTGTCTACTTTTTGTTTCTTTGAGAGTTGATCTTATTTCAGTTAAGTTTCATATTTATCCTGGCTTGAGCCCTACCATGGAATGTATATTAGAAGTTTCTACAGCTGACTTTTTAAAAAAGGGTTTAAAAAGAATCTTTAAATGAAAGGATTCTCACATTTGAAATAGAATTTTAAAATGCCACTCTATCTCTCCCACTAATCAATGCTGCTAGGTGGCTGTCTTAGTAATGAGCACTGCCGAGACGTCGATATTTTCCTGCCAATTTGAGTCGCTGAGTGGGGTGTAGAAGCTTTTGAGTAGCTTCCCCAGCAAATAGAAGCCATGCCAAGAAAATCATAATGGGTAATGATTATTGATTGCCCCAAAGACCTAGGTCCAAAGCAACCTTGGGAAAGCATGACCCAGAGGCAGGGCAACACAGCCTTATTATGCAGCCGGGAAAGAAAAAATAATAAAGTCCTACCTAGGTCTTAAATATTTTTTTTTGTACTCAAAAGGCATTGAGAAGTAACATGAAGAGAGCCATCATTCATAGCTATTGCACACACTACCAAATTGTTTCCTGATATGAGGTCTGAAACAGCTACTTCCAATAGTTAGAATAGTTTCTTTATCAATGAAACTAAGACACAGACTTCATTCCTAATTGGGCTGGTACTTTCCCATGAGAAAGACTGTTCCAGTGTGGCTGGGTGTAATAGGATTCTGACATAGACACGGGTCTATCAACTAAAAAAGCTGTTGGTCAGTCCATAAGACATAGGTGGCCATGTCATGGTAGGGAGCATAGATGTATTTATAGTGAGGCCCTCATAGAAACTTCTCAACCCTTTTCTCATAGTCCCACCTCAATATGACTAAGTTTCATTTCTCTAACACCTGCCACCTTTCTTTTAACCACTTAATACTTCAGAGTGGGCTATATCAGATAATACAATTTTTGAGGTTTACATATCGACTAGGTAAGGAACAGAGAGAACCTTTAGGTTATGTCAGTGATGCTGAAATTGAGAAAAGGGGAGGGCCAGAGGGATGGAAAGCATTAATTGCAATTTATATTAAATGACAGATTGTTAAATATATATATATATATATATAATTTTAAAGGCAGATGATGTTCTAGAAAGAAGGCAGGCTCTGGCATGACTCAGACAGGAACTTAAATGTGTGGTTTTTTTTTCATTTATCTGAAGCATAGGGAAAATGTATATAAAGTCACCCAGCACAGAGAACTTTCAATAAAAGGCAGCACTCACTTTTGACTGAATATACAGCAACATAAAATGTACAACCGCTCATTATAACAATTGACTTTGTGAATACAACAAAATGCAGCTACATCAGTGGGGCATAAAGTCTCTCCTCCACACAGCACTAGGAACAGCATTTACACGTGTTTGTATAGCTGCGCCCCAAAGCTGCCAGTCAGTGGAGTGACAGTAAGCTGAGAGCCAGCCTGACCTCCGGTGAGCAGCCAATAGCACAGATACAACACCCAGAAACCGCAGAAGGAAATTCTGCCCTTATGCTCCTGCAATTTTATGATTCTTGATCAAAGTGACAATCTGAAACACTTGATGAGGCTGTTTCAAAAGAAACAAGAAAAAGAAAATTGGAGCGAGCACTAGGTAATGGAAAGAACATGAGAGAGGAGTTAGAAAGCCCCATCTGGTGTCAACTCAGCAGCCACAGAGCTCTCTATGTGACCTTAAGGAGTTCTTTACTCTCTTTATTATGTGAAAATCCCTCTGGTATTCAGGGAAGGCTACTCAAAGGTTATGTCTGAGTTGAAGCTTGAGTGACAAGGAGTCAGGTACAGGCTGGACTGGTAAAAGAATCTGCCAGACAGCGGAAATAGCAACTGCAAAGGCCCTGAGGCAGCAGCAAGCTCTCAATGTTCAAGCAATATAAAGAAAGCCAGTAGTGTGGGGGCACTGTAAACCACAGGCGGCACTATTCGAGCTAAGGTGGGATGATGAGAGGCTGCTCAAACAGAACCTTGGAGCAGGAAGAAAGTTGTGTTTAACCAGGGTTGGAATTTCTCTAGGTAAATTAGCGGACAGATATATAAAAGGAAGGGCTTTTGTGAAACAGTGATTTTTAAAAAAGGTAGCCTAGAATCTTAGGAGAGAAGTGAGGATACAGGTGGGTGGGTGATGGGGAGTGAAAAAAGCAATGGAATAAATGGATTGAATGAAGATCTCCATTACGAGTCATTGAAATGAAGATGCTTGAGAAACCATCACTTGTATAAATTTGTGAATTAAAATTTATTCAACAATTTTTCAAAACTTCAATTTCCTCATCTGAAAAATAGAAGTAACAATTCCTACTTTACAGAGCCATTGCTAGCCAACGAGTTCATGCATATGAAGTCTTTAGTATAGTGCCTGGCACCTGCTAAGTGCTCTGCAAATGGTAGCTGTACTTATTATAACCCTTCCCCTCTTTCAATCTCTTTAGGCCTCAGTCCCCTTAATATGTACTTAGCTGCAACACCTATGGAAATCAGTATGTAACTGAGCTTTTGAGTTAATTCTCCCCTATCTGAGAATTTGGTGAAGGCAAAGAATTTCAAACACATGAAACTATCATTGCATTTTAGTGTTCAGAATAACTCTATCCCCAATAGGTTTCATTGAGCAAAATTTCAGTCCTTTAAAAGAATACATTAGGAATGATTTAGATATCATTTACTTTCAGGAAATAGGTTAAATCCTAGACTCAGATCTTGAGGGAGCTATATAGTAGCAGAGCCCACATGTCTGCCTCCTGGACTTCATGGCTCTCTTCTGCCTGGCTCTTCAGGGCAAGCCACAGGACTGTCATGGAGAATCCTGTTCCTCCAGGACAAGCTTCTGGGAGGGTCAGTAATTTCTAGAGGCTGCATTAACCTTTCAGGCACCACTGAGTGGATTAATGTTTTGATGTATCAAATGGCACCCTTGTGGACTATTGAGATAGGATACAGCCTTTAAGGGGAAATTGGGCTAAAAATGTTCCTGTTTCTTAGGGAAAAAATAGAACCTTAATATTTGCATTTGTCTTTATAATATTTCTCTAAGGACTTTACAATGCAGTAAACTCCATTATGATTCTGGTATGAAGAGACAGGAATAAAACCTGCATAGTAGTATAATAGGTAACACAGGTGATGTGATGTCTCATGTGATCTAACAGGATAATTGTTAACAGTTTTTCCAAATGGGCAAGAATTGGCCCTATTTTACAAATATAAATATGAAAGAATAAAGGTGTCCAGTGATCTAAAGAGGTAATTCCTTCCAGTAATCAATGATGTATTTTCAATATCTAACTCTTGTTTGAACACTTTCTATGTGTCAGATATATTCCAAACACTTCTCACAGTTTAATTATTTCCTCTTCACAACAATCATATGGTTCTACAATTATGGTTCCTTTCTTATGGATTAGCAACATTTGTATAGAGAAGCTTAGTGACTTGTTTATTAGCTAGTACGAATACAATCATGGTTCAAATCCAGAAAGACTAACTTTTAGCCTGAGTTCTTAATCCTGCACTATAACCATATTTTCGGTCAAGATTCATAATAAGAAGCAACTTTATAGTAAATAGAAACAGTTTTTAAAATAACACTTATCCTAACAATGGGGACCAACTTTCAATATTTTTCTTTCTATTCTATCTATTCCATTTTTAATAAATGCTGATTGAGCCTCACATAATTTATTTTATGACTAAGTAATAGGTTGTGGTCCTTAGTTTTCCAAACACTGCACTAATTTGTGCTGCCTCCTAAACAAAGGAGCTTGGGAATCATGAAAAACATTCGCTGGCTTTGAATAGAGGCTGAAATTGGCTTCTCCCTCATTTTCTCGCCTCCAGCCCCACCTGTGTCCAGTTAAACAATCAGCCAGCAGGGGAAGGTGAAGGAGAGAGGGAGAATTGATTTGCCAAATTGCCTAATTCTGCCCTGGTTGTTTTATTTCTTTTGTTATACCATCCAAATTATGCCTGTACCATTTTAATTGAGAATAGAAAACATCACTCAACAATCCAATTCCCCTGAGCCCTAGAATAATGGCATTTTTACTAATGAAACATGCAAACTACTGTCGAGTCCATTAATAGTCTCAATTTTTAATCTCTTAGATGATAGAACATTAAGGTTTCCATGGCAGCAGCTTCCAGCTGTTGGGGGGATCCCAGGCTTTCAGTTGTGCAACAATTAGGGTGAAGCATTGCTGAGACTTCCAGTGTTTCTGTGTCTGCATTATATAGCATTCGGTGGTTTAAAAGCACTGATTATCATGATGTATTAGTTTAAAGAGCTTGACACGTTGGTACCTAACCTGGGAGAAGGGAGTAGTTTCTTGCAGCCTGTCACCAGCAGCTGCCTGACATACCTGGAGTGATGATCTGGGTGTGATCATTATCTGCAGTGTTTGGCTTATAAATTAATAAATGTCTTGGTGAATTAAATTATAGACATTTTGTTTTCCAAGACTCTAATGATTTTTCATGAGAAAAAAATCCCAGGATCTAAGAACAAGACCAGGAAGGCCTTCTCCATCTCTAGTTGTCCATACACTGGGAGGCTGCAATGAGCAAGTGCAGCCTTGTTAGTGTGATGGAAACTAACAAGATTTTTAGATTAAGTATATTTGAAGGAAGAGAGACAGATATCAAGAAAAGTGGAAAAAAGCTAATTTGAATATTGTTTCATAATCAGCTACCATCTAATGCCATCTAAAGCGTAGTAAAATCTCTTCAAGTGTTAACTTCACTAACATGAAAGGAATTGCTAGCTACTTTTTATGAAGAAAAGTGGGGAGTGGGGAAGAAGGAAGGGAAAGAGATGGCAGATGCAGGTAGGAGTATCCCAGTTTCTCAAACATGATGAAATGAACCAGGAATTCAATGTTGCTTACATAAATTACAGCATTCACACACAATACACTATAGTGCAGAAACCAGACAAATACTACTTGACCCAGGTGACCAAAGTTGACATCAGCAATGTTAAATCATTGATGGTATGCCACTTTGCTATGATGTGATGAAAATGGCATTTTAGCTCTGTGATTGTCTTTCCTAAAGCTCACACTCCAGCCTACTCATAAGAAAAGATCATACAAATCCCAATTATGAGGCATTCTTCAGAATAGCTGATCATTACTCAAAACTGTGAAGGTCCTTAAAAAAATAAATAACTGGGTAAATGTGACAAACTGACACAGCTAAGAAGAGTCTGAGAAAATCTGATCACTAAATGTAATGTAGTGTCCTGTTTGGGATCTTTGAACAGAAAAAGGACATTAGACAAAAACTAAGGGAATCTGAATCAAAATTGTTGACTTTAGTATATAAAAATCTATCAGTATTATTTTGTTAATTGTGCCAAATGTACCATATTCATTTAAGCAGAGGAAACTGTATTTGGTTATATAGGAATTCTTTATTCTATTTTTGCAACTTATATAGATCTATATTTTAGAATTACAAGTTCATTAATTTCTTTAAATTTAAAAATAAAGAAAAATAAATATGCTATTAGAATTATTTTTCTTTTATAAACTCATAAGCTAAAATTAAATGGTTTGGATTAGAGGGCTTATAAGGTTACTTCTAAGATTCTATGAATCCAGGACATAAATCTATCAAGAATTTTGGCCAAGCAAAAAAATCTTAATACTGGTATTAACAACAAAGCAAATAGCCCAGTACTCTTATTATTTTGATTCAATGCCTAATAGATTAGAAAAAATCTAAGTTAATTTTTGTATTTTTCTCAACAATAATCAATATGCAGTATTTGCTAAAATTTTCCTCGCACAGTTACTGCAAAGCAAATCTTTTCTAATATAGAATGTTTACTGAGAATGAACTAGCACAGCATGGGGGAAGGGTGGTTATTTTTATGCAAGGCCATTATATTGCTCTTGAGACCAATGGCGTACATATTCAAGTAAATTCATTAGGACATGGGGTGGGTGATGAGAGAATTTAACTGAAAGTACTTCTGCTTTAAGCTTGATGCTCAGTGGAAAGCTAACCCTCTGGGAGCTCCAACTATAGAGAATGGAAGGGAAAGAAAAACTTTCTATTTCCTCTGTAAAATTAGAGCTACCATTTCCTAATGCTACACTGTATGTAATGGATGGGGAGAGGCAGGGGGTGATAATTATTAGGGAGGTTCTCAGATGGTAGTTATGGAAGGATGGCTGATTTGCAGAAAGAAGACACAGTGGAAGACTTGAATTGTTGTATCTGGCACAAATATGTCACACATTTAATCACTTACACAGCACTAAAGTTCAGCCACGACTAACTTATACACAAGAATCTGAGTGATGGGGCAGGCTGTTGTGTTGGGAAGCAAAGATACAGTGAATTAATGTTCATAACAGTTCTGCCTCTGGCAGAAACAGGAAGGTCCTTTCTAAAAAGAAATTTATAACTTTAATGCCCATATCTATTTTGCATAAGCAGCCCATTCTAAATATTCCAAATCCAAAAAAATAGTGACAACATCCCTTCACTGTCTCCTTGAGTCCCTGGCAGAGTTACCCGAGGGTGGATACTACAAACTTGATTCTCCTCTCAGTTTTCCCACAGAATCTCAGCTGCTTCCAGCTACTGCTCATTGTTATTAAAGCAAGTCATGGGAAGCCATTCCTGCATCCATTCTGGAGAGCAACGGTGCATTCTTCATTTTTTTCAGGGTGGAGAATTTCTAAGGCAAACCCAACCTTGTTCTTGGCAACATCCAGCACTTCTCATGGCATGATTAAATGTATTACTTTTCTAAAAAAATTATCTCCCCAATAATAAGAAGGAGGGGAAAGAATAAAAGCAGTAATTGAACATTATATTACAGTATTAGGCTTAGTTTACATAGGATTGTTAGGCCAAGGTACTTGAAAATGGCATAGACATCAATGGGCTTTTATGTATTCTTTCTGATCTGTCATGTTTACACAATCTCTTAATTATAAAAAAAGTTTTATTTCTCTACAAGCCTACATTGTTTTCAGCTTCAACTCTATTGGAATTATCAAAAATAACTTATTAAGGGAATGAGGTATGACACTGTTTACTTTTATAACTGCTCATTTAAATCATTGTCAGCACCTCCTCTGCTTGCTCACTGTGATATTTTGATGTCTACTAAATGCCCCCCATTCCTGTCTTAAACTAGAAATACTGTAAAAGATTATTGTTTTAAGAAATTACAAAATGGTTTCAAAATATAACTTTTAAAAGCTTCTATGTCATGTAATAAAACATCCTAATATAATTTCAAAGGTAAATAGGAATTTCAAGAAATTAACCAGCTGGCAAAAAAGACAAATATGTAAAAAATGAACTATAATGTAATGTGCTACAAGCCATTAGGGACATAGACAAATCTCCCATAATTGCAATTTTTGATGGGCACACTGAATCCTGTGTGCCATGGTGGGTGGGCAAACTGGTTGCTAGGCTGTGCCAATAAGTTCCTGGAACATTAATGTCAATAGATGTTGGTTAATGAATGGATGGAGGTTAATAGCTCCATTTGGGAGTGTTAATTCATAAAAATAAAGGCAAAATTAAAAATTGCTCCTGTAAACATGCCTTAGTTGAAGAGTTAAACTGTTCAATGTTCTGAAAGTTCCTAACTAAGGGCAGTTACGCTTAAAATGAAAGAGGCATTACATTAGCTCAAATTATACATGGCAGTCCTTGGACTTGATGGTTGTAACACTCACAGATGTGCCTGATGAGTTTCTAGCAGCAAGAGAGAGAAGGTTCCCGGTTCTGTCAAGGGCTAGAAAAAGCCCTACATTTTTCTATAAGGAAAGGGATAAAATACATCCACTGACTTTCAAATTAGTGATTTTAGAAGCATCTGAAGAGTTTTTTTTTAAATTAATGTTTCTGTTATGGACTGAACTGAGTCCTCACTGCCAAATTTGTATTTTGAAGCCTCAGCCCCCCATACCTCAGAATTGGATTGCGTTTGGATATAAGTCCTTTAATGTGTAATTAAGCTACAATGAGGTCCTCTGTGTGAACCCTAATCCAATCTGACTGCTGTACCTATATGAGATTAGGACACACAGAAATACCAGGGTTACATGCGAGGGGGCTAAGCTTGTGAAGCGGGAGCAAGAGCATGGCATCCACAAGTCAAGGAGAAAGGCACCAAGAGAACCCTACCCTGCCAGACCTTCATCTTCCACCCCTAGTCTGTAGAACTGTGAGAAAATAAGTGTTTGGCTGTTTAAGTCACCAGTCTACAGTATTTCACAGCCTGAGCAAACTAACACAATTCCTCAATCACCTAGAACTCTTCCAACAGAAAATTCTGATTATTTGGCGCCAGGCTGGCACAAATTTGAATTTTTAAAAAGCACACAGGTGAAACTGATGCTGGCACACCTAGGATTACACCTTGAAAAATACAGTTACCAAAGAGAACTAACAATGTTTGTTTTGGCAGCAAGATCTCCTTCCTGCTGCGTGCCCTCACTTGTCCTCTACATGTGACCCCAACTGCTACTGCTGCCTTGGTTTGCAGGGGTTCGGCAACGAAGATGCCTGCTCAGATCTGATCCTTGTCATCACACAGATGGAGCAAAGCGAAGGAACAGGAAGCCTACCTGGGTCCCTGTTAGCAGGCTGGGCATCCTCAATTCTCTCAAACTGTGACCCTGGAATTCAAATTGCATGTAGGCGCTGCTGCTCCAGGCTTCTTTCCATCTGCCTGTATCTCTCTCCTGGGACTCCTTTCAGTTCTCTCACTCTGGGTTGTAGTTAACTTTATCAAGCACTGCTGGAAAAGAATCACTTCTATTACTTTATCTAAGAAGTTCCTGTGGAAACAGTTCTTTTATAGATTGAAGTCTTCAAACTCTGACACTATGATGTAACCAAGTCCCAAGGCACCTGGGTACTCCGTAGCAGAGTGAGTCCTAAGTAACACTGGAAGGTTAGAGAAACCTGTCTTCAAGGTTTTAGCCTCTTCTATCTGTTTCCTGTTATCTCAGTGAAGCCACTAATCCTTGCTTCAGATAGAGCCGGCTCTTCTGCTTTCTATTGACAGTTGATTTGAAGAAAGGGCTTCTAAAATTCACTGACTACTTACTGAGTTTCCTCTCTATAGCTGCTGGACACCTAACTAAATGGTGAATAATCCCTGCTCCTAAAGGGATTATAGCTGGGGGTGGGAATAGGAAAGAAATTGATCAAATACGCCTACCAAAAGGATATATTACACAAAGATAATGAAAACTGAAACAGGGGCTGTGGGGTGGATCTCAGAAACACAATAGAAGGAGCATTCCCAGAAGGAAAAAGGGGTCATGTAAAGATGGATGTGGCTAGTTCAAGAAGCTTCAGCTGGTGTGCTGCAGCAGATATGGCTTTGGAAGATGAATCTGAGAGGGATGTGGCCACCAGACTTTGTGGGGATTTTGTAAAGAAACTGGGGGCTGGGTACTTCCTTTTCATTAACTCATCTGATAAATGGGAAAAAACTCAGAGCACTGTTTGGACTTCGTGTGATACTTAACAGCAACAGTGACCAACTAAAATTCAAACTCCCATTGTAAGTGATGCCAGGAACCAGCTTCCTGACATGGTCATTATTCAGCACAAAAAAGTATTTGAAATTAGCCCCCAAAGCATGACTGTTTTTTTCCTTTTTTAGTTATTCATGTGCGACTTTTTTTTTGTATCACTGTCACAAGATGATATACTGTTACCCACCATCCAAATGGAGTATTATTTTTTTTCAGTCAAATTTGGTAACTGGAAAATTTTTATATAAAGTATTTAGGGATGCAATTGGCCTGAAATAATCCTGAAAGTGGATATGTTCTATAGAGGGCTTTTCTGAGCCAGCCTTTTGGTAGAAGGCTTGTCTGTACATGCCAGGCTTATCTCCCCCTAGAAGATGAAAATAATGTCTAATCCTGAAATAGGAACTGTTTCGGGGCTGACTATATCTCATCCCCAACTCTTTTCTCTTGGAAAGCGAAACTATAAATTGCTACACAAACAACAGCCAGTTAGCAGGCACAAATGCTAAGTGGGAAATTAAAGTGGGTAAGACAGACTACTAAAATTTTTGACTATCCTGCTAAATTTAGCCAAGGAAGATCCATCTATGCCAATTTAAAATGGTTTCCAGGAGCTGCTTTATCACACATTTCTGCAAAAGACTGAAGACTAAAATAGAGAAAGGAAATATACTTCTTCTCTGCATCTAAATGTGTTTCTAATTAAGGTGACTATCCACACCCAGTTTTACGGAAGAAATAAATAGCTCTTTTCTTCTGGACAAGGATTACTCTACTTTGTGCTGAATTCACTCTGGGGGGCTGAGATTCTCCTTTACTTAGCCACAGAGACCTAGGTGAACGGGAGCTACAGAAAGGGAAGGAAATTCAGAACAGCCATTATGTCAGTCGGAAATCGCAACAGTAATTTTTTTTCATGAATTTCAGTTCAATATTAAAATGCATATGGTATGAATTTGTTAAATGTATTAAGTCACTCCTTTTATAGCACTTCTCCCCCCAGCCTTAGTTCTGTTCCAAAAGTTGCTTTAACAATATAATTAGTAGTTTCTTTTTGCAAATATAATTTTTTTCATGATTCAACTACCGCCAGCATAAATAATAATGTTAACAATAAGTGATTACACAGGTGTGACCTTGATTTGGAGATTTTGAAAATGAGGTTTGCATTATTCTATTTTATATACAACCACCACAGAAAGTGTGTTTTCAGTTATTTTGCAGATTATCAGAATTATACAACCTATGACTTTGGAATCAGGACTCTGAAATGAATCTGCAGTCCTGCCCCTGACTTTCTATATAACCTTGACTGAGACATTTACCATGTCTTGGCTCAGTTCCTCTATCTTTTAGACAGGGATAAAAATATTGACTTTACTAATAGGGCTATGGTTCAGATTAGTTACCCCAGCTTTACAACTGCTTCCAAAAAATCATCAGGCTGCAAAAATCACACTCAAGCAAAGGATGTACTTATTCTGTCCATCTATTTGAATACCATCCCTTTTCCATTCAAATTATTCATTCACTCTTCCCATATACTACATTTTCTCAGGTGAGAGGATGTACATGTCATCAGGTACCCCTTTGGAAATTGTCTCGTGATGTGTGAGCAATACCTAAATATATACATAAAATATGCAAAGGTAGAATTAAATTCAGATTAAAAGGCTGTTTTTATTGACTGTATTGTGTTTTTACCCACCGGTTTTTATATTATGTCAATATTGTCATCATTATCAATAATGTTTATTGAATGTTAACAAGGAGCCAAGTTCTGTGTGAAGCTCTTTAACATTATTTAATCTTCGTAAGAATTCAGTGATGAAAATATTATCATTATTACCCCCATTTCATTGGTAAAGTAGTTGATGCTTATAGAGAGCAAATAATTTGAAGTCAGATGACATATAAGGATAAAACTAGAGCTCAAACTTGATTTTAACTGGCCCCTGAGGCTCAGCTTTTAATAACTTTACTATATTCCCACCATGCTAATGTTTATGACTAAATTACTCAGCAACTAAAAGTGATGTTAAAATTTAATGCAATTATGGAAGCGAAGAAGACATCAAGATGCTGAAATTATTGCAGGTGTAGAAAATGCCCTAAATTAAAGCAGATTTTTAATTAAAAGTCTGAAATAAATGTATATCCAGCAAAAGAGAAGAAAGTGAGCCTTAAAAAGGAATACAGCAGATTCTTTCAAACAGTAGCAGTATGAGTAGAGTGTACTTTTATACTGAATATATCCAACATATTACTTTTTCACATATTACTTTTCACCAAATTATCTAAAAGTATAATTATTGCTTTTAAAATAAAAGTTAAATCTGTAAGTAATGTTGAAAAAGATACTGTATTAAATTGAACATTAAAGTAGATGAATTCTAAGTTTCTGTCTCAAAAGTTCAAAGTCATCTCTGAATGTTTGGTGAAAATATAATTGAATTGGAAACACTGTGTTGTGAATATACTTTAGAGAGCACTTTCACATTTCTTTTGGAATCTTTTAAAAACTTCCCCTCTCCTTACACTCAGAATTCCTTCCTCTCCCCAAGTAAATTTCATTCATACTTAGACAAACAGATCATTTGTCAGTTGATCCAGGATATTATTCTGAAAGGGTATCCTTTTTTTACTGAAAGGGTATCCTCACAATTGAAATTAGATGTTGTTCTAAGAAATATTCTTATTAACAATAAGTTGCTTTTTATTATACTGATAGATTTATAATTTTACATAGAAGTTACTTTGAAAATTAAAATTCTTTATGAAAATAAAAATGGCATATATCTGTGTATATTTGAAGTAAATATCTCAAAACTTTGTATTATCTAAATATTTAAAATTTCATAAGCAAATTAATATCTGCACTACATCTGTATTAAATACTGTACGGCTAGCATTTTTCTAAAAAAGCCTCATCTTTTTCATGAAATTGCCACAATCTTCAAAGTCATAAAATTTACTATAATTCATATATTTGAATTTGTTGACACTCTCAGTTGACTCTCTCCATCAATCATAAAAGTTTTCATCAAATAAATTATTTAAATCTGATTCTTTTAAAATATTTCTCTTGATTTAAATGCTGCAAAAATTTTAGTTCATTAATCATTAATTTACTGCATTCTGGCAAAGAATATAAATTCATTGTTAGGAGACAATACTCCACTGATTACTCACATTATTATGTGTCTTCAGCATAACAAAGTAGTTACAGGTTACCTTTTCAAGGATCTTTATACAGTGAATACCCTTGAAAGATGGAGATAATGTCTCCCTCCAGGGCAGAGGACAAGTTAGTTTACAGTCTTCGAAGATGAAGATAGTGTCTCCTTTTGAAGCCAAGTTCAGACATACTTACTGCCCATTATTAAAAATTCAGGTCCCCTAAGGTCAAGGTTTCTCTCCTGGAACACAACTGTGTGCAGATATCATCTGGGACTCCGGGACTCGATGGAAAAAGTGCCAATTCTCTGCTTATTATTATTGCTGTATGTGCTAAACTTTTATCTCTTACCCAAGAGATTTGTTTTCTATCACCATCCATTAAATGCTGACAGGCTAACATATGAGCATGAAAATAAGGTCAAACCTCAGACATGTCAAAGTTCTTTTTGTGTGATGAGAATACATGTTGGATAAAGATACGGTTTTGTGAAAGAGAAAGAGGGAGGAGACTTTGGGCTAACTAAAGGAATTTGAGGGAAGTCCGTAATTTGGGCAGTGAATATGTTGACTAAATTTTTTTGTGAACTAGGTAATTAATGTTCCACCAATTTATGATTTTTAAATGAGGAAGAATTGATGGGGTGGTTGTAGACTGAATACTGGGAAGTGAGTACAAAGACATATGCTCCAAAGGCACCTAGGTTAGTGTTAACTCTGCTTCAAGTGGGTGGGCTTTCTTACCAACTACACTGTCACTTAAGTCCTTCACATTGTGACAACTAGTATTAAAATTCATCCTCCAGAAAGAATAAGCACTCTGGAAGATAAAGATACTGAAAGAACCAAGACAAAAAAGGAAAAAGAAAAACAAAGGAAGAAGAATGAGGAAAAGCTTCAGGAACTATCTGACACCATGACAAAAGGAAACATCAGAATCATAGGAATCCCAGAAGGAGAGGAGAGAGACAAAGGAACAGAGAAACTTCTCAAAGAGATAATTGAAGAGAACTTTCCAAACATGAAAAAGGAAACAAAAATTGACATATAGGAAGCCAGAAGATCTCCAAATTATTACAATCAAAGAAAAAAACAGCAAGACAC
>PVIJ01001074.1:133766-156797 GCA_004024925.1 Scalopus aquaticus
ACAAATGTCAACCAAAAATACTCTACCCTGCAAAGCTCTCCTTCCTCTATGAAGAAAGAATATGGACCTTCTCTGACAAACAGAAACTACAGAAATTCATCGCTACCAAACCCCCACTCCAAAACTTACTACAAGAAACCATGAAGACAAAACCAACAGAGGAAAGACCAGGAAATACGGAATTAGGTAAGGACTAGAATCACAAAAAGGTAAATAAATAAATAAATAAATAAAAAAGACAAATATGGATGACAGTATATCAATATTAACTCTAAATGTAAATGGACTAAACACCCCAATTAAAAGACCCACCATAGCAAGATGGATCGAAAAATAGAACCCAACCTTCTGCTGTCTACAAGAAACACACTTAATTGCGAAAGATAAGCAGAGATTAATAGTTAAAGGATGGAAAACAATCCTACAAGCAAATGGAACAAGAAAGAAGGCAGGAACAGCTATACATATATCAGATAAAATAGACTTCAAACTTAAAAAGGTAAATAAAGACAAAGCTGGTCACTACAACATGATAAAGGGGACAATAAAACAGGAGGATATAACATTCATCAACATATACACCCCAAATGAAGGAGCACCAAAATATATCAGACAATTATTATCATTCCTGAAAAGACATTAAAGAAAATACATACATAGTAGGAGACATCAACACCCCACTTTCTCTGTTGGACAGATCAAGAAGACAAAAAGTAACCAAGGACATTAAAGCTCTAAATAAGGACCTAGACCACATGGGATTAACAGATATCTATCGATCACTTCACCCCCGAAAAATTGAATACATATTTTTCTCAAGTGCACACGGAACATATTCCAGGATCAATCACATATTAGGCCACAAAACAAACCTCAACAGATAACACTAAGATCAAAATCGTACCAGCCTTCTTCTCTGATCATAAAGGAGTCAAACTGGAAATAAATCATAAAAAGGAAAAAAGAAACCTCCTTACCTCATGGAGTCTGAAACCCACATTACTGGAAAACCAATGGATCAACGAAGAGATCAAAGAAGAAATTAAAAAATATCTAGAACTGAACAACAATGAGGACACAACTTTCCAGAATGCCTGGGACACAGCAAAAGCAGTAATAAGAGGAAAATATATAGCATTACAAGCTCACATCAAGAAACAAGAAACAACCCAAAGAAACAATTTAATCTCACATCTTAAAGAACTAGAAAATCTACAACAAAAAACCCCAAAAGACAGTTTAAGAAAGGGAATAATAAAAATCAAAGCAGAACTAAATGAAATGGAAATAAAAAAAAAATCCAGAAGATTAACGAGACCAAAAGATGGTTCTTTGAAAAAATAAACAAAATAGACAAACCACTAGCCAGGCTTACAAAGAAAAAATGAGAGAAAACACAAATAAATAGGATCATAAATATAAAAGGAGAAATCACAACGGACACAGCAAAAATAAAAAAAAATAATCAGAGATTACTATAAACAGCTATATGGAAACAAGTATAACAACCTAGAGGACATGGACAAACTCCGAAAACTATGCAATCACCCAAATCTAGGCAAAGAAGATATAGAACACCTAAATAGACCAATCACAAGTAGTGAAATTGAAAGAGTAATTAAAAACCTCCCCAAAAACAAAAGCCCAGGACCAGATGGTTTCACAAATGAATTCTACCAAACATTCAAAAACGAAATAGTCCCTATATTACACAGACTCTTTCAAAAAAATCAAGAAGGAAGGAGTACTACCAAACACATTCTATGAAGCAAATATTACTCTAATACCAAAACCAGACAAAGACAACACAAAAAAAGAAAACTACAGACCAATCTCCCTAATGAACACTGATGCAAAAATATTTAATAAAATCTTGGCCAATAGGATCCAACAATGCATCCATAAGATAATGCACCACGACCAAGTGGGATTTATTCCAGGGACACAAGGATGGTTCAACATCCGAAAATCAATCAATGTAATCCAATACATCAACAAAAAGAAAAATAAAGACCATATGATCATATCAATAGATGCTGAGAAAGCATTTGACAAAGTACAACACCCATGTATGATAAAAGCCCTCGAAATTCTTGGGATAGAAGGAACATACCTCAACATAATAAAAGCCATATACGACAAACCCACGGCCAATATTATACTCAAAGGTGAGAAGCTGAAGGCCTTTCCCCTAAGATCAGGCACAAGGCAAGGATGTTCACTCTCACCATTACTTTTCAATATAATACTGGAAGTCCTAGCCAGAGCAATTAGACAAGAGAAAGACATTCAAGGGATTTAAATAGGAAAGGAAGAAATTAAACTGTCTCTATTTGCAGACAATATGATAATATATATACAAAACCCTAAAAACTCCATAGAAAAACTGCTCAAAATAATAGACCAGTTCAGTAAAGTAGCAGGATACAAAATCAACGCACAAAAGTCAGTAGGACACCCAATCTGAAGAAGAAGAAATTAAGAAATCCATCCCCTTCAAAATCGAAACCAAAAAAATCAAGTATCTGGGAATAAATCTAACAAAAGACATAAAGGACTTATACAAAGAAAACTACAAAACTCTGTTGAAAGAAATAGAAGAAGACACAAGAAGATGGAAAGCCATCCCCTGCTCATGGATTGGAAGGATTAACATTATCAAAATGGCAATCCTCCTAAAAGCAATTTACAGATTCAATGCTATTCCAATAAAAATTTCAATGACATTCTTCAAAGAAATAGATTGACTACTGATGAAATTCATATGGAACCACAAAAAACCTCGTATAGCTAAAGCCCTACTAACTAAAAATAAAGAAAATGGAGGAATTTCACTCCCTGATTTCAAACTATACTACAGAGCCATAATAATTAAAACAGCATGGTACTAGAACAAAGACAGAAAGACCAATGGAATTGAATAGAATACCCAGAATTAAAGCCACATATCTATGAACAACTAATCATTGACAAAGGAGCAAAGAAAATGCAGTGGAACGAGGACAGTCTATTCAATATATGGTGCTGGGAAAACTGGACAGCCACATGCAAAAAAATGAAACTAGACTACTACCTCACACCCTGCACAAAAGTCAACTCCAAAAGGATAAAAGACCTGGATATAAGACCTGAAACCATAAAATGTATAGAAGAAAATATAGGCAAAATTCTACACGACATACATCTCAGCAAAATCTTGAAAGACTCATCCCTCAAAGCGAAGGAAGTGAAAGACAATATAAACAGATGGGATTACATAAAAATAAAAAGCTTCTGTACAGCAAAGGAGACATTAACCAAAACTAACAGACACCCTACCAACTGGGAAAAGATTTTTGCACACAATACATCTGATAAAGGACTGATAACAAAAATTTACAAGGAACTCACACAACTCAACAAAAACAAAGCCAATAACCCAATCAAAAAAATGGGCAGAAGAGCTCAAAAGGCACTTCTCCAAAGACGAAAAGCAAATGGCCAACAGATACATGAAAAAATGCTCAACATCACTTATTATCAAGGAAATGCAAATCAAAACCACTATGAGATACCACCTCACACCTGTGAGGATGGCACACATTAAAAATACAGGCAATAACAAATGCTGGAAAGGATGTGGAGAAAAAGGAACTCTTCTACACTGCTGGTGGGAATGTGAACACTATGGAAAGCTGTATGGCGATTCCTCAAACTCCTAAACATGGAGCTCCCATATGACCCAGCAATACCACTTTTGGGAATTTACCCGAAGGACACAAAAACACTAATCCAAAAGGATACATGCACTCGTATGTTCATTGCGGCACTGTTCACAATAGCAAAGTTATGGAAGCAACCCAGATGTCCAAAAATAGATGATTGGATCCAGAAGATGTGGTACATATACACAATGGAATACTATTCAGCATTCAAGAAGATAAACACATGCAATTTGCAGCGACATGGATGGAATTAGAGGGAATCATACTCAGTGAAATAAGCCAGAAAGAAAAAGAAAAATATCGAATGGTTTCACTTATAACAGGACTATAGGGAAACCAAATAGGAGAGAGACACTCAGCCGTGTGGGGGGGGGGGGAAGAGGGGAGGGGAAGATAAGGGCACAAAAGGGAATAGAAAAGAATACAAGGGACCATGGAGATGGATCACGGGTGAATTGGTGGTGGGCTACCCAAGGGGAATACAAAATGCAAAAGACATAAATAACAATAATAATAAAAAAAAAAAAGAAAATCGTCCATCTCCTTTAGATGCCCAAATTTGTTGTCAAAATCTATGTGCAATTTCTATAATCCTTATCAATTTCTTTTATAAATGTATTTGTTTTCTCCTATATACTATATATTAGAAAAGTCCTATGAAACAGATAATGATTTAAAAAAGAGTGAAATATATATATATATTTATATATATTTATATTATATATGTATTTATAAAATATAAATATTTATATAATAGAAATATATATATAAATATATATATATTTCACTCTTTTTAAAATCATTTTCTATCTGGGTCTCCCTGGTGGCGCAGCGGTTGAGCGCTGCGCTGTGGAGCTGTCGGCAGTGCACGATGCGAGTTCGAAGCCCAGCCAGGGAGAATCCCACATGGTGTGGCAGACCTCTCCTGCCTCGCCTGCTGCTCCCCTCAGCAGTGTATTTCTGATCTGCCTGTTCTGCTCCCCACTCTGTCTCTGATGAACCCTCTTGCCGCCCCACACCTCTGGCCTGTACCCTAGCTTGTATGTATAAATAAATAACTCTTAAAAAAAAAAAAACAGAAATCATTTTCTATCTGTTTTATAGGCCTTTTCTAAAAACCATCTTTAAGACTATATCTTCATTTTAGAGTTTTTTAAATTAAATCCAGTTCATCCTTTTAAAGTTCCTCTATTTTCTTATGATTTCTTTTAGCAATACTTCTCTGATTTCTTAAGATTTATTTTACTTTTCTTCTTCATTATTGAGGACATTCAAGGGCACTGCTCATTTCCATAGTGTACTTTTACTGAGCTTCATAGATATTTGGTTGTTTATTTTTATCTTTTTTTCCATAGATATTTGGGGTTTAAGTATTCTTGCTTTCTCATCCTACCAGATAGCATGTAATTCATTTTCCACTTCCTTATTGATCCAATGAATATTTCTAGCAGATATTTCTACATAATTAGATTTTTGGTTTATCTATTTAATACAATTTATTTCAAATATTATAGATTTGTAACCAGAATATGTGACCCATAAAATATACATAACATTAAAAACTTTAGCATTTGTATTATCAAATTTGTAATTAATTTTTTGGAAAGTTTCAGAATCTATAAAAGTTACGTATTCTTTCATAAAGGACATATTTATACCTATAAGATTCAATGTATTGTTTATATGAGTCAGTTCCCCTACTTCTTTGTCTGGTAGTCTTTGTCTACCAGAAGTGTTAAGTTATGAGAGAGTATACTGGAGCTGCATATATTCATGTGGATGAATGATAATCACTGTATTCAAGAACAGACATGTGAAGTAAATATTATTTGCAAATGTTGACTAGGATTGCATTTAGTAGTGAACATGAGAGAGTACTAGCAATGGTGCTTAATACAAATAGGTTTGCTTGAATTGTTTAATAAAAATTGTAGATAGGTGTAGCTGGGTGTGTTAGGGGCTCAGTGATGCCATCAAGAAAGTGGGACTCTTGCTCTTCTACTCTGTTACCTTAGTAATGACTGTATAGTTCTGAGATGGTTTGTAAATATTCTAATATTCCAGGCAGTAGAGAGGAGGAGAAATAAGAGGCAGCACCAAGAGATCTCAGCGTTTATGTCTAGTTTGCTAGAAGTAAGTCACACTTCACTCTACTCAAAATGAAGTCTAACAAACTTTTAATTTCCAAAATGGATGAAGACAAGTAGAATAGATGTTGAAGGAGTCAACTAACAGTATATCTGTTAATACATATATTCAGAATTCAAAATTTGCTGTTTTTTTTAAATTTTTAATTAAAAATATTTATTGCAGTAACACTAATTTGCAACACTGCATATGATTTAGAGGTATAGGAACACACACTTCCTATTGATGTTACCACACCACACCCACCACCACATTTGCTGCTTCTTGCTTTCCCCTTCATCTTCCCTGGATAAGCACCCCTTCTTTTAAAAAGGATTTGCAAGAATTAAAGACATTAATACATACCCTTGAGTTTTCCCCTCTGGTATTCAGAAGGTTTGGAAAGAGGAGAGGAATAGAGAAAAGGTGGTTACCATTCAATTCCATAAAAGGAAATAGAAACTTACTTTTTTATTCAAGGAATTCTCTGCAAACTGTGTAAACTTGGACTTGATACTTAACCCACGTATGAATATGTTATTGAGAATTTGGGTGTGTGGAAATGTCACATTATTTTTATTTTCTTTAAAACAAATTAACACTAGTGTTTAACTTTTGCATTTGCCATTTAAATTCTTAAACCATGGAGAGCTGTTTCACATGTGATGTGTGATAAAGATAATTTTTATGCTTTTTTGCACATAGATAACCAACTTTTCAGCTGCAAGTATTGAATAATAACTTTTTTCCCAAGTGATTTTCCATACCACTTCTATTATATATCAAAGCTCTACATATACGTGGGTCTTTTATTGACTCTATATTCTATTCCATGCATCAATTTATTTTTCCAATGTGAACAATACATCTTCAGCTTTCATAACTGAAACAGCAGCTCCTTCTTGTTTTCTAAAGAAGTATGTTGAGCTACTTTTAATCTTTATTGAGTTATACCAGGAATCCTTTTGATATTTTGACTGGAACATGGGATACTTCTCTATGTGTTAGAATTTTTTAATAGTCTTCAACAGTGTTTTATAGTTTACTATGCAGGTTTAGCACTTTATCTATTATTAGATTTATTCCTAAATACTGAACTTTGTATTTTTATTATTATAGATGATATCTTTCACAGTTATTGTTATTCCAATTATTTCTGGTTTATATAAGTAAACCAACACTTGTACATTGATCTTATGTTAAGATATCTTTTCAACTACCCTATTATTATTATAATTTGTTTACTCAGTTTTGAGGACTTTTAAATAGATGTATTCTGAAAATTAAGTGCCCCTCATCCCCCTTTTCTATTCTTACTACTTTTAATTTCATTTCTTTTCCTACAGAGCTGATTAAAAATCCCTGTACTGTGTTGAATAAAAGTGATGATGAGCTGTTGAAATAAAACATTTAGAATTTTAATAGATGTGCTGCCAAAATGAGCACAAAAAGTTTAAAATTTTAAGAGAAAAATACAGATGAATGTCTTTCCAACCTTATGTTTAAAAATGAAGAATTCTTAAATAACCACAGAAATGTTTAACAGGCAAGAAAAGACTAAAATTTTGATGTCATTTATATATTATGTCATAATATAACATATTTATGTAACAACTATATACTTACATAATTACATTACATAAGAACTCAAAGTCAATAATAAATTGAGATACAACTCAATCATAAAACTATAAAAAGAAATGAAAAATGAGCAAAAGACCCAAACAGGCATTTCGCAGAAAAGAAAACATCTCAATAAACTGCATATGAAGTAAGCTTCAGTCTAACTAGTAATCTGGGAAAAGTTAAACAAGAGCAAGAAAGTTATTTTACATTCATTCAACGGCAAAAACTAAAAAGCTGACAATACTAGAGATTGCAGATCAGTGAGCTCTCACACATTGCTGATGGGATGTAACTTTGTAAAATAATTTAGCATTATCTTATAAATAACCCAACATTTCCTAATGAACCAGCAATTCCACTGCTCAGTATTTGCCCAAGAGAAGTTTAGCAAATGTGTGCCAGAAAATTCTTACCAGCACAAAGCTGGAAACAATTCAAATGCCCATTGACAGGAGTTTGAATAAATTGTAGCATAAGCACAGAAAATATGAAGTATCAGACCATTAATGAACCAAACTACAGGTAACACAACAGTGAATCTTATTATGATACTGACAAGTAGAAGATGCAAGCTCCATATATAACGGTAACATTTTTATAAAATTTAGAAAGCAGGAAAACAAAATATATTTAGAACTGAATACATATATAATCATTTTTCTTTAAGGCAGAATCAGGATAAGCATAAATTTCAAAATAATGACTATTCTAAGTGTAGGCAAAAAAAATGGAAGAGGGAAGAGCACATATGTGTATATTGGATTCTAGTTCTTGAATTGGGAAAGGGATATAATTTCATCATATTCTTCATGAATATATAAAATTATAGAAATAAATGAAATTCATGAATAAGCAATGATGGCAGTAGATCAGAAACCAAAGATTATAACTTTTGGTGTTGGAGGGTAGAAAATAAATGAGAATAATAATTAGAGGAATACATAATTAATTAATTAAATTCCACTCACTAGTTCCATCCTACCAAGTTGGTAGCAATTTGAATCTCCAGTTTTTAGAGGACTCCTCTATCAGTGTCCTACAAAGGTCTTTGGGGTCTTATCAAGATCAAAAGCATTGAGAGGACCCCTTCAGTTTCAGTCACTAGGATTATTGCTGAGAGTCTCACTAGTCATAAGCTAGTTTGATGGTGTTCCTTCTATTTCTAATATTGTGCTTCATGAGCAATTTCTTCTTCCACACTGCGACACAATGCTTCCCCGAGTACAAAGACTTGTTACCTTCTAGAAATTACACAAGAAAAGGTAACAAGAGCAAATTAATGTCAAGAAATTATACTAAATACCACTAAAAAGAAAATGTATTTTCTCTATTTATTCCCTGTGATACATACTTTAGTAAGACTACATGTTCTTCTCTCATTTCAAATTTGCCAAATTAGGCATATTATGTTCTTATGAATAAATTAAGATTACCACTTACTTTACAACCAAACATTTGCTTTGCCTCTAATCCCAACTCTTTGGTGATTGAACCTGAGGAAAAATATAATTACAATTTTACACATAACCAAACTTCCAGAACCAGAAACTGCTGCAATAAATGATGAAATGAAAAAAGGCAAAGAAATCTGTCATATCAAGTGGGAAATGGACCCTTTGGCAAATTGTTTTTAATTGTTCTTTTCCCTACATATCTCAACATAGTTTATTAGTATTATAATACCAAATGAAGCAGCTGAGTCTAGGTCTGGTTATTGCTAATATTATCATTCACCAATAATAAATTTTTAAGTCAAATAAGTATTTCATAATATTTGCATAATCCACACTGTGACCTAGTTATTTAATGTAGGATGATCTTGGGTCAATTTGCTAAAAATCAACACTGTGCTTTCCATTATAACATAACTTCATTCTCTCACCCTGACATGTTTTTCCTACATCGATTAATGAGCTCTTCTATTTTTGTCTTTTCCATGTTTAACTTGCAAGGAGAAAAAAATATCTAAATTGATATAGCTGAATGTCAGGTAGATAGGAACTGTTGATCAGAGAAAAAGGTGCTCTAAGTGGACACTTTAATCTGCAGGGCAGCTGTGAAAGATAATGGTCTGACATCTACGAATTGAAGAACCCTCCTGTTAAGAGAGCAAGAAATAGAGAAGAATATAGGGAGATGCCAGCTTTCCAGATACAATCATATACAAAAACTGTCTTAAAAGTGTAAAACACATAAATTCTCCTGCCGGAACCTAACATTAATAATAAATGCAAATTTTCTTCTGTTTTCAACATAGACAGTCCCCCCTTATTGTTTCTGTTAAGCTGACAAAGAAATCTAAAGTATAAAAGTTGATCAAAAAGTTGTTTCTTGAATGGATACTATTCCTAAATAGTTGAAGAAACAGATTCTGAATGTTTGAATGAACATAAACACATAAAACATGTTTTTAAAAATCTTGGTGGGCAACTACCATTTTTTTTGTTTGTTTTGTTTTATTTTTTTTTTAAAGATTCATTTATACAAGCTGGGGTACAGGCCAGAGGTGTGGGGCGGCGAGAGGGTCCACCAGAGACAGAGTGGGGAGCAGAACAGGCAGATCAGAAATACACTGCTGAGGGGAGCAGCGGGCGAGGCAGGAGAGGTCTGCCGCACCATGTGGGATTCTCCCGGCTGGGCGTTGAACCCCTACCTCGCGCTGCCGACAGCAACACAGCGCAGCGCCCAACCACTGCGCCACCAGGGAGGCCCCCGCAACTATCATTTTAATAAGCGTGAAAAATTATACTGCAAACAAAAGACTTGTGTGGAGACATAATGTAATCTAATTATATATAATTATAATAAAAGATGCTATAATTAGAACTGATCATACATACACTTTCCCCTAAGAGATCATTGGAAGGAAACTCATTCAGTTTCACAATTTTGTTTACTTCAGGCACCACTAGAAGTCAAAAATTGTTAGATGTTCCTTCATCCCCCACACTTATGTCTTCATACAGCCCTGTCCATTCACTAATCCGAAACCTCTGATTTCCCAAAGGTTTGCACTGTATTCTCTGAAATGCACTCTTCTAATTCTAGATGTTCCAAATCTTCCCTAGACAATAATTTCAACTTTTTTACTTAATAAATTTGGCTGTTGCCTGAATATGCTCCCCCTCTAGAACACTAAGTGGTTGTTTTCTTCCCTCATATCCCATGTGGCACCAGATGGCGTGTGCAATTATCACATTAACAGATAGAACTGGTATATTCTCTAATCCATTTCTATTTTCAGAAAAGTTTTCTTCCCTCCTTCCACAAAACCCTAGATCTTTGTAGAACATCCCACCAGACTGCACCTCCAGTTATCAGTCCATGGTGATATTGATGGTGGTCAAGTCACCTTCAAACTCTGAAGCCCCTTCTCTCTCCACTCATGCTTCTTTCATAATTATTTTTTAAATTACTCTAATAAAAGAAATCAGAAAATACTGTCTCTTAATTCATGTTCAAAGCTATGTTTAGGTAAACAAGTTCACAACTAAAAATTCTGAAAAAAAATTAACTTTTTATTCAGTATAAATGTTAAATTATATATCTTTATATATAAACGTATGTAGGTATAAACACATAATTTGACTTTGATTACTTATATACAGTTTTTGCATTCCAGGTTTGAGAAAATTGGGAAAAAAATAGCTAAAATCATTTAAAAATCAGCTCCTCAAATATATTTTATTGTGATATCAGGTTAAGATCACATCCTGGACCCGATGCCCTTGATGATATGAGATCCTCAAAGACTTCTTAAATCACAAAATAACTACTGTATTGTTTAGGATATTTTATTTCCTTTCTGTTCTTTCTAATTATTGCTCTCTATAGTACTAAACCTGATTCATCTAAAAGATTCCACTATCATATAATATCCTGCTTTGAGGAATTTTGGATAAAAAGAAGATAGCACAATAGAACTTAAAAAGTGTAAACATGATTATTAATGATAGTTTGCATAATTTACAAATTAAAGTATTATCTATGTCTACTGAGGACTTTACCTGGAAGTTCTGTGTCTTGCTACAATCCTCTTATTGTTTCTTACTGAGCAAGGTTTCTTCATGTGAACCTGCCCTCCAGGTAGGCCATCTCAGCGGTTCAGGAATGATGTGGATGTGTTAGCTAGTGACTATCTGGAATTCCTAATGAAATAATAATCAGGACTCTATGACACTCTGTCTTCTTTCTATCCCAGTCTCCCTTCCCTTTAAGTGACCTCTCCTCATATTCAAGTTCCTAGTCATGAAATGTCATAGATGAATTCATGAGTGCCTTTGCAATTAGAGAAAAAAACAACATTTGGGTAACTTTCAAATCCATCCTTTCCTCTGTGTTTGCAGACAGCACTGCTCAGCACAGCTGTGGGTTCACCCAGAGCTGCCATATACATTTGTCCAGTCTCTTTATCATCCTGGAGCATTTGATGCTATGCATGCTCAGAGCAAGGTATGTATACAGAAAGAGTAAGTCAACAGAGAGAAGTGCTTGAAGACTCCTACTTCTTGGGAACCCTTATTCCATAACTCTCGGATAGCTGGTAGCATCAAGAGTACGTCATGAACATCCACATACCTGAAAGTAGTGCTCTGCCATGTCTGCCCTCTTCCAAATCAAATCATCCTTCAAAAAAATCTCTCATCTCCTTTCATGTCCTGATCCTAATCAGGTCTTCAATATAATTAACTAAATAAATATCTTAAAAGAAGAATGACTGCTGGGCCCAGACTTTACAACACTATTTATGGACATTGATTCTTAATGGAAAAGTGTCAAGAGTAATGTACTTTTTTTTTTTTTAACACAAGCCATCCATTCCATGACTACTCTGGACCCCATTTAAGGAGTTTCCCCATTTTACCTATGTTTTGTTGGCAAACCAAAAGAATAAGATTCAATGATTTGAAAGCCCATCCAGAAAGTTGTTGATCAATACTACAATGTTTGAGAGTTAGTGATTTAGGGGCAGTTTAAGGATATGTCTATTTGTTTGTTTGCATGAGATTGTTATGGAGTTATAGATGAGCAGGAAAACTCAGTCATTTACTTTTAAAAATTTTGAAATACTTTCATATCAATTAGTAAAGAGTGACTACACTAAGACCCTGCAATGTCTTCCTGTTTCCCCCAGACCTAGACCACTCCAAAACTCTTTTTGGTCCAGTAATTCAAAGGTCATTGTCTGGTATATCACAATAGGGGGTGTCTGAAACCCCCTCTCCCAGCACTAAGATTAATTGGTTACCATGCATGCACAGCACCAAATGATTAAAATGTAAACTAATGAGAGTATATGAAACACAACAAATCACATAAAATACTCTTCCGTTTTAATTTGAATGTATTATGTGATTTTTAGCAAGTTAAAATTTGTAGCTATGCTTTAAATCTATTTTCAAAAGTCAGTATTACAAAGTTGTTATTATTTTCCAAATATCAACATAACCAGCAACCAAGGGAAAGTAAGGGAACAAAGATTTAAGCATTTCTCTATGGCAGGCTATGTTATTTCATCAAATTATCACAAAAACTCTCTAAGTATCATTTCCTTTTTAAAGGTGGACTATTTAATTCAAAGCTGTACCTCCTGTCACACAGTTCTCTAAGCACTAGCACAAAGATGATCGATTTTGTGAGTAAGGAGTGTGACCTTTTTATTTTAGGAAACCAAGATTCAGAAGGGTTAAGTAACTTGCTCATAGGGAACAGACTTTAGGTGAGAACAGAAGTTTTCAGACTTTCACTCCAGACTCCCACTTCTTGGCAGAATCAAAATTGTACCATTGTATTTGAAAAATAAATCTGTTCAGTTATCTTCCCTAATTCAAGATACCTCTTGGCTGCTTCCTCCTTCCCTCCACACTGCATCAGTGTTCCCCAGGACCCACCAGCGCCTTATGGCATCTCCACTTCATCCCTGGGGCTGTTGGTCTTCTCTCTCTCTCTCTCTCTCTCTCTCTCTCTCTCTCTCTCTCTCTCTCTCTCTCTCCCCTCACTTCACTCAGGATTTTGATTGGTTTAGATTTTAATACATCCCAGAAATTTTTCTTTTGCTTTGTGATGAGGTGTCATTCTTTTGCTGCTCACAACCTCCTCAGAGCAGAGGGGAGCTCGGTGTTTTCAGTGTTAAGTGCACTGGGCACGGAAGCCGGTCCACACCAGGATGAAACTCCCATTCTCCCCCTTGACTGGTAAACAAATTAATCTACTCATGAAAGGATATGCTAACAAGAGAGGAGGAGGAGAGAGAGAGAGAAGGCAGGCGTGAAGAAAGACAAAGTTGAGGAGGGAAAAGGCAAGAATAAAGAGTCCAAACAGAGATTGCCATGGAAGAAGAAAGAATGTTTCCCAGAGTAAAAGACTCTTCTTTCAGGAGAAAACTACTTCTGGCCACAAAATAAGCCTCCTACTGTTAGACTATTTAACTCTATCCAATCTCTGAGGGTCCCATCCAAATTAATTTCATTCCTTTGTCTGGGTCCTCCCTGCTTTAGTTACCCGTCTCCATCTGTCCTCTTTGAAGGATCACTGAGCACTCTAGTTTCAATATCTTTCCTACTGGCTGTGTTGGGCTTTCAAGACCAGTCTCTCACACAGAAGCAGCTCATCCAGGATTTAGCAATGAGAACTAATTGGCAAGGGCCATCCTCAATACTACTGAGAAAACCCCAAACAAATGGAAAATGCGGAGCTTACTTTAACTAAAAATCTATTCATATATAACTTTTCATTCCAGAATTACCATGTTATGTAGTCCTGGCAATAAATCTCCCCACTTATATTCTTCTCTAGAAAACCTGCTTATAAAAGGAAGCACTAACATATGTCAAATGATTTAGTAAATAAAATTTGTACAAAATGCAAACCAATAATTTAGATCAAATTCCCTAAACAACAAAACCATTTGCAGTTTTAGTTCCAGAGGACATAATTGAGATCATCTAGTCAACCTCTTCATTTTTATGTTACAAAACTGAGGCACAAAAAGCCTGAATGAATTTTCTTGCTGCAGTACAGTTAGTTACTGGTGATGCTAAGAATAGAAACCAGATCTCAGTTCTGGTCCACTGATTTGATCTCCCTCTTTGCAAAGTTTGAACATAGATAAAGTCAGAATAAGTTTCCATTTAGAACAATGTGGAGCAGGCTTATATTTATAATAAGCCCACAAGTATAAGCATATGACCACTTTTCAACTTCCATTTCTCATTCCCTTCCAGCACTCAGGTTTTATATTAAAAATAAAGGCTATTCTTCATTTAAATTTAGCAAACACTGAAAGGAAAGGATGCTGCCTCAGAAATCATATACAATGCAATTAGAGTCAATTTTATGTATTTGGAGCTATCCATCCTTCTGATTTACACCAACATTTTTCTCTTCTATTACTATGGATAATTGCATATTGGCTAAATTAAGGCTGAAAAAGATGAGATCCAGCACATTCAGGGTGGTATGGCTGTAGACAAAGGACAAAAAAGAAAAAAACAAACACCTGTAACAACTTTTTAAAATGTGTTTTTCAATTTCCCCAAAATATCATTTGAATTTAATCATGGCCCTTGAATATCTTCATCTGGATTTGAAAATGGGCTAACTATAACCCTATACAATCTTGCTGCCTCTACTTTGTTTATAACTTACTCCCTTTCTTTTTTACTGATTTCTCCTTTGACAAATACTCCCTAAGTGTGAGTGTTCCCCAAATCTTTGCTCTTGATCCACTTGGACAACAGTATTTTCCTCTTCTTTCTTAGCCCCACCCCTTTGAAAATAAATCATCACCTTTATGTACACCCCTTTCCCAAGTTTAGTACTTCATAATTGCCCATGAATTTTTCTCCTTTGTTGACATTTATAATTAGTTACATAATCTAAACACTCTGCTTTCATTTAACGTTGAGTCAGTTTAAGCTGTGTAATTTATTGAGTGGGAAGCACTATGCTAGACTCTATGTGACATAAAAAGTGAGTGAGTTGTATTTCCTTTCTTAGGTAGGCGCTTGTCAACCAGGACTGTCTTCTCCAAAAAAGTAAAACTGAGTCGATAAAGAGTATACTTTTTAGATAAATCTTAAGGAGTACATGAACTAATGTAGGCAGTTCTCAGCACAAAATAAGTCCTTAGAGTATTACCTGATATTATGCTACTTTTAATGTTGACAAATAATTTTGTCCAGATGCAAAGGAAATTATCACATACCTCTCTGGGCTTTTCTAGGCTGGCAAACAATCAAACAAACATCAGACAGATTGATAAGAGGAAAAAGTCATATTGACTGAGTACCTCCCACCTGGCTTTAGACACCATCTTACACAGCCTAGCTAAGACAGGGAAGGCTGGGGGAAAAAGGAAATTCAGTTAGGGAGCTTATTGGAAAAACAAAGGAATACTGATTTGAGTTCTGTCTTCTCCATTGAAAAGAGATAAGCAGACATGGTCTTCCAGGGAGAGGTCCTTACAGAGAGAAGTTTACAGATATCAAAAGCAACTTTGACTCAGCCTTCAGAGTCCCTCCCATCTAATAAATCTTTTGCCAAAAGATTTATTTTGGGGTGGCATATTTTTGCTCCCCTACAATTTCTTTGATCCTCTCCAGTCCAAAACTATTGTTACAAAAATATATTTAATATAAAGCTAAATGTGTTAAGAGTAATAGGATACCTAGCAGACTCTATCTTAAACTTGTGGTTAAACATCAGCAGTAATGAGACACACTGGAGCATTTACCTTTGCTCTAATGCCCTGAGAAGAGCATATCACCATGCGATTTTCTTGCCATAAATAAATAATTTGAAGTAAATTATGAGGAAACATCAGACAAATGTAGAAATAGAGACACTCTACAAAAGAACTGCCCAGACTCTTTAAAAGTGTCAAGGTTATGAAGAAAAAACAATGGGGAAGAGTCTCTGATTTGAGAAAATTAAGGAAGCATGCCAGTTACAGGACCAAGATAAAGGACGTTAGTGGGACAATTGTTTGACTAAAAAAGTCTGTAGATCAGTTATGGGATTGTATCAGTGTTAATTGCCTGATACTGATCATTATGTTATGGTTATTTAGTGCTTAAGATTTGGTGAAGCTGGGTGAACAGTGTACAGACTTCTTTGCACTAGTTTTGCAAGTGTGAAAATGTGTATGTAATATACAACAGAGATGTAAGACGAAGGAAAGAGAACTATCTGCCTCAATGCATGGTCAAAAGGAAAGAAGTAAATAACAGTAGAAGATTTCTGGAAATGGAAGCATTTGAGCTGGGTTTTGAAGGCACTGACATTGAGGAAGAATATTCCAGGCAAACCAAAGAGCAGAATTACAAGCAGCAAAAAAGCAAGCTTTGTTTTAGATATAAGAAGTGAGCATGTATCTTTGGAAAGCATTGTCTTTGAGAGGGAAGTAGTGTGAGACAACATTGTTGCTATGTCTCTATAGTTGGCTCAATAGTTGCTTCTCCCCAAATATGTCCATATCTTTAGCCCCAGAACCTGTGAATACTTAACTTTACATGGTATACAAGACTTAGCAGATGTGATTATGGTAAGGATCTTGAGAGGGGATGATGACTTTGAATTATCCAGGTGGGTCCAATGTATTTGTTACTGACTTAACCAGGCTGTATCACTGGCACTCAGAAAGCGACACTCTGAACTTTTTCCCCCAAAGGAAACCCTTTATTAATATGTGGTGCCACCATGGGAGAAGACAAGAATAACTATCTTGTCCTCTTGAGGACTGAGTGAAGGAAGGATATATAGAAAAGAGAGAAATGTGAGGACCTGAGAGGGATGGGGAAGGTTTCTTTATTCTCAGGTCAGGGAAAGCACCAACATCCTAGTGGCAGTCAGTCACAGGATTGTTGACGATTTTTCTGGAATAGCTGCTCTTCTGTGTGATCAGTTTAAAATGACCCTCAGGTGTTTGTCAAGCACAAATATTATCAGCATCCTCAGAAGGAACAAAATATCTTGTTAAGTTTAAAACAATCCATTACCATCTCCTAAGGAATGTGTCATGGTGCACTAAACTAAACTGCTAAGTTGAAGGTTAAGGTAGGGACCATATCATGATCCTTGGCTCAGGCAGAATCACATAGACATAGGATTCATATAAGAAGGAAGCAAGGATATCAAAAGTCAAAGTGACATGCTTTGAAGACAGAGGAAGTGGCCATGAGCCAAAGAACGCAGGTGGCCTCCAGGAGCTGGAAAGTTCAAGAAAACAGACTTGTACCTGAAACTTCTAGAAAAAAATAAAGCCCTGCCAATATCTTTTCTTTATGCTTCTCACCTCCTGAACTGTAAGAGGATAAATCTGTGTTGGGTTAAGTCACTAATTTTGTGGTAATATTTACAGCAGCAAAAGGAACCTAGTAAGTTTCTATTACATTGTTTTGAACCCATTTCCATCTAGACTACTGTTACAGTTTCCCACCTGTTCTCTTGATCTCTATTCGCCATCTCTCCCTTCTAAAAAATGATGTCAGATTTATTTTTTTCAAGTCCTGGACTTATCATGTCATTCCTCTAAACCAAATCTCTCAAGTGCCCCCAGTCAGCTGCTATAAAACATCCATCTTTACTATTCTGACATTTAAGAATCTGGTACTAATGTGCATTTTCAACTCTATCTGGATTTCTCTATAGCATTAACCTTATGCAGAGGCAAATGGATTTAGTCACATTCTTCAGAGCTCTCCTATATTTCAGAATGTCACTTTTGAAGGTTTCCAGGTCATGTCCCCACTTTTCCAATGTGTCCTAGCCCACAGTGATTTCTCTTTCCATTGAATTTTTATAATCTCTATTGATTGTGATCTGAAACCCTCATGCCATCTGTTCTTAGTACCCAAGGCCAAAGAAAAGGGCCCCAGAACTCACAAATTTAATGCCTGAGAATTAAAACATAGAAAAATTCGTGAATAGGATTCCATTTGAAGATGATTCAGGATTTTGTAAATATGTGCAAATCTGGAAGACATACATAGTGAATATTCAAGTGAATTAAGCCATATAAAATAAAATTCTGGAAGCAAGACCAAAACTAATAAAGAAAAAATGCTGTAGGCAAAATGCTATAGTGGTTAAGTGGATCTGTAGTCATGCTTTCTGGGTTCAAATCCTCTATCACTGGGCAGTTCTATTCCCTTAGATGAGATCACTATTGATTAAAATAACTGACTGTCCTTGCTCAGGATATTATTATAAGCAAATCTTTACATCATAATATTTGGTTTCACATGTAGACCTTCCTACCCAAAGAGAATTTCCTGGCATGAAATATGGTTCCCATTACAAATTTCTAAATTGACATTTGGATTCATACATCATTCTCTTGTGAATTTGATTATTAAGTCAATCACTTAGGCTAAGTCCAAAATCACATAAATCAAATGAAGCAGCTGAAACAATTTACTGTATTGCTCTAGCCAATGAAACTAACTTTTACTATCTGCATCTAAATTATTTAGACTGGCTGTCTGTAATGATCAAATCCACCAGATGATTGCTCAACTTTTCACTGTAATTTGCATAGAGAGCCTCCTTGTGCACCTGGCATTGTCCCTGGAAGTGCTGGGCAGCTGCTCCACTGAAAATAATAACAGCTGTGAAACTTAAATAATTTCATGTTTTAGTAGGATGACAACTACATGATACACAAGCAGCAGACGGGAAATTCCTCTTGGACAATGCCATTCAAAATGCAGAACAGCAAAGAATCACACAACACAGTCACATGCTTTAAATTCTGAAGATATAGGCCAGTGTCACTCTTGGAGAAACTTAGTGATTCAGTTTCCAAGTGTTGCAAAGAGCTAAATAACTTTTAGCATATACTCTGAATCCCCCAACTCTCATGACTAAATGCAACTTAACATAACTAATGAATTGTTAATCTGATTCATTTTCTCTTCATCTTCTGATATTAACAATCATATTAATGTGCCTAGGAACACTTCTTGATGAAGCCACTCTATATTCTTTCTGCTAAAATTCCGTCTTTTGTACATGACTAGAAGATCATAAAAAGTCCCAGATGTAAAGATAAATAACTTGAAACATCCCATACTTACTTGCATAATTCCTCATTGCTCTGTAGTGGTACGCTACTGCAAATTAACACCAAAAAAATAATTAAATCAAACTCACAAAAACTGTGTTTAGAGAGAAGGCTAGTTAACTCAGAAACCCTCCGATTATCAGAAATTCAGAGGCAGTGGAGGTTGACAGTTTCAACAAGATGACCTTTAAATGATTTTGATGAAGCAAAGGGCAGCTCACTTGAATAGGAGAAAGAAGTGCTTACCTACGTGAAAATATTTGTCAGACTTTGGGCAGGCAGAGGACCTGAACTGCTACTTCTTTTGGATTTGAAAGCGAAAGACTTCAGTTTATATCCACATATCCCAGTCAAGATAATATCTACGTACATGTCATCAGGTCTCTTGAAAAATCTGATCTAAAATGCTCTCTGACACAAAGTATAAGTTATTTTGTTGATTAAACATCACCAGTGGATTCCCATTGTCCCTAGCATGAAATCCTAACACTTATTAACACAGTATTTCACACTTTGACTATTCTTATCTTTTTTCTCATTTTAAGCTTTGTCTAGTGAAGTTTTTCCAATTACAAAAATGATATGTGCTTATTATAGACAAATTGAAATACAAAGAAATATAAATATTAAAACAGAAAAAATATTAAAACAGAAATCAACAACCAGAAATAACCACTAAAATTTATATTTAATTTTATTTTCTGACAGTTGTTTTTTGCTACATGGATACACATTCACCCTGAGCCTCCCTTTTTCTTTCTTTGCTCTTTACTATTTCAGGCCATTACTTTAAGTCCATTTTCACCTTACAATTTGGACTTCAGTAGGAACACAATGGAACCACTTTATATACAAGTTTTTAAAGATAACTACAGGAGGATGATTTTTATTTTTTATTGAGATAACATTGGTATACAACACTGTGTGATTCAGAGGTACAGGACCACACGTTCTCAGAAGCATGTCCTCACACCACTCCCAACACCAACGACCAACCCCCATTAGTCTACAGGGCCCCTCCTACACCTGGCTTTCCCTCCTCCCCCTCTTGTAGCCTGATTTCAGAGTAAGTTTTCTAGGGCTTATATTGGTTTGGTTTTAGCTGGCCCTTTTTGTTGTTTTGCTATACTCTACATACAAACAAAACCATCCAATATTTGTTTTCCTTCTTCTGACTTGTTTCACTTAGCAAAGAGTAATGCTTTTTATATTAGCAAGCATTTCCCACTATGTTTTCTTATCTTTCTCCTTCTCCTATTAATTCAAAACCATTTCTTTCCTTGGGATAGTGTTGTTAGAGCAAAATCCTGGGGGAAAAGTCAAGTCCTTGACTACTGAGCTTTAAAAACCCTAATCTTTGAGGACTGCATGACATAACCTCATACAGTAAAATGTGGATCTAGAAGATTAGTGGGGTAATCAACTTGATACAGTTTTCTTGGTTTAAAAAATTAATTGGCTTCCAGGCAAACTAGGACAGCTGGTCACTCTAACACAAATCTGTTTTTTCTCACTGCCTGTTTTCCTACATCCATGTTTTTGGAGGGAAAGAGTCTTAGGGAGCAAGAGGCCCTGTGAGTTTCCAAGAGTCAAGCCCTTAAGGCAATAATAGGATGTCAGGCAAGTTAGGGGATGTGAGAGTAGAAAAGAACCTTCTTTCTTTAGTAATGTCCAGAAAGCAGTCATGGGGTCAAGAGACAGAGAGGAAAAAATTCTGATTATCTGCAGTTTTTTTCTGGTAAATAGGAAATAATGAAGTTAGAAAAGATGAAGAGAACTGTAGAAAATATGGGATTAAGGGAAATAGAAAAGGAAAAAAAACACAGTAATGACAGCACAGTTGGTGGCCCTGCTGAGGGTAGGAGACTAGGTAAATCACTGTAATAGTATCAATACCTGCAACTGTATCCAACAGCCCTAACAGGGGTTAATGAGAGAACCCTTAAAGTAACTGATCTTGTGTTTCCAAGAACACTATTAAAAAACCACTGAACCACCTCATTGTACAGATGAAGAATGAATCCCAAAGGAAAAACAACAACAAAAAATTATTCAAGTTCATTCATTTGGTAATTAAGACAGATCTAAAAAAAAAAGTTTTATACTGGCCATGGTCAATAATTGTTTAAAATAGTATAACCATTAGAGGACCTGCTTTATGGGTATAAATGTTCCCAAAGTCTGAGGAACTATGTAGGGGCTTGAGATTTTTACCTTACTTACAAACTAACAAATGAGTCTGTTTCTATTTCATAGTTGCGGAGACCAAGGCCTTTGTTAAAGCAAAAGCAGTGGTCAAAGTTTCATGGTCACTTTCTTCCTCTTACTGGTCTGTCTCCCCAAGTTTCATGGGAACACCACAAAATGTTCATGATAGATACATGGGAACAAAATGGGTCCTGTTTACAGGGCAGGAATGCTGATCCATTATGGAAATAAGCCGCCCTTGCTCTGGTTGTGGGGGCATAAGGGATGGGGTAGAGATAGTACCTCTTTTCTCAAGATTGCCTGATGCAAATAGAACTCTGATAAATGGTATGGTAAAAAGTGGCAAGGGAAAAAGTGTTCTTGGCATGACCAGCAAGAATGCGCAGGGACACTCAGGTTCCATGCCAGATTGCCTCACCCAATAACTGAGCATAAAGGAGGAAACAAACCTAAGATGTTATATAGATAATATTGTCCACCAGTCTTCCATTCCTTCCAAAAACTGAGGTTTCACTTCTTGCATTATCAGAAATAAAATGTTTTCCAAAACTGTTCTACTTTTCTAAACACTTCATGCACTTCTAAATGTTTTTCACAATTCAGTCTTAAAATGGGCTGTTAAACATGGGTGATATTCCAGATATCTAACAGGGCACCAGTCAATTGGAACAGAAACTGCTCATAAACAAGAATTATATTCTATAACCATAACAGTTACTAAGTTCTATAAGACTGATGCCACGCTTAACTTACACTAAAGAATACCAAGGATTTCTTGGAGTACAGAAAATGTACAGAATTTACCCAGGGATAAAGTGGACATATGAGTGCATGTTAGTGATCAAATTTCTAGTCTGTTTGACCCTGCACAAAAGTCAACTCAAAATGGATAAAAGACCTGAAACCATAAAATGTATAGAAGAAAACATAGGCAAAACTCTGCATGACATACATCTCAGCAAAATCTTGAAAGACACATCCCTCAAAGCAAAGGAAGTGAAAGACAATATAAACAGATGGGATTACATAAAAATAAAAAGCTTCTGTACAGCAAAGGAGACATTAACCAAAACTAACAGACACCCTACCAACTGGGAAAAGATTTTTGCACACAATACATCTGATAAAGGACTGATAACAAAAATTTACAAGGAACTCACACAACTCAACAAAATCAAAGCCAATAACCCAATCAAAAAATGGGCAGAAGAGCTCAAAAGGCACTTCTCCAAAGAAGAAAAGCAAATGGCCAACAGATACATGAAAAAATGCTCAACATCACTTATGATCAAGGAAATGCAC